>CM049596.1:6473921-6828921 GCA_026979955.1 Megalurothrips usitatus
GACGGAGACTCGAACGCGGGGGCCGGGGAGTCTTGTCCGTGGTACTACTACGACGGCACGGTCATTATCAGACAAGGAAGGACTGTGTGGGGAGGCTAAACGGGTGCGCACCCCCATAGTGCACCGCCGCGCCGCCGCCGCTCCCCTCCCGGCCGATATGGATGGGGACGAGGAGGAGCATATTTCCAGCTTTTTCTGTGCGCCTGTGCGCTGTGAGGCCTGCACATCCCCGAATGGTCAGCCCGGACGGGACGAGCGGCGGCGGCAGCAGCGGCGGCCGCGAGCTAATAGGCAGTAATTGGGCCAGAGGCAGCGGACGCGGCGCGACCGCGACGGGTCCGTCCGCGGCCCAGCCAGCGGCGCCGCCGCCGCCGCCACCGCCGCCGCCGCCCAGCACCGTCGTTATCGCGTGCCGACCGCGGAGTCGGGGGTTCGAATACCGCGGCCGCGGCGTGCGTACGATTTTACTCCGCGTCCGCGAGAGACGTGTGAGTGTGTGTGTGTGTGAGAGAGAGAGAGAGAGAGAGAGAGAGAGAGAGAGAGACGCGCCACTCGGGTGCAGGACAGTGCAGGGTAGCGGGAATGCACGGCTGCTATGGCGGCCCGCCCAGGCCCGCCCATGCGCCTCGAGAGCACAGCCCAGCGTCGTGGTCGCGGACAATTACTTCGCGCCTCGCCTCTCCTCGCCTCGGCGGCGTCGCGGAGCGGGGATCGGAGGGCTCGGAGGGCGTCGCCGTCCTGCTGCCTCTGTGCGCCTCTCTCCGCCGCCACGCCCCCGCCGCCCCCGTGCGGTCGCTTGGTCACGGTGCCCGGTCAGCCTGACGCTGGTGTCAGGGCCGCCGTTGGCTGTCACCACCTGCGCCGCACGCACGCACACACACGCACACACACACACACACACACACACACACACGGGAGAATGGATCTCGAGTGTGAACCACACCATGAATCAGTTTTCACTGCAGGAAGAGCATCAGATTTTAGTTTGCAGCTTTTGGAACCACAGTTTGGGCCCCGCGGCGCGTGCGGGTGCGGGCGTCCCCCGTGCAGGCGCGGCCTGCGGCTTCGGCCTTGGCGCGCGCCAAAGCCACCAGACGGAGCTGCGCGTTGCCCGGCGCTGGGGACCGCCCGGGAGACACAAAGATCCTGTGGGGCCGGCTGTGTCGCCTCGGTAAACTGAGAACGTCAAACACCGCCGCGGCTGGACCGCCGAGCCCGGCGTCAAGGCGAGACAAGAGGAGGAGGAGGAGGAGGACGCCACACGTGCGGGCCGCACACCATCATCGTTGGGGAAAATAAAAAAAAATCGACGTTAGCGATATTTAGCATCGGTTATGTAAGCCATCAATTGATCAAAACCTCAGGCGCCATGGGATGTCGTTGGTGTGCGAGAAGCCGGCGGCGGCAGCCGTATAAGGCGAGAGAGAGAGAGAGAGAGAGAGAGAGAGAGACAGAGACAGAGAATGAGAGGCTCGCGGCCGCGGGGGCGCCGGAGGCGATCGCCTCCTCGGGTCCGCTATTGACACGGGGGCGATAACGCGGGGCGGCGGGTCGCCGCCTCTGGAACGCTGCGCGCGCCAACAACGGGATCCTGGACGGCATGCCGACGGCGCGGGGCGGCGCGGACACGACGGCGCGGTGTGCGCCCCCCGCTGGCCGGGGTCGCCGACGACGACGCTGATGTCGGCGGCGCCCCGCGGCCAGACTGTCATCGCCGTGGCCGCGCCGCCGCCGCCGTCACCGGGACACCCCTCCCGCGGTGACGAGCAGAGCTGCCGACGCCGCGCGCGTGGGAAGTTACGCAACATCCGCTCCGAGGCCGAGCAGAGCCGGGCGGAGCCAGGAGGCCGCGAGGCGCGCCGCCGGCACACCGGGCACCCGGACACCGGTTCCGGTGCGCGAAACGGATGCGGAACATTGCAGCCGGAAGAACTCGAATATTCGTGACAGCCGCACAGCTGCACCGCCCTCACCGCGCGGCCTCCTAAATCCTTTTTTAATTATTACTTCATTCTGTTTCTTTTCGCTTTTACGACGCGCGGCGGGCGCTGCTGACCGGCCGGGCCCACGCCCACGCCCACCCCCGCCGAGCCGAGCCGAGCCCTCCCAGCGCCCCGTCGGACCTCCTGATTGGCCACCCTGATTTATCGCCCTCTCTCTCTCTCTCTCTCTCTCTCTCTCTATTTCTCTCTCTCGCGCGCGCTCTCTGTCCCTTCATCTCATCGCCTACAATCACTCCGACTCCGCACGGCACCACACGCGATGCACTCCCTGAGATTCGTCCGATCCGGAAGCTCGCGGGGGGTCTGTGGTCTGCGTGGAGAGAGAGAGAGAGAGAGAGAGAGAGAGAGAGAGAGAGAGAGAGCAGAGCAACGACGAGGACGCCTGCGGCTGACGGGGTAGGCCGACCCGCACGACGCGCGCGCGTGGCGGCGGCAGCGGCTGCCCGCCCAGCAGGCGCCATGGGATGCCTCGGCGAACAGCCGGTGGCAGTCGGAGCGAGAGCGGCGAGAGGGAGAGAGAGAGAGGGGGGGGGGGGGGGGGGGGGGCGTAGTGCGGCGGGCACGAATGAATGGACGTGAGGAGCGTGGGCGACCCATGTGGGCCACAGAGAGGTGCGCCGTGCCGCGGTAGAGTGGGGGCCGCCTCGCTCCTCGCAATGTCAGTGAGAAAACCAGCCCCGGCATGGCATCCGCGCACGCGGTCCAGCAGCAGCTGCCGCGGGATAAACATCAGGGACGACTAGATTTAGCTTTATTTGGGACGATATTCGCGCACCTGTAATTTACAACAAGTTGTGTACTGTACAAGGCACGCGTTCGGGCGGTATTTATCTTATTTTAATTTTTTTCCTGGTTTCGGGGCCCGAGGGCCCAGCATCATCATCAGCAGCAGCAGCAGCTCCCGTGTTTATCCAGCACACATCGCCGTGGTCCGACGGGCTGTCCGATTCACCCAGCCAGAGCCCGGCCTGCGGCCTCGGCCCGGCGCGCTGTCCGCCGTTTACAATGTTGACTCAGTAGCACGGAGGCTGCCGGCCGGGAGATGGCATCTCGCCTCCGCCGCTGTACTATAAAGGCATCCGCGCCGCGTCTTACTGATGAACAAGAAGTGGGCGCGGCAGTACCTATATCGCCGGTCATAAGGTTTTTTTTTTTTTGCGGGAAATGGTGGTATAGGGTCATAGAACTGTGACCAAAAAAAAAAAACATCGAGAAAACTGAAATGTCTGTTTCGAGGAGGCGGTGGAGAGTCAGAAATATGTAAATTTGTCGAACTTTTTCCCTTTGATTAAAAACGAATTAATTCTGGAGAGCTGATGTGAGCTCCCCTTTATGCTATGCATGCAGCATGCGGCGCCCACGCCTCTACCCAGGTGGTCTGCATCGCGCGGAGAGAGAGAGAGAAAGAGACAGAGAAAGAGAGAGAGAGAAAGAGAGAGAGACTCTTCCCCGTCGCCCTAGGGATCCTTCACTCAACTAAATCAATCTAGGCCTACACGCCATAGAAAGCAAAAGAAAAATCTGAAAAAGAGGAAACAAAGATAATTTTTTTTTTACAAATTTACGTGTTTGCAGTAAAATATTTAGGGACGGAAAAAAAAATAATTTATTGGAAATTTGAAGCAGCTGCATCGGTGGTCTGACGGTACGGGCGCCGCCGCTAGGCGAGCCGAGGCCCGAGGCCCCTGCCCGAGCACGCGGCCGACCCCAACGGCGGCGCGGAGCCGCGGGGCCCGGAGGGGCAATCTTGGCGAAAATTGCATGCAAATGGTTGGTGAGATGACGGCACGACGGCGCACGGGCCCGCCGCCCGCCGTGCGCCCACGCCTCGGGTAACGAGGGGAACTTAACTTCCGATCCCGTCGGTTTTCTCTCGTTTATTCGCACACCTGGCCGCGACAAGGTTTCACACCTCACGCTGGGTGGAGAGGGGGGGGGGGATGGTCC
The DNA here is from genome assembly GCA_026979955.1 of Megalurothrips usitatus. Classification (NCBI taxonomy): domain Eukaryota; kingdom Metazoa; phylum Arthropoda; class Insecta; order Thysanoptera; family Thripidae; genus Megalurothrips; species Megalurothrips usitatus. Next base: position 6,477,872 of record CM049596.1, read on the forward strand.
GGACGGGACAAAGAGCCCACCCAGAATTCAATTTTCGCAGAGTCCCTCCCCCCTCCCCCTCCCCGGCAAACATGCTGCGAAACATCAACAACTTCATTAACACTTTTGCGGAACAGCCCGTCGTCGCCGGGCGCGGACACGGAGAAGTACAAACGGAGCGAGAACAAAAAGGAAGGAGGGAAAATACCCGCCGCCGCCATCAACGTGCCGCCGTAAGCCGTCAGGCCGTCGGGTCGTCAGCGCGCGGGGAGGCTTCGGGGGCGACGGGCGACGGGCACACGGACTGACGCGGAACCCCCGGCGAGCCGCAGTCAATACCCGACATGCCGCCGTAAAGCAGCGTCGGCGTCGGCGTCGGCGTCGGCGTCGGCCGGCCTCCTCCGCCCCACGACGCGGAGCAACGCGGCGCGGCCGAGTTTAATCAGCGAAGAAGGGTTTGCAGCGTTTTGCACAGCAGGCCGGGGCCGGGGGCACGTCGCCGCGCCTCGCCAGTCGAGTCGCGTGCCCGGCCGCCGCTGCCGCCGCTGCCGCCGCTACCGCTCCCTTCCCTAATAGAGCGCAGACTTTGTGGCGCCCTCGGCCTCGGCCCGCGGTCGGCCCTTGTGAAAGCCTCTGACTCCTTGCCCCCGTTTTGAGGACGCATACACGACCGATACGAAGTCGAAAACCATCTCGATGATCGACATCGATTCTGAGGACCTGCCATGACTCACTGCGCCCCCCCCCCCTCCTCCCCGTGAGGGAAACGGAAGTATTTAATTCCTGGGAACTTTGTCAGAACTCCTTGTTGCTGCCTGCACAGCGCGGGCCGCACCCGCGACTCACAGCACAGGGGGGCCACGTCGCCGCCACGCCGCGCCACGCCACGGCCACGCACAACAGTTGTGCATTGAATGAGTAAAGCTCTGTGGGCGTCGCGGGGGGCAATGGGGCAGGAGATGGGGGGGGGGGGGCTGCCAACACCGCCAAGTGGTCCAGCGGGTATCAAATGACTAACTGGCCCGCTGCTGCTGAGCCCCCTGCTCCGCTCAATGACCACCACTCTCTCTCCCACTCTCTCTCTCTCTCTCTCTCTCTCTCTCTCTCTCTCTCTCTCTCTCCCTTACATACACAATCCATCATGTAGATATGTGTACGCATACGCACAGATGCACGTGCCTTCCCATTTGTCAAGTCTCGTTTAGGGAAGGAAGACCTGCATAGCCGCTATCTGGTAACACGCATCCCTAGCAAGTCCTATTTTATACTACAGCTTTTTCCTGTTCATTCATTTCCGAGTCCATTCATTCCTCGTTCTGCGGGTGCATCAGCAGAGAGATGTTACTACAACGTCATCGTTGTTATCGTACTGCCCACTCTGCGTCCATGCGGGGGAGTCAATCTTTTTAGAGTTTTTTTTTTTGTAAAAAGTGGTGGTCACCCTTAACCGGTTTAATTTACTTTTTTTTTTCTCCCTGTCTGTAATTTGTTATCGCCGAGGTAATTTTGTAAGGGAATTATAAAAGCTCGCGTCTTTGGAGTGCTCCCTCTCTCTCTCTCTTTCTCTCTCTCTCTCTCTCTCTCTCTCTCTCTCTCTTTCTCTCTGTCCGTCCGTCTGTCTGTCTCTCTCTCCCGCCCACGCGCGCTGGAGCCGCCTGACCCGCGGGCGTGGGCGCGGAGCGGGCCGCGTCGTGTCGTGTGATTCACACAACTTGCAGCGTATCGCTTCGCCTCGCTGTGCAGTCGAGAGGCGCTCCAAAAAGTCTCTTCCTCGACCCCGTCCCGTCGTCCCGCCTGTCCGTCCTCGGCGCTCGCTTCCAGAGTTTTGTCCAGAGTCCCTCCAGGACTCCAGTAAGACTCTAAAGTGGATCGATCTGCACTGATTTCCTTCGGAAAACCTCTCTCTCAAACGTCACGTTCATGTTCATATTTTGTCCCGGTGAGAGACCTCTAGGGACCTACGGAAACATCTAGAGAGACCCCTGGAGGGACAGCCACTCGGCGCGGAGTTTTAGAACACGGCGCGGGTTGCGTCTGGCTGTCGCCTACTTGTCGCCGGGCGCCGTATAACTGGCGGCGAGTGGCGGCTGGAGTGGTAGTCAGGCACCGGCAGCGGCGGCAGCGGCGGCACCGACCCGCAGACAAAAGAAAAGGCCCGACACGGCCGTCTGCTCCGCGCCGCGCCATGAGGCCTACTGCCCACACATGCCCTGCTCTCTCTCTCTCTCTCTCTCTCTCTCTCTCTCTTCGTGTGTCCCTCTCTCACTCTTTCTCTCGACCGTGTCCATCTTTCTCTGTCCGTCCCAAGGCGAGGCGTCCATATAAGGCCCGCGCCGCCGGTCGCGCCGCAGAGCGCCGCGTAGAGGATCGACGCCGACCTCTGCTCCGCCGCCGGCCCCGCTGCCGACTGCCGTCTGCCCCGTAACCGGCCGCCCGGCGTGTCGCTGGGTTGGACCGGCCGGGCCGCGGCCACCGCACCGCCGCCGTGAAAAGAAGCACAAGAGCCCCGAGAAATGCGCGCGTTTCGGGGAGGAGGTTCCTCGGCGGCGAGAGGGCGGTGATGTCCTCGCGCAGCAGGTGGCGGTGCGCGGTCGGGCCGCGGCGGCCGGCGCTGTTGCTGCTGCTCGCGCCGACGGCCAGCAGCCGGCCGGCCGACCCGCCGCAGACATCCTTGACACTGACCCGCTTACCCGCAGTGGGCCGGGGGGCAGCCGGGGGGCAGCCCGGGGCCCCACCAGCCCGCCCGCGGCCCCGCAGCAGCGCCTCTGCGGGACCCCCCGCGGTGGGGCGTCTGCCGCACTCGTCACAAATTATTGAGAGGAACATTTTTTTTTATTTTTGTCGGTGTATGTAGGTGTGTGTGTGTGTGTACCGGTGTGAAGGGTCTTTGACACGGCAATAAGCGAGGGTTCGACGCCCGCCCGCGGCGACCCCCGCGCGCAGCAGCCGGCTAGTACTATTTTAATTATGGAAGCCAAACTGAGGGGAGCAGGGGGCGGGGGGACGTGCGTAGACTTTATGTACGCGCACCACGGCCACCCCACCGTCACCACCACCACCACCACCACTCCCTCCGGGCCGGCTAGGGAGGGTAGGGCCTCATGATGATGTTGTAGGCGGTGGCAGCTGCGGCGGCGCTCACTTGCGGCAGGCAGGTACGGCCCGCATGCGCAGCGCTTGCACGTCTGCCCGCACCGCGCCGCACCGCGCCGCACCGCCCTGCCATGATAAATCAAACAGACTCGCAGACCCATTGGCTGCCGCTGGCATAGGTCAAGCAGAAGGATGATGCAGAGCAATAAAGAGCAGAGAATGCGCACACGCATTGCGTCCCGACCGAACGCCACCTATGGTTTATCTCTCTTCACACTGCAAAAGAAAATGAAAACACCGCCGAATAAAAATGACACGACTGATTTGGAAACGGGGCGCGGAGGGGAGAGTTCCAGATACCAAACGTGTATTACTCCACTACATCCATTGTCCCCCACCGGGCGTTAATAACGGTGGGAATGGAGCCGAATTATGATCGATGACGTCTCGATGCGCGTCTCTTGTCCGTCCGTGTCGGCGGGGCGGGAGTGGCGCCGCCATGGGCCGCCATGGGCCGCCATCAAAGGGTCACCACACGTGATGACTCACCTGACGCCCCGTCAATGAGCGATCATGAACTCATGAACAGATGACGCGGACGTTTCGGCTCGTCGCTTATACAAATTGAGCGACGCCGTGTCCTCATGGCAGTTCGATGCACGCGCGTGTGCTGCGCGTATTTCGTTGGGAATTATTATTATTATTATTATTATTATTATTATTATTATTATTATTATTATTATTATTACTACGGATAGTAAATTCGATACAGTGCGAGAAAAAAAGACCAGGGGGCTGGCTTCCGTTCACAGAAGTGTGAATGAACCCGTGGCGATACCTGGGCTTCGGCTCCCGCTTTGAAGCCCGCGGCAGCTCCAGGGCAGCGCCCGAAGCACCATGGCGGCAGGCGGAAGGCGCCAAAGACAACAAACCCGAATGGAGAAGGAGACCGCCCCGCATCTCCGAGTAATGGTCCATGCGATACCCGGTCCTCGCCGCGCCGCGCCGTGCCGTGCCGTGGCGCAATGTGCACACCGCGCCGAATGTTCCCTTTCCGAATCGGGCTCGGGTGCTGCCGCCGCTGCCGCCGCTGAACGCAGCCTCCGTCCGCCAGCCGCTGCACAGCCGCGCACGGCGGACGTCCTCGTAAGGACCCGAAGGTCCTTGAGGCGCACATGTCCCCCCGGGGAGGGCGCTACCTGCTACCTGCGGGGCCGCAGCAGGTGTGCCGGCCCCACAGGCGACATGACATAAATCACACAACTGTTTGTGCACCACCACCGTCGCACGACGCACCTCGTTTGCTTCCGGGGGTATGAAAAGTGAACACGAAAAAAACCGACGTCGCGGCGGCGGCGGCGGCGGGATTCGAACGCCGGTCCCGCGTACCGCGGGTGAAATCAGGGGCAGCGTATCTACGGTGTTGGGAGGACGATACAAAAACGCGCTTAACGGTGTCTGACGCGCGCGTCCGCCGGCCGACAGAGGAGCAGCGCAGCGCAGCTACACGGGAGGTGTTTACGGGGTCGTTAAATATTCCCGGGGTGAAATGGAATAGATAAGAGATAAGCGGGGGCCCGCGGGCTGCATCCCGATGAAGGGCAGGGCGCGCAGGGCGGCCAGGGCCTCCTCGGCGATCGCATGCAGTGCGTGTGGTGGCACCGCTGCAGCGCCGCTGGCCGCATACTGACACATGCCACTATCACCGCCCTGCCATCGCCTGTCATCGCCCCCGCGCGCACCTCATGTTGTTGTTGTTGTCACCGTGTTGTTGTTGTTGTTGGCAGGGTGCTGGTGGGCGCGCCCGAGGCGCAGACCGGCCAGCCCGGCGTGTCCAGGGGCGGCGCCGTGTACCGCTGCGACATCCGCGGCGCCGACCACTGCCAGGAGATCCCCTTCGACCGGACGGGTAAGCACACCGGGACAAAGTCGCGGGTTCAAATCCTGCGCGCGGCCTGTTTCCCCTTTCTCTCTTATATTTTTTCTTTATGGCGGTGGCGTGGCCAGCGGCCATCCCGCGCGCCCCGCGCCGCCGTCCGCTATCACGCTGATTGAGTCGTGGGTCCGTCGGGGGCCGCGGGGGCCGCGAGCGCAGCCCCCACAGCGGCCAGCGGCGGCCAGATTTGTCGGGGAGCTGCCCCCCAAGGGCGTGGCGCAGGCGGCCGGCGGACCCGGCCCCCGCCACCAGCACGCCGATGACGGCGGCCTGCTGGGCCTGCTCCGCGGGCCCCCCTCCCCGGCGATGCCCTATTTGGACTCGCGTCACAGGTTTCGCGCAGCGGCCGGTCCGGACCATAGGATAACATTACTGACCACACCACACCGCAGCGCAGCGCGGCGCCGCCCCGGAGAACAACGACCTCTGGCCTTGCCAGTGGGAACGCCCTCCCCTTCGCCGTGTCCCTGTGTGTGTGTGTGTGTGTGTGTGTGACCTCACTGCTTCACCCTTCGAGTGAAAGCTGTGCCAAAACGGACGCAAACCCTACTAGCGCGAGGAGTGCACGCCAGCGATCCGGTACAAGTGCACGGAGTAAAACCGAACGCGTTCGTCGACGATCTTCCGTTTTACAGATGCACATGTAACGCGGCCCTTTTTCCTCGCGATGCCACATTTAAACCAACGGGATGTAATGTCTGCATTGTCGCCCAGCAGAAGAATGCGCGGCCCTTCGCTGCGCAGTGCCATGAGAGGGGCGGGCGGGGGTCCGCGGGGGTCGCTAGGCAACGGGAGCGGACAGGCCGACGGGCAGCACCGACGGCCGATGTAGGAATTAAAGGAGAGACGGGTCCGTCGGAACGCGGTCCGGGCCGGGCCGGGCTGCCCGAGCCCTCCATGGCCACGGCCCTGCCTGCCTGCCCCGTACGCTGGGCCTCGGCAGCGCCGCAGCGCTCATGACGACAAGTCCATGAGAAGGCCAAACAAGCTTCGGCCGAGGCTAGAGGCCAAGGCTGCAGTGACGCTTCTGTAACATCCTGCACCTCGCTAAAAAAAAAAATACCGCTAAACAGGCGGCTGAATACCATTGTTTTGCGGGTCTGTGTGCTAGAGAATAATAATTAAAAAAAATCGATTTTTGGGCGCGACGTTCGTCCCTTCGCTGAGCAGACGGCTACCGTTGGCTCCGTCAGCTCCTAAACCATCGTCCTCCGTGGCTTCGGACCGAGCTCCGGACGGGCTCCGGGCTCCGGGGACGACAGCTCGCGGACGGCACTACACGAGGCGCTTGCTGAACACAACATGTCGTCGGCCGCTTACCGCCAATGTTTTCTGCTCCTTTTGGGAGCAACACGGCGTCGCCGCCATGTACACACACACACACACACACACGATGCCGAGCCGATGGAAAACGTATTAATTCAAATGTCGCCGCGCCCGCTGACGTTGTCGAGTGGGGGTGGGGGAGGAAGGGGTGTGTTCCATATGCACGCCGGCGCGGCAGAGCCCCCGGGGGCCCGGGCGGGGGGCGGCGGGGGGCGGCGGGGGGGCGGCGGGGGGCGGCACGAGTCCTGACCAGCGACAGGTCCGGTGCGTTTAGCACACAATACTCCATGCGGACGCCGCTGCCGCCGCCGCCGCCGCCTGACCAGAGGGACCGGAGCCAACAGCGGGGCCGAGCCAACGGCGCGGCCCAGAGAGAGAGAGAGAGAGAGAGAGAGAGAGAGAGAGAGAGAGAGAGAGAGAGAGAGAGAGAGAGAGAGAGAGAGAGGCAGAGAGTGAGGCAGAGAGTGAGGCCAGGACGGGAATGAAAAATTGAGAGATGGAGGTGTTTGAACCTGCGGCGCGCCTAATCTGCGTGTGTGCTTCTCCCGCAGGCTCCAACAACAACTCGAACGGACAGCAGATCGACGACAAGTCCAACCAGTGGTTCGGCGCCACCCTGTACAGCTCCGGGGACGACGGCGTGGTCGTGGTGAGTACGCGGGGTCGCCGCGCACCGCCTCTCGTGCGACAAACACTCGCCGCCCGGCGTTGGCGTGTTCATGGCGCCCATGATGATGGGCGTGCAAGCGGTAGCGCTTCGGGCCTCGTGTTAAATCAGCCCCCCCCCCCACAAGCACGGCGCTGCGAGGCGAGCATCCAAACGCCGCCGGGGCCGGGCCGGCAGCGGCCTGCCCGGCTGCACGCGATGGCAATTTATTTACAATGCGGCCATCACGCGTGGTTGTCACGCGTGGCAGCGCCTCGGGGCGTGTCCGCGGCGCCCGGCCGCGGGTTCGAGTCCCGGTCACGGCTAGAGGCTCAGCGCTGGTGGTGGCCGCGGGTGTCCCTGCTTTGTGACGGCCAGGGTGGTAGGCCCACACACCTTAAAAAAATTAAATAGGTTTAATTTTGGGGTTGTAATTTTTTTTTGCACAGTTTTTTGTTACTTTGGAAGTCCGCCTAAATTACGGACTTTGCACTTGGGGGCGCCCCCTCGCGTGGCTGTCCGTGTCCGGGGCCCTCGGCGGGGCCCTCGGCGGGGCGGGCGGCGCGCGCCTCTATCTGCCGGGGCCGATCTGCTTGTATTTTGTCGGCGGCACACGCAGCTGCAGACGGTGCGCATCGCTTTGATCGCGGCGTCCCGCGCCGCACGGCCGCCTGCATTGTGTGTCCGTCAGGCCGGCCCCCGGCGGGCCCCGGCGTGCCGGTGCCGGCGCGCGCTGCCCCCGCTCCCGCCTGCCGGGTAGGCAGCCCCCGCCTCCCGCACGCGCGCGCGCCTTGCGGGCTGGCCTACCCCGGCGTCCGCGGGCGCTCCGGCAGGTGTGCCACGAGCGGGCCATACGACTCGAATTCTTTTAAAAATACTCTTTCTTCGCGCGATTCAAGTGTCGTAGTCGGGTTGGAATACCAGCACCGCCGCCGCCGCGCTTGACCCCGCAGGCCAACATGACCGTGTTGCTGCCGGGGAGAGCGGGGCCTGGCGGGGCCTGCCGGAGCCCCCCGAGGCCCGTGTTATCGGCCCTGTAAGGCGCCGCCCCGACCCGACACCCGCGCCGCGCCAATGGTCATCCTTTTTAGCTCCCCGGTGTACACCGCCAGGCCGGCAGCCCCGCCCCGCACCGCGCGGCTGTACATGGCAGCGCGCCGCGTCCCCGGATAAAACAATACCAATAAAAGGAATTACGCGGCGGCGGCGGCGGCCGCCGGATTCGAACCCGCGAACTTGAACACCACGGCGCTCTGCAAAGGCGGCGCCCGACTGCATTCTACTCTTTCACTCAAAAGAAAATAATTATTTACAATTAAAAACAGGATCAAATGTCAGGAATTTTTTTTATGAAAAGCCAGATTACGAGGAAAACAGTCGGGGGGGGGGGGGGGGGGGTAAAATCAAATTCACAAGTGCAGGGGACCGCTGCATTCTCATGTACACTGTCAGAAGACCGCAAGGAGGGTTTTCGAAGCAGCGCCGAAATAAATGCGTCTCTCTTAAGCCCCTCCCCCTCCCCTCCCCACCTCAGGGATGTGCTCGATGGATGGCCCCGGACAGGCAGACAAATCGCCACGAGGGTGCCGGGGCCACGAGGCCGGAGGCCGACCAGGACATCCCCGGCGGCGGCGGCGTGGTGGCGGCAGTGGCGGCAGTGCATCCATGGGCGCCCTCCCGGACGCCCGCGCGGCCGTCGTGCACATGACCCCCACGGGCCTGTGGGCCTCGTCGCGGCATGTAGGTCGGAGCGCCGCGGCCTGCCGGACGCCCCATTGTGTTGTCGGCCGTGCGGGATCGGTTTGAACTCCGGCGGGGCTCGAACAGGCGGCGGCGGCGGCGGCGGCGGCAGGGCAGCTGAGGAAGGAGGGACTTTACGGCCGCGGGGCGCCGCGGGAGGGGCCGGCCGGGGCTAAAAATAAAGCGGACGGGAATAACTGAATAATAGAGGAACGCCGTCGTGTATTTCATATTATACCCTCACGGATTATTGCACGGTTCGAGAGCGGCGAAGGAATTCGCGAAAGCAAAAAAAAAAAAAAAGAAGACTAAAAAAAGGAGAGAAAAAAAAGGAGTATGAATGCGTTTGGGAGCCGCTGCTCTTGTGTGTTTCCGAGCAAAGTGGCGACATCAATCACTCGTCGTTCGGCAATCAGTCAAGTCGTTGATTCCATTTCGACGGTTCCCCGAACGGGCCGGACCCGGCCACAAGGCGTCCGTACGTGGACAATCTCGGACAATAACATTCCGGGCCACACTAAATTATTGAAAGGCCGGCAGCGGCAGCCCGCCCCACCGCCCGTGTCGTCCCGGAGGCCCGGACTCTCCGGCCCGGATTCCCACACACTCGAATTTGGCGCGTCACCCCCCTCCCCCTCCCCCGTGTGCGTTTATTGTTTCTTTCCCCGGGCCGAAGGGCCGCCGCCGCCGCCGAGCTGTTATGTGCAAAGTGAGCGAGGGCAGCAAATGGACCCGGCAAACAGAGAGACGAAAATAAAATAAAAAAAAATTGCCCCCCCCCCCCCCACTTCCCCGCCCCTCTCCAGAGAACGCAGCACGAGTGCGTTCGGAGGATGGGACCGACAGACGCATCGAATTGCAATCGCAACGAGTGTTTGCTCGTATCGCGGCGGCCGCGGACGCAAAGAGGGTGTTTTTTTTGGTCGCTTTTTGCACCGCGCGTTGCACGCGGCGCACGCGGACACCGGAGAATATATAGAGTCCTCAGGCCAGCCTGGCCCGGGTCGTCTTCTGTCTCGCTTCCACTCGCAACCGTGAAATAGGTGCGAGAGAGACGGAAGACTAGCGCAACCCGGCTCTACTGGGGGAGGTCCCTCCAGTAGGGCAGCGCACAGTCCTGGAGGCACGTGTGGGGCGCGCGCGCGGGCGGGGGCTGCGCAGGGCCGCGGCGGCGACGGAGCCCTAGACGACGTGTTGGACAGGGTCCTGGACGGGGTCCTGGACGGGGTCCTGGAACAGCCATTGTCTCCGTCACGCGCCATTGTTCTCCGGGCCGCGGTGGGCGCCAACAGCAGCCCGGCCACTCACATGCCGGCGACAACGCGGGGAAAGGAGTTCGTCTCTTGAATTATTCCCCCCCCCCCCACCCAGCCGGCGAGAGGAGGGGCAGCTCTCCTCCGCCACCGTGGGCGGACGTTTAGGAAAACAGGCTCTCTCGTTTTAATTCACACATGCGCCGCGCCCGGCCCCGCCCCGCCCTTCCTGCTTGTCCCCCAGCGCCTAATCGGCGCGGACCGGCCGTCCAGCACGCGAGGAGCAACAAAAAGTTAATTAATTGGTTGATCGGTTTTGCGCCGCCACCGACCACCGACCACCACCGGAAGCTGCTGGCCACGCCGAGGGGGTTCTCAAGCGGGTGGGCTGGAGGGGTTACAGTACACGTTCGTCTTCTGTCTCGCTCCGACTCACTGGCGTCAAATGAGTGCAAGAAGAGAGACAGAAGACTGGGATCGGGCTGGGATCGCCTGGTTGGGAACTCTGTAGCTGTAGTACTCCGTAGCCTCCACGAGGTGCCGGACCAGAGACCACGCCCGCCCCGCAGCCCCGGCGACCTCCCCCTGCCTTCTACTGCTCGCCCGCCTGTCCCGGCGGGTAGCGTGTTTGTTTGTGCACCGTATGCCGGCCGGCACCGCAGTGCATGTACGGTGTACGCACGCCCGCGCACGTGTGCGTGTGTGCGTGCGTGTGTGCGTGCGTGTGTGCCGGCGTATGGACTGGGCCCGTGCCCGCACCCCATCAACGGGATGGAAATACATATAGCTGTTGGTGGTGCACGTATGGGAAATTTTCAGGGAGGTGCCCCCCACCTCTCTCTCTCTCTCTCTCTCTCTCTCTCTCTCTCACACACACACACACTCTCTCCTCTCCGGACATGATGCGGCATGCAGTCTTGTCGCGTTGTTTATTTGAACAGTGTGTGGAACAACGACGCGCTGTAGTGACTGTTGCGCGACTGCTTTTGCTTGTTGTCCCCAGAAACTTACCGTCGTTCTGTGGAAGCACGCACTTCCCCCTTCCTCTTCTTCTTCCTCTCTCTCTCTCTCTCTCTCTCTCTCTCTCTCTCTCTCTCTCCTACCGGTGCTTCTGACACCTCTCGATCGGAACTAATTTTAGACGCGTTCAACCTGAAAGTCCCATCCTGCTCCCCCCTCCCCCTCCCGCCCCCCGCGGCCCCGCCCACCGCCCCTTGTTGACCCTCCCTTGCTGCTCCAAAGTGGCGCGCGCCCAACCGCAGTCAAACTCCCGCGGACCCCAAAAATTATTTTCTCCACACTTTTTTTTCAAATCCATAACTTTTTTTTTCAAATGTTGCATCCTCTGTGTTTTTCTGCCCCTGACAGGCGTGCGCCCCGCGGTACGTCTACTTCGCCAAGCAGGTGAACAGGAAGGACCCGGTCGGCACGTGCTGGGTGTCGCGGAAGGGCTTCTCCGACTTCGCCGAGTACGCGCCGTGCAGGACGAGTAAGTAATCGACGACGGGGAGGCGGAGAGGAGGGGGGCGCCCGTCGGGGTCCTCGGCGATAATCTCGAGCGCGTCCTCCCGGCCCGCGGCTGGCTGGGCCCCGCGGCCCCGCGGCCCCGCGACTATCTCCCGGTTCAGGTCACCTCCGTCACGACCCCTCGGAGGCCGCTGCAGCTGCCGCCGCAGCTGCAGCTGCAGCCGCAGGCCGGCGCATGAAGCATCACGAAGCTAGTGGCGGTACTAATGCAGAGTGTTGTTTGTGTGCGGGGGCCGCCGACACATGTCCGTCCGTGTCCGTTACTGACAGCGCGGGGAGAAGGGGAGGGAGGCGCGGCGCAGCGCGGCGGCGTCTTATCGGAAAGAGAGAGGGAGAGCGAGAGAGAGAGAGAGAGAGAGAGAGAGAGAGAGAGAGAGAGAGACTTGCAGGGACGCGCAGAAACCGTCACCGTCTGTCCAGGCAGGCGGTGTGGTGGTGGCGGTGGCGGTGCCGCCTGAGTGGGGCAGTTTCAAATCTGCGGAGTCCGCGGCACGGGCTGGCCGCGTGTACGCGGAGTACGGCGGCGAGGTGCGGAACGCTGTCTACTCCCCCCCCCCCCCCCCCCCCCCCCCCTCTCTCTCTCTCTCTCTCTCTCTCTCTCTGTCGCTCTCTTACGGAGCACTGCGCGAGTGCGAGAGAGACGCAGATAGCTACGAAGGCAGAGTTGGGAATCAGCCGGCATATGATGGGTCGTTGTCCGCGTCGCGTCGCCGCCAAAGTGCCGGGCGAGCAGTAAAGTCACGGCTTGCAGTGCAGCGGTGGCGGGAGGGGGGGGGGGGGGGGGGGGAGGCACACGCCGCGCTCATGCTGCAGACCGGCCGAGCGAGGCGCTCGTTTTGGGAGCGACTGTACTGCAGGCCGGCATCGGACACGGACATGATCATGGGCATGGGCATGGACAGCGACAGGGACGCCCTGCGGCGCGGCGCGGACTCCGTCTGCGTCCAGCATTCTCTGTTGGCCGCGGCCGCCGCGGGAGACTCAGCACAGGCTCCGCGAGGACATGCGTGCGGAGGGTGAGCGTGTGTCGGGTCGTGTCGCGTGCGTGCCATGTTGTTGTCGCGGGGGTGTTCGCGTGCCCTCTGTGAGTGTGTGCACAGTGTGTGCGTAAGGGGAGGGGAGGGGCACCCCTCAGAACGGTAATCCTCTGTGTATTCAATGCCCCGGTCTCTCTCCCTCTCTCCGCGCTGGCGTGAGGGAGTGACAGAGACCGAGGCAGTTGGGGCGCGGGGCGTATGTGAGTAAACATACGGCGCCGCCGCTGCAGCAGCTGCTGTTGCTGCTGCTGCCGGGGGGAGGAGCACCGCACTTCCTCCGACTTCCTCAAATCTGGATAATCTTCACGTTGTACACTGTTAGAACCCCGCAACTGTTTAGTTTAAGCTTGTTGTTGTTCTCGCTCGCGTACACATCGGTTAAAGGCGCGGCGCGCGGCGCCCTGGGCGAAATCCCCGTCATTAACTTGATGCGAGCGAGGAAGAGAGAGAGAGAGAGAGAGAGAAGCTGGAGACGAGAATTAATAGCCCTTTTGGGCGCCGCGTGCTGCCATGAGTCCACCATGCAATTCTAAATCGCCCACGCCGGGGACGGCGACGATAGAGAGACAGGGAGAGAGAGAGAGAGAGAGAGAGAGAGAGAGAGAGAGAGAGAGAGGGGGGGGGAGAGGGTAGGGAGGGAGCGAGGGGAGGGGAGGGAGCGTGATTCGGTCCCTGCCCACGTAGCTTCCGTTCCGCGCGCTAGGCGAGGTGATCGAGAAGAAATATGTAACAAAAAGACTCTGCGGCGCTAAATGCTTTTAGCCTGCCGTCTACGAGAGACGCCCCGCCGCGTGGCCGAGGCCGCCGGCGAGGCGTAGGGCTTCCCGTGGGAGCGGCCGGGGAGGAGGGAAGCAGAGGTAACCGGAAGGAGGGTGTGAGAGCGCCAGAGAGAAAGAGATAGAGGGGGAGAGGGGGGAGGTGCGCGTGGAGGAGGAAGTGACATTTCCGCCGCCGCGGGCTCAGCCCCGGCTCCCGGTCCGCCCTCCGCGGCAGGAGAACTCCAAGTCACTAATCAGGAGTAAGTAAAGCAGCGCGCCGGTGGCGCCTAAACGAAACGCGTAGTAGTTGGGGATGGAAACAGATGCGGGAGCGGTGGGGACCGCGGCCGCCGTCCTGTGAGTCACCCGAAGGCAGACGGCAGACGGCAGACTCGTCCTCAAGGGCCGCATCACGGCAGAGACGCGCTGGCGGCGGCACGACGGTGCTCCGGGCCCCCGTCATCTAGGCCCTGTGGGTCCTGCGGGCTGGCTCCGAACGCTGCCTTCGTCAGCCCTGAGTCTGTGTCGCACTCGTGGTGTGCTCCTTAGAGAGAGAGAGAGAGAGAGAGAGAGAGAGAGAGAGAGAGAGAGAGAGAGAGAGAGAGAGAGGCCCGAGTTGACGGCGTTCGGAATCGGTCTCTGGGGCCGCCGCACCGCCGCCTGTTTGGACAGACAACACGGGGGACAGCGGCAGCGCGGCCCCCCGCCGCCGCCGCTGCTCGCGCCCGCCCCGCGTCGGTGCACCCGTCCCACCCGCACACTAGCTCTGTCCTCGTCGCACTCGCGGCCCGCCCCGTGAGGGAGAGAGAGAGAGAGGTCCGAGCCGGCTGCACCGTCACGGCACGCGGCCCACAATGACGGCCCTAACGAAGGCCCCCACCGCTGCGCCCTTATCGGCCAGGACGACGCGGACGTGTCAATGCGGCCGCAGATGAAGACGTGCCGCCGCGACGCGCTGTGACGCGCCGCGGTGACGTGCCGTGACGTGCCCGCCCGCGCCGCCTGATTGGTCGGACTGTTTTGTCTCTCTGTCTCCCTCCCACACTTCGGGGTAGGAGCGGAGCGCACACGTCGTAAAGGACTCGGCACGGGGGAGGCGGATGGAGGAGACGGTGTCTATTTCTATTCCCAGATAGCCGGCTGAAATTTCACTGGCGCCGAATGGTTGGAGCTCGTGAGCCGGCCGGCGGCGGCGGCCTGCCTGCTCCGGTGCGGCCGTGTGGCCGCGGCGGCGGTGGACGCCGCACTGACGCCGACGCCGACCTCCTGCCCGCGCTGCGCTCCCAACTAATCTGCCCGTCCCTGTCCTGTTGCAGAGCACTGGGGCTACCACCGGCAGGGGTCCTGCCAGGCCGGCCTGGGCGCCGCCATCTCCAAGGTAAGGTACTGCCGCCGCCTGCTCTGCGCGCGACCCCCGCGGGGGCGCGCCACGCAGCGTGGCGCGGGTTCGAGTGCCGCGGCGGGCGCGCGCCGCCTATTTCAGAGCCCCCGGGAGGCGGGGCCGCCGCCGCGCCGCCGCACCTCCACGAACACACTCACACTCCCCACGTGATTTAACGCGCGGGGCCAGGATCCCGATGAACTTTACGCCGCCGCGTCGCTCGAAATGGAATCGCAGCGCGAGCGTCCGAACGCTGCGCGGCGCTGCTCTCGCTCTCCGGGGCAATGTCAACATTCTTGTGACGTCGAGGACTTTCGTCCCCCTCCGCTGCATTAACAAGAAAAAAAAATCATTTGTCACAACGAATCCGTTAATTAATTTTGCACCCACTAAAAAAAAATCAGGTGTGATCAGTTCACTGATTTGAGCTTATGTATGACCAGCAAAAATTTTATTGCGCAAGTGAAATGCCATAGCTTGATCTCACTCCCCTCAAAACTTAATCAAAATCTTGCGGTGGGCGCTATAAAATTAACAAGAGCGAAAAAATAAAAAAAAAATCCGACGCGACAGGCTAAATCATTTTTTCTGCGTGCACCGCCGCCGCGGTTAATCCTTCCCTTTTTACAGACATCGATAAAACCTATCCCGCCCCGCACCGCCATTAGCACGGAATGCCCCTCCGCCTTGCGCCGGCGCCGTGTAACACACGATCCCCCTCACCGCCATGAAATTAGTAGTCGCCTCGCACCTCCCTCCCCTTTACGACGAGCACCGCGACGGATAAAGGGGAAAGAAAACAACACACACACACACACACACACACACACACTCACGCACTCACACACACGGCGCACGGGCTGGGCTAGGCGGGGCAGCTGCCCATGTGGTTCAATAGTTCAAACCTTCCACTTTGACATCCCATGGTGACGCTCTTCCTTTGTCCCTCCAGGACGGCAATCGACTCTTCATCGGTGCTCCCGGAAGCTGGTACTGGCAAGGTAAGCGACACATAGTTATCCGGCTGTTTTCTTTTCGTGTACTATTACGCGTGTATTTTAATATGTTCGGGTCTTTTCTTGTATGTTTCTCGTATACTTTGTTGTGTATAGTGTATAAGTCTCGGGCGTCCCTTGGCTCTTGCTTTCCCTGTCCAACTCTTGTTTTGGTGGTTACTGTCAAGCTGTAATATGCTATGTAATGTATTGCCTCGACCACGCGCCAACTTGGCGCCGCAAGGCCCTGGTTTGAATCCGATTCAAATTTTGGCGCGCTTATTTGCGTGTACATGTATTATCCGCACGCTGGCTGTGAAACGCTTTCCGTTTGTTTGTGGCCGCCTTTCATGTTCACGTTGCGGGAGGTGATGTTTACCTGTGCCACCTTGCTCTCCTGTACTCGCTAGGTTCTCCCCTAGAGAGCCTGTCCTGGCACTCAGACACTCTCCACAGGCTCCCCAACCTCCCCCTGCCGGAGCGCGGCGCGGGGCGCGCTGCGACCAGTGGCGGCGGACGGAGGCGGCGTGTCGGTTTCAGCCGCCCTCCTGCAGAGCGCGCTGCGGTCGCGCCTTAACGGCCAGGACTGTAAACTGCCACTTCAATTCGAGTGATTTGCGAGCCGTTATTTCTCCCCGAGCACAGACCGTTTAGGGCTCCGTGTCGGGGAGAAATAGCGCACAAGCGGAGAAGTTATTCATGCAGTGTGCATTCGAATTTCATACGAGACAAAGGCGCACTGAGGCTCGGCACAAGGCTGGTCTGCGCAGGTCGGAAGGGACCCATATAATTCTCTCTTTATTTCAGACCTGGAAGGGTTTATTCCGGTGGCGGCGAGATGTGCCCTTTCCATGTTATGCCAAAGAAACGTTTTGCTTCCAGGCCAGGCCTACTATGTTAACACCGCGTACAAGTTCCCGTGGGTTCCCCCGAGGAACATGCCGTACGGAGGGGGCGCAGGTAAAACCAAAAGAGAGCGCCGTTTTGTCAACGTAACCCGTTAACTTGTACTAACAAGCGATTGGAGTAGTTGAAACAAACCCCAACAACCCCTGCCAGACGGCTTAATTACAAACTTTACTATGATTTTGAATTTTTTTGAAAGTTCTTCTTTTAAAAGTTTAATGTTTTAATTTCGATTCACCCACACGTGCTGAAACAGTTTGCACACCGTAACTAAATACCATGAATCAAGAAGAGTTACATGTTAGTGGAATTTTGCATTCGTAACAGGTTTTAATGCCTCAAATATATCTTACTAATCTACTTTAACTTCTTTAAAAAAAAAAAAACACGGACAATTTCAATTGTGATCTCTCGGCTGGGCGAGACGGCACCTCCCCAACACCGGTCGGAGGCACCCTGTACTGTACAACATCGTGTGTTTTGACGTGTAGCGTGCTTACTGATGTTGACTAGACTTTGCCAACCTTTCAGCTCACATTCCGGGCAGCGACTCCGCGCTGTTTGAGTGCATCTGTACATATGCCTTGGGTTAGAGTGGATTTTGGGTCTTAACCAAACCAGGTGTCCTGGACTGAGCCTGTACCTCCCCTTGTACTGGTGTGGTGATTTTTTGAAAAATAATATTTTTTCTTTGTATTATAATTTGCTTAATCTAGTGTTTCTACTAAAAAGGATGCTATTGGACTTCTTCTCCCCAACTTCCAGCTTTTCTAGGTGGTTTTCCGAGTTTTACTGTGCGCGGCGATGGTTGCCGGGACGTCGGTGGAGGACCCCTCTGCTCTGCTTGCCAAATAAAGCTGCATATGTATTCGCCCTACTTTCGCCAATGCCGCGCTTTTCCCTTTTATTTTTGCTATGTACAAATCGCTTGCAGCTACTAACGCACGCATTTCTGAAGCTCCTTAACCGGTACTTCAGTCTCGGAAGACGCTGGGAAATTGGCTCTTGGGATGGGGTTTGAAGTGGCAATAATAAACTGCAACAAACGTGTACATACTATCCCCTCATTTTTTCAATTTTTTTAAAAATATTATGAACTATTGCATTAGCTTTCGTTCCCGACAGATACAAACTTAATGTCCAAAAAGCTCATAATTTCTATTTAAAGACAAAAACCTCCACGCTTATTTCATTCTGTTCCGGGTGTACCCGTCGCCGCTCACGCTCCCTCCTCGCCCCGCCGCAGGTCAGGTGCACTCGCAGTCCCTCAAGGAGCGGCAGGTTGTGGTGGCGACGGGCGAGGGCTCCGCCGTGGACGACGACTCGTACCTCGGCTACTCGGCGACGACGGGGGACTTCGACGGCAACGGCGAGACGGACGTGGCCATCGGCATGCCCCGCGGTAGCGGCCTCGTCGGCAGGGTGAGTGCGCCCCCACGACCGTCCGGGACTGTCCGGGACCGTCCGGGATGCGAGCCGCGGCCTCCCCTCCACTCTCACCCTGGACTTTCCTTTCAGGTGGTGGTGTACACGTGGAGCATGTCGAACCTGTTCAACCGCACGGGCGACCAGATGGGCTCGTACTTCGCGTACGCGCTGTGCGCCTCGGACGTGGACGGCGACGGCCTAGACGACCTCGTCGTCGGCGCACCCATGTACACGCACTACGACAACAACGAGGGCAAGTACGAGACGGGCCGCGTCTACGTCATCTACCAGGGCAGCGGCGTGCAGAAGTCCAAGTTCCGCGAGGTCACCACCCTGGACGGCAAGAACTCCAAGGCCCGCTTCGGCATGTCGCTGGCTTCCCTCGGCGACGTCAACAAGGACGGCTTCGGCGGTGAGTTGGGCCGCGACGCCTCCCCGTGCACAGGCACGCCCCCGCCCGCCCCCTGCGGTCGCCTTACCAAAGCTCTCTGTACGCAGACTTCGCCGTGGGAGCGCCCTACGACGGCCCCCGCGAGAGGGGCGCCGTGTACGTCTTCCACGGTTCCAAGGACGGCGTGCTGGAGAAGGCCTCGCAGGTCATCTTCGCCGAGGACATCAACCTCCAGTTGTCCACCTTCGGCTTCTCCATGTCGGGCGGGCTCGACCTAGACAACAACGAGTACCCGGACCTGGCCGTCGGCGCCTACGAGGCCGACTCGGCCGTCTTCTTCCGGTCGCGGCCCGTCGTCAAGATGACGGGTCAGGTGGCCTTCAGCCTCGACTCGAAGCAGATCAGCCTGGAGCAGAAGAACTGCACGCTGCGCGATGGCACGCGCGTGTCCTGCGTCCCGCTCAACGCCTACCTCAAATACGGCGGCGTCAACGTGGACGACTCCATCGGTAAGGCTCGGTGGCGGACGCGGCGCCGGAGGGCGGCTCGCGAGCTGCGTCTCTAACACTCGCGATCGGTTCCAGAGCTGGAGGTGCAGTTCGTCCTGGACGCCAGGAAGCCCAAGAGCCCCCGAATGTTCTTCGTCTCCGACTCGAACCGAAACGTGATGAACCAGACGGTGCGCCTCGACAAGAACGTCCTCTTCCAGAAGAGCATGCACGTCTACATCAAGGTGGGGTGCCCCGCCGGCGCCGCCGACCGGCCCCGTAAGGTAACGCCACAGCCTGCTCACGCCACGCCGTCGTGCCCCGCAGCCCGACCTCCGCGACAAGCTGACGCCCCTGGACGCGGAGATGCGGTACAGCATGCACCCACGCCGCACCACTGCGCTGCCGCCCATCCTGGACCAGGACGCGCCCCCCGTGCAGAGGGACTCGATCAGCATCCAGAAGAACTGCGGCCGCGACAACGTCTGCATCCCCGACGTGCAGCTCTTCGTCTCCTCGTGAGTACAGGGGGTGTGGATGAGGGCGGCGGCGCAGCGGCGGTGTTCGAACGGGTGGCGGGGCAGCGCGCGAGATCTGAGTTGCTGGCGCGGCCGGCAGGTGGCGCCTGCTCGCGGCGAGGCGCATACCGCCGTTCACCCTTCCGCCGCGAGAGCGCGCTGCCACCGCCGCAGCCCTGCCGGCCCCGCTCGTCATGTGGCGCGAGAATTCCACGTGAATTGTATCGGCACTAATTTTAACGTCACCGGATAAAACGAGTACGCGATTAATATTTTTTTGTGATCGGCAGAAATGTGTCCAAGTACCTGCACGACTCTGAGCAACAGCTGGCCTTCGACGTGGAGGTGCGCAACGAGGGCGAGGACGCGTTCGAGGCGACGTTCGAGATGAACATCCCGCCGGGCATCGACTACAAGAGGATCCAGCGGCTGGACAAGGCCGAGCGCGAGATCCCCGTGCAGTGCTCGCCGCCCAGCGCGGCCAGCAACAACACGCTGCGCTGCGACATCGGCAACCCGCTGCCCAAGGCCAAGATGGTGCACTTCAAGGTGCTGCTGCAGCCGTTCCACCGCGAGGGCATGAAGGCGCGCTACGAGTTCAACATGGCCGTCAACAGCACCAACCCGGAGAACAAGAACTCGCTGCAGGACAACGTACGCAGCATCGTGATCCCCATCCAGGTGGACACGGACCTCATACTCGAGGGGTGAGTAAGGCAGGCCGCCCCCCGGCGCCCCCGGCCCGCCCCCGGCCCGCCCCCGGCCCGCCCCCGGCCCGCCCCCGCCAGGCACTGACCGCTCCCTGTCCGCAGGTCCTCCCACCCGTCCGACCTGCACTTCAACACGACGCAGTACCGCACCGAGGCGCTGGCCGAGGGCATCAGCGAGTCGGAGATCGGGCCGCAGGTGGTGCACGTGTACAGCATCCGCAACAAGGGGCCCTCCGGCATCCAGGAGGCGCAGGCCGTGTTCCGCTGGCCGGCCTACACTCTGTCCGGCGAGCCGCTGCTCTACCTGCTGGAGCAGCCCGAGACGAGCGGGCCCATCAAGTGCCAGTTTGTGCAGGAGGTGAACCCGCTCGGGGTGTCGCTCGAGCGGAGGGGCAAGTCGTTCCTCGAGTCGATCGGGGCGGCCGGCATCTACAGCGCGCGCGGCTCCGGCGGCAGGCGAGGTGAGGCTGCGGCCGCGGGGGCGGGGCGCCGGGAGGGTAGGCAGCACCAGCGCTCCGGTGCCGTGTTTGCCTACCCTCCCGGCGGCCTCCCCGGCTCCGACCGGTTCTCGATGCAATCGGAACCAAACGGAATATTGTAACCCTCGTTTGGTGCCCTCCAGGCGGCGAGATCACCGAGGAGGAGAGGCTGGGCATCGAGCAGGAGCACCACGAGGAGGCGCTGGAGACTTCGGGTCGCCGTCAGCACGGCGGCAGCTACCGCTCCCAGTCCGAGACCCACTTCTCCAGCCAGAGCAGCGGCCAGGCCGGCACCCGGGCGGGGGCCGTGGGCGCCGTGGGCGCGTCCCGCAGCCGGGGCCGCGGGGGTGCGCGGGTCGAGGGCTCCTACGAGGCGGAGTACGGCAGCAGTGTCAGTGCGGGACGCTCGGGCACGGCTGGAGGAGCCGATGTGACCGGGGCAGTCGGGGCGGCCGGCGGGGCCACGTACGTGGAGGGTTCCTACCGCGGCAGCGCCGCGCACCAGGCGGCAGGCGGGCGCCGCGTTGAGGCCGAGTACGGCTCGTCGCAGGCCAGCGGAGGCCGCCGCGTCGAGGCCGACTACAGCTCCTCGCAGGCGAGCGGCGGGCGGCGCTTCGAGGCCGAGTACGGCGCGTCGCAGGGCAGCTCCGGCGGCAGCCGAACTGTCGTCGTGGACCACACGGTGGAGGCCGGCTACCGCGGCCAGGGCGCCGTCTCCGCGACCACGGCCTCGTCCGCCTCGAGGCGCACCGGCTACGAGGGCAGCACGAGCTACGAGTACGGCGCGTCGCAGGGCGGCCAGGGGGCGGCCGCCGCCGGCGCGGGCGGCAGGCGGACCTACGAGGAGCGCACGCACTCCACCAACACGACGTGGAGCTCGGCGGACGGCGGTCGGCCGCGCGTGCACAGCGCGTCCTCGTGGCGTACCGAGCAGGACGGCGTGGTCCGGGAGGGCGGCTCGTCCACAGCGGGCTACAGCGACGTGGAGCTGGCGGAGCGGCGGCGCTACGAAGAGGAGCTGCGTCGCTACGAGGAGGAGCGGCGCCGCGTCGAGGAGGACCGGCGGCGCATCGAGGCCGAGCACCGCCGCGTCGAGGAGGAGAGACGCCGCATGGAGGAGGAGCGACGCCGCGGTGAGGACTACGGCCGCGCCGTCTACACCAACTACTCCAGCGCCTCGCACTACGATGGCGGCCGCGGCGTGGCGGCGGGCGCCGCTGCCGCGGGAGCGGGGGCGAGCTACGGCTCGGTGCGGTCGTCGTCGGCCTCCTCCGCGGCCAGCGTCAGCGGCAGCAGCAGCAGCAGCAGCGCGGCGGGCGTGAGCGTCGCCGCGGGCGTCGGCGGCCCCGGCGGCTCGGACAGCGTCGCCAACCTGCGTCCCCGAGGGGGAGTCGCCGTGACCAGCACCTCCTCGGGCGGCGGCTCCAGCGACACGAGCCACTTCGCGTGGGAGTCGGCGGCTCTCAACCCGGCGTCCGCGGCCGGCAAGACGCCGTACGGCACGCCGGCGCACACCACCGTCCTCGACCTTGGCGTGGACGCGGCGGGGCTGCGCGGGGCCATCGAGGGCCACGGCCAGGCCGGCGCCGGCAGGCACGGCCAAGGCGCCGTCACCATCACGGGCACGCACTCCTACGAGGCCGAGTACGAGGGCGAGGGCGAGGCCGAGGCAGCGGGCGGACGCCAGTACAGCAGCGGCGCTCGCTCGTCGGCATCCTCGGTGTCCTCGGGCGGCAGGTACAGCGGCGGTCGCAGTGAGTGGTCCTCGTCCTCGTCATCCTCCTCGCAGCACAGCGGGGCCTCCGGGGCGGCGTACGGCAGGGACGAGGAGTACCAGCGCAGGGAAGAGGGCAAGTACTACAGCGGCGACTACCGGCAGCACGCCAGCCCCGTCGACGAGGGCAACGGCCTCGTCGACTCGAGATCGTCCGACGTTCACAACAGGTCGGATTGAAAAAAAGATTATTCCGCTGTACAGGCGTCAACAGAATAAGTACTGACTCTGATGATGTCTGTTGTTCCAGATTTAAGCTGTACCAGAGAATCCGAAGAGATGTAGATGGCGTCGAGGATGGCAATGAACCGTACGACGCTTTCAGATTTGACAATGATATACCGGAGTGCAATCCTGTCAGATGTGTCAATCTCATGTGTACAGTGGGTCCCCTTCAGAGAGACCAAGAGGCTTATGTTGCTATTCGGTCCAGACTGGTAGTTAGCACAGTCAAGAAGGTACGTTTTATAAATTAAAGACTAAGTGATGGCGTTTGTATATATTTTTGATTTTTAAATTGATTTATGTGTTAAAATATTTTTGATTTTACCAGATTTCATCCACAGAGGAGCTTAGATTATCCTCAATGTTATCGGCCCGCATCACCCGCCTTCCTCATATTGGGGCACCAGACAACTCAGAGCGACGTGATCATGAAGTCTTTACTCAAGTCATTCCTTCAGACCTAGCAGTCAAGTCAGATATTGTTCCCTTGTGGGTTGTTGTACTTTCAGCCTTTGCTGGAACACTTATCCTCTTATTGCTCATCTTCTTACTCTGGAAGGTATGTGTGAAAAGAAAAAGATGTTTAAGAAATGAAATGTTATTTCACCTTATCAGCAATACACTTATTTGTTTTTAATACTTTTGCAGTGTGGATTCTTCAAGCGCAACCGCCCAAGTAATGCACCAGAGAAAGAGCCTTTGAATCGCAACGGTCATTATCAGTCTGGTGATGAGGCTTTGTGACAGCGATACTAAAAGCACCCTGTGTCACTGTTTCTCTGTGAATAGGGGTGTTGATTCAGGACATGAGGATGGTATTCTCTCCAAGAGGGAAAAACTTCTCTAAAGCAACACACAATTTTATTATTTTTTTTTTTTTTGATATTGTGTGCCTTGGTATTTATGAACTGACTGGTGCAGGACCACCAGTACTGTCAATAATTAGTCAACTAATAATTTATGAATGGCGTGTTTGTGAATGTGTGTTTTGATATGTACATAAAAGAGAGATAGAGATGTAAGTGTGACTGCATTGTACATTTCAGATGAATGATTTTACATACATGTGTGTTGTGCTTAATGAGTGAATGAATGATTCTGTGATCTATTGTAACGATAACCATGGTGCTCTTATGTAAGGTTTTGTGCCATCAGCATACTGAATGAAGCGCTCTGTGTCATAGGTGGCATGGAAATTGTGGCATTTACTAAAACTGTACTCTCTTCACTAACGAATGTGACATTTTTGGGCTGTATAAATTATGAGAAAAATGATTCCATTCTATAGCGTACAAAAATTTTTTACTGATAACCATCACATTTTGATCAGAATAAGTCATGCAAAAAATGTTTCATTGATCTTTTCGATATTTTTTCAATGGTTGTTAAAGACTTTTGTGTAAAATAATATTTCTTTTATTTCAATTGGCAGCTTAAATTATAGGTTTCCTTTTGTCACAAAGAAGGAAAATATCTAGTGTAATATAATTTTCAAAACAAACAAGTGCCCTCATACCGGAAACTTGTTAAAGAGTATATTTGATGTGAAGTTTTCGCTTCAAATAAACATGTGTTTTCCAATATTTTGGGGTAAGGGTAGCTCAACTACTAATCCAAAGAAATCTTTAGTCATAATGACAATAAATCAGCTGAGGTGCTTTCAATTTCCAGAGTTCACCAAAATATAGAAATCATTACACACAACCTATGTTGATATTGCTAATGCTGTGTGCTTCAAAGTTACTCTTATTAGGTTTCATGTGAAATGTGTGTATTATTGCTCTGAACTCTGGTTTCCTTACCCCATTGTAAGATAAGTGGCTGAGTTGTGCTGTATAGCATTTCTCCTTCCTGTTTTATATTGTCATATTGAAGACTGACCAGTTACAATGAAACAGATGAAAGCAAACATCTTGTCAATTAAGCCACCAGGTGATGTTAAAAAACTTTAATACTCTTGTGTGTTTGGAAATAATTTAAATGTGTATGTTCTTCATAGTGATCAAAACATGCTTTGTTGTACCTCTCTGGAGCAGTTGATTCTGTATTAGTATGTTGTGCTATAGGATCTCAAAGGCCATTCTCAAGTTTAAGAAGCGTTTGCGTGAAGATTTAATGTTTTCTTTTTCAGCACTTAGCCCATTATTCATTTTAATGGTTGCTTAATGTTATGTGATGTGCAGATCAGTTCATTGTTAGAACAAAGCCATTTGCTTATGTGGATTGGTGAATAATGTTGCTTGTCATCATTTGGAAATCAGTGTAGACATTATTTTCAAAAGAAATGAAAACCTACATGGGTCTGTACAGTGACTTTCCTTTGGTGTCTTTGGTGCAGATTAACAATCTGTGAATAATATGCCGCTTGTTTAATAATAACCTTTGATGGGAGTTTTTTTTTCATTATGTATTTAAAACAATTAGAAGAAACAAATTTTTCTAAGCTTAAGATGTTTGTACTTACAAGTTCCTCACCATAATATTTTACCTCACTAAAAATATTTGCAAATTCACTCTTCATTGTCAAACTATTAATGTGATTATGTTCATGTTTTGTAAAGCATTCATGGGTAATTTATTGTATTTGTACTCTTTGTGGTCCTTTATTTTACAATTCTCAAGAAAGAATAATTTAATTTGTCTTGAAACTACAAATGAACAAATGCAAGTCCTACACTACATACCAACATCATTTTTGTTCACGTAACAAGTAAATATCATAACTTACACTGCCTGAAGCCACAAAGGGTACTTGTGATCCTAGGTTTATTTGTTTGACAAAGTGCAGAAAGTCAAAGAAAATTGTTTGAAAAGTATGGAAAGTAAAACCCTTTCTCATTTGTCTACTTTCTTTTTTACAAAATTTAGAGAGTGATGGATGGGGTAGTCAAAATAATTTAGGCCAAAAGTGAGTAGAAACTCTTACCTTGATTGAATGCAATACCGAAGTCATCTAGTAGTAATGAATTAGTATTGTTTTGCAAAAAACTGCAGGAGCCTTTTTGCAAACTGTATTTATGTACTCATAAAAAATTCCTAGATGTAAATGTTAGACTATTTATGAAATTAAATTAATGAAAGACTTAATTTTTGTTGTGTACATTTATAATGTGTTTACTAAACTAAACAAAAAAATTGATGTAAATAAAAAAAGGATAAACTGACAATCGGACACTGCGTTACGTTCCTTCAATATTTCCCTGCCTCTTACCTCACTGTGTAGCAATTGCCTCGTGACGGAATACATTCACGAGTACAGTAAGCCCCTCCACGATACCGATGGCTGCGAGGATTTAGGAAGCCGAGAGAGCGAGACAGAAACAGAAAGCGCGAGAAAGAGACACAGCGTGTTGACTTGCCCAGGTTTTCCTTCCCTCCGGATTCTATTCCGAAGCCAGTCAAACCCTCATGGGCCTCTCACTCTCCACGGCACGGCTCCCGAACTGCTCAACGCGGGCGGCGGGCGCCTGCGTACAGCCGAGTAGGCCGACCCGCGCGACACGGGTGCGCGCCGGATATGAGATTGCCTACCCACCAGGCGTCCACCACCCCATAGAGGCAGACAGAGAGAAACAGAGAGTGAGAGAGAGAAAGAGAGAGAGAGAGAGAGAGAGAGAGAGAGAGAGAGAGAGAGAGAGAAAGAGAGGGTTGCGCAACAGGGTCGTTTGTTGGCGCGGTCGTGGCCGGATCCGAGTCGGGCAGATCCCTCCCCGCCTGTCACCGTCTAGTGTTGAGGCCCGCGGCTTATCGCCCGGGGAATAGCATAATCCCGTTTCCAAGTTTCCACTGACGTTAGTCGGTTTGCACGCCTCGGCAAGCGGCGCTCGCGTGCCGTCCAGGGAGGATGCGGGGCGGGATGTGCCGTCAACCCCCTGCAGCCAAGGTGTCGATGTCGGCTGGGGGGAGGATGCGGGGCGGGCCGTGCTGTCAACCCCCTGCAGCCGAGGTCGGCCGGGGGGGGGGGGGGGGGAAGGATGCGGGGCGGGCCGTGCTGTCAACCCCCTGCAGCCGAGGTCGGTCGGGGGGGGGGGGGGGGGGGGGGGGGGGGGGAGGGGGAAGATGCGGGGCGGGCCGTCCTGTCAACCCCCTGCAGCCAATCACTCTAGTCAAAGCCCAGTCAATTTCCAGTCGGACACGACACAAAACACCCCCGCGGAGCTGCGGCCTTCCGTCATGCTCCCTCAAGCCGCGCTCCGAAGTGCGCGGGAGCAGGGCTGGCTGGAGGCCGTCGGCCGTCCGGCTGGAGGCCGTCGGCCGTCCCGCACCGAGGCTCGGTGGCCGCGTGGTTAGGGAGTCCGGTCGGCATGCTGGCCTCGGCCGGGCCCTCCCCTACCGGCTCCCGCCCTCTGGCCTCCGCGGCCGCGACAGGATTCCTCTCAGGCGCGAGGAAAATGGGAAGTAAGGTGGAAGGGAACTGTGGTGAAGGCACGTCGAGCAGTGCTGTGCGGTGCAGCGCTGCCGCGGCTCGGCTCGAGAGGTTGGCCCAGTGGCCTTGCATTATCGGGTCCGGCCTGGCGGCGGGTCGGGCCGGGTCCGAAGCTTACAGGTGAGATAAGTGTTTTTCTATTGAACGTCAGCGGCTGCCTGTGCTGAGCCCTGGTCGGCCCCGGCCCGTGGCTCCACCCGCCGCCGGGGCCGCCGCCGGGGTGACGCGGTTGACGTCGCGGCGGCGGCGGCGGACCCCGTCGCCGCCCGCGCCGCCCGCGCCGCCGGCCCCGCCCAGCTCCCCGTACTCCTGGAGAGCGGGTGGGGGGAAGCCGCCGGCGCACCAAGTCTACATATAGACGGCCACCGGCCGGGACCACGCCGGTCAGGGTTAGTCTTCGGCAGCGAGGACTGATTCGCCGACAGGATGGCGTTCGCAGACGTCAGGTAAAGTAGCGTGAGGTTCGGCTCGCCCGGCAGAGCCTGGTGGGGCGCAGTGGGCCCAGTAGGGGTTATTTTTTTCTAATTTGTTTGTCCTGGTCCTGTCTTTTGGGGTCTTGGCGTGAACCCGCCGGCACCGGGGGATTTGCTACGAGAGTGGATATTTGTGGATTTGTTCTGTGAGGGAGGTCCGGTCGGGCGGCTAAGTGTAGTTTTGGTTTTCGGGCGCCTGGGCTTCAGGACTTCAGTACTTGAGGGCCTCAGGGCTTCAGGGCCTCAGGTCGCTGACAGCCTGGGGCGGAGAAACAAGGATTCCGGGAGGGTTGAGAAGGTTGCCGCTGGGCGAAGGGTGGGTCAGCGGGGGAGCGGAATGGTGAGGGGCCGGCGAGAGGAGTGCAGTGTGCGGGAAAGTGTGGGTGGAAGGTGTGAAACCTTGAAGAGAGAGAGGGGGGAGGGGGAGAGAGGGGGGAGGCACCGGCTCTGAGCACACAGGTAGGCGCCGGATCACCGCACGGCGCGCAGTGTGTCGACGGAAAATAATTTGCGATCAATTAGCCCAGTTGTCGTTACAAATTGATAGTGATAGCGGCTAATCCGACTGATAAGCGGGCCGGGGGCCGCGCCGGGGGCCGTGCGCACGCGGTGGCACGCCGCCGATAATCTGCATTCAGAAGGGGATCAACTCGATAAGCCCTCCTCCCCGCCCCGCCCCGCCCCCCACGGCCCGGCCTGGACTTTCGGGCGTCGCGAGGCGCCTCCCCGCGGCGGCACCTAATCCCCCGCCACTAGAGTGGCCGGTATAATCCGAGGCGCCTCCCACGGATAACGGATTAATGGAGAGAGACAGAAAAAAAAGTGGATCAGTGACTATCCCGCACGTGGACAGTGCGACGTCACCGTGCACCTCGGAGGGAAAATAAAAATTGTTTTCGTGGGGGGGGGGGGCTAAGAATCACAGGGGACCGGGTGTTTGAACCCCCCGCGCCTCGGGCTTGAGTAGTCGAGGGGGGGGGGTGTAACCTGGTGTTGATCACCAGCTCACAGAAGCACATCCCTAGATACTGTAACTGGGTCAGAGGCTGTGTCGTGGTATAAAGTGCCACAAAGTGGGACAAAATGGTACAAAGGGATCTGCTGTGCAAAAACAAAAACAAGCTGGCCCGCCCCACCGTCAAACCTCGGTGCCAGATCCGCGCCGAAACGTGCCGGGACGGGGCAAGGAAGCGCGAGCAGCACTTGTGAATGAGCGGCGACTGTTGTGTTCAGGTGGGGGCGTCGCTGCCTTGCGGCAGTGCTGCTCCTTGCGCTGGCCTCGGCCGAGGCCCAGCAGCCCGGCGGCGACTACCGCCTCCCCGGCGACATCGAGCCCCTCCACTACGACCTCAAGCTCGTGCCCTACCTGGAGGTGGGCAACATGCGGTACACGGGCACCGTGGACATCACCTTCAATGTCGTCAAGGACACGCAAACCATCATTCTCCACGCACACAAGGACCTTGCGGGCACTATCAAAATCGAGGGAATCGTCGATGCCAGCGATCAGTCCCCACTGGCCCACCTCACACCCAGCACAGATGCCGACAAGCAGTTTTATTCAGTGCCGATTAAAGGCACTCTGAAGGCCGGCAATACCTACATCTTGTCGCTCAGCTTCTCCAACAAGCTGCAGAAGGACAACTACGGCTTCTACGTGAGCTCTTACGACGTGCCGGGCGGCTTTGAGTACATGGCAACGACGCACTTGGAGGCCACGAGCGCGCGCAAGGCGTTCCCCTGCTTCGACGAGCCCACCTACCGCGCCACGTTCACCGTGTCGCTGGCCAAACTCGACGACCAGATTGCGCTGTCCAACATGCCCCCGGCCTCCGAGCCCTCCGACTACGAGTGAGTCACGAACCTGGTCCCCGCCGATGTTCGGGTCCGAATACCCAACCCTCAAAACGGTTCTATTTTCTCTGCGCAGCCCGTCGATCGGCAACCGCAGGTGGGTGGTGTTCCAGCAGACGCCCAAGATGCCGACGTACTTGCTTGCGTTCATCGTGTGCAAGCTGAAGAAGGTCGAGACCTCCAACCCCAACATCAACATCTACGTGCGTGGCGACGCGGTGGACGGCGTCAAGAAGCCCGCCGAGGTCGCCCCCAAGCTCCTCAGCTCCCTGGAGAACTTCCTGGGAGTGTCGTACCCGCTGCCGAAGCTCGACCTCGTCGCCATCCCGGACTTCCCTGCCGGAGCCATGGAGAACTGGGGACTCATCACCTTCAAGTGAGTCCGCGGCCGCGGTCCCCGTCGCCGACCCCTCTCCCCCAGCCTAACGGCCTGCTCTGTGGCCCCGCAGGGAGGACCAGCTGCTCGTCACGGACGGCGTGTCGGGGGCCGACCGCGTCGCCAAGTCCCTGCGCGTCATCGCCCACGAGTTCGCCCACCTGTGGTTCGGCGACCTGGTCACCCTCAAGTGGTGGAACACCATCTGGCAGCAGGAAGGCATGGCCGCCTTCTTCGAGTCCTACATCCTTGACAAGGTGAGGGCGCAGGGAGTGTTTCGCCGGGAGGGCTGGCGGCTGCGGCCGCGACGCGACTGATCCTGGACCGGCTCCCTCCGTGACAGGCGACGGACTCCGAGTACGGGCAGATGTCTCAGTTCGGCACGAACCGCGCGCACTCGGCCCTGGAGGCGGACGCCCTGGAGCACTCGCCGCCCCTCACCAAGGACGACATCCAGACCCCGGAGCAGATCGAGGACCACTTCGGCACCATCACGTACTCCAAGGGCAGCAACGTGCACTACATGCTCATGAACGTTCTGGGAGAGGACCTGTACAGGCAGGGGCTCAACAGCTACCTCACGTCCAAGTAAGCAGCGTGGAGTGCCGGGTCACTCTGACTCCTGCTCTGACTTCCATAACCGACTCTTCTGGTTTAGAAAAATAAATAATTTAAACAAAACTCTTTAAAACAATTTAAATGAGTGGGTAATCATTGACCTGGTTGTCCCTTGTGCAGTGAGTACACGTCCACCACCATCGACGACTTCGCAAAGGCCCTCGAGGACGTGGCCGCGCAGGACGGCACGAACTTCCCCCTCAAGGGCAAGGTCACCATCAAGGATCTCGTCAGCTCCTGGGGCAACCAGGCCGGGTACCCGGTCCTGACCATCCTCAGGAACTGGAACGACAACACCGCCAAGGTCTCCCAGGTGCGTCTCCGGTGCTGCAGCAGCAGCAGCAGTAGCAGCAGGGCAGGGTCGTGCCACCCACAGCCCTTCACCACTCGCCCTCCGACTGCCTGCAGGCCCGCTACCTCGCGCACGAGCCCAAGAGCACCGCGGCCTTGGACTCCAAGTGGACAATCCCCTACTCGATCAACAGCCTTTTCGGGAAGGAGAACACGTTCACCAGCGTGCTGACCCCGTCGGAAGCCGAACAAGAAGTGAAGCTGCCGTACCAGCTGGAGCCCGGCAGGGCCTTCCTCTGGCTCAACAACCACCAGTCGGGTAAAAATAAAATAAAAGAGTGGTGGTTGGCGGGCGGCGGCAGCGGTCTAACCCACGGCTCCTGGTCGCAGGCTTCTACCGCGTCAACTACGACGTACGCAACTGGCTGCTCATGGGTTACGGCTCGAACCGCATGGACGCCGCCACCCGCGCCGCCACCATCGACGACCTGTTTGCCCTGAACCGGGCCGGCCACGTCGACACCTGGATCCCGCTCTACTACCTGCAGAACAGCCTGGGAGACACCTCCGCCAGCGGCGAGCGCGACGTCGCGCCCTGGACCGCCGGCGCCAAGGCCATCCGCGGGTACTCCGCCCTGGTGCGCGGGGACCCGGAGCTCAGCACCTACTTCCAGGTAGCGAAGGCCGTGGCCATGGCCACGCCGAGGCCGCGTGGAAGCAGCAGCCGCCCCCTGACCCCCGTCTCCCTCCGCAGACGTTCGTCGCCCAGATCGTGGCGCCCGCATTCGAGGACATCGGCTTCGACGGCTCGGACGACAGCCGCTACAGCACGTCGGTGGTGCGGGACATCGTCACCCAGCTCGCCTGCGAGAACGGCCTGCCCGAGTGCAGGCGGCAGGCGCTCAAGGCCTACAACACCATCTCCATGAGCGGCGACCAGTGAGTACAGAGGAGGGGGGCGCGGCGGGACGGTCGGGGCCTGCGGCTGGAGATGGTCACGCCTCCGGTATGCTGCCCCGCAGGGAGGTGTACGACCCCAACGTGCTGGCGGCCACCACCTGCACGGGGGCCTTGTCGTTCGGCGCCGCCGACCTCACCAAGGTCATCGCGCGCGTGCTCAACACCGAGGACGTGACGGCGAGGACGTCGCTGCTGAGGGGGGCGGGATGCGTGCGCAGCCCCGCCCTGGTGCAGACGTGAGTATAAACGTCATGCCCGCGCCCCGCGCCCCGGGCCCCGGGCCCCGGGCCCCGGGCCCCGGGCCGGGAGCGGGCCGGGAGCGGGCCAGGAGCGCCCCCGGGCACAACGCACACGTGACACGTGCCCCTGCGCAGGCTGCTGGGCGTGGCCACGGGCGCGGACAGCGGGCTCAGCTCCGGCGAGGCCGTCTACCTCCTCAAGTCCATCATGGACCACAGCCCCGACGGCTGCGACACCGCACTCACTTACGTGCACGACAACAAGGCCAGCGTCGACGGCAGGTGAGTGGCGGGCGGCATCTGCCCCCGCGGGACACGGCGCCACCTGTCTTACCACGCGCTCTCCGCCCCGCTGTTTCAGCCTGCTCCCGTCGATCCTGCAGGAGATCGCGAAGAGGATCTACAAGAAGGAGCAGCTGGAGAAGGTGAGTCCGCCGGGCGCGGGGCGAAGGAGAGGGTGGAGGTCGCAGGGGGTGTTTGTGACGCGCCCCGCTCCCGTCCACAGATCACGGAGCTCACCAAGGGGGACACATCCGACGCCACCGCCGACATGCTGGCCGTGGCCGAGGCCACGCTCAAGTGGGCACAGGGCAACCTGCGCGAGCTCAAGGAGTGGGTGGCCGCCCAGCTTGGCGTGAGTCCGCCGCGGGCGCCGCTCCTGGTGGACAGCGCGTCAGTGCCCGCCCCCGTGCCCCCCACCGCGCAGCCCCGGCCCACCGAGCCCCCGGGCCCGGCCCAGGAGTGGCTGCTGCCCAACCACCTGCAGCCCGAGAGATACTCCCTGGACTTCACCATCAACATGGACCCGGGCACCGCGCCGGACAAATTCTCGTTCAGCGGCGTGGCGACCATCCACATCAACGTCGTCGAGGCCACCGACAAGATTGTGCTTCACAAGCACGAGTCGCTCACCGTCGCCGTCGACAGTGTGGAGAGCAAGGACGGCGATGTGGCCCTGGACGGCGAGCCGACGTACGACGTTAAGCACGACTTCTACACCATCGCCCTGAAGGAGGAGCTCAAGAAGGGAGAGAAGTACACCGTCAAGCTGACCTTCAGCGGGCCTCTCAAGAAGGACCTGGCCGGCCTGTACCTGTCGTCCTACACCGAGGGCACCGACACCAAGTGCGTGTGGGGGAGTCTCTGGGGGGGTCCGGGACGCGGAGCAGGGCGCTCACACGCCGCTTGTCGCAGGTACCTGGCGGTGACGCAGTTCGAGCAGACGAGCGCCAGGAAGGCCTTCCCCTGCTTCGACGAGCCCAAGTACCGCGCCACGTTCAGCATCAGCGTCATCAAGCACAAGTCGCTGGGCGCCCTGTCCAACACGGCCGGGCAAACGGGGGGCGACGTCGAGTACGTGAGCGTCGGATGAGCGTCTCCGGTGCTGGCCACGGCAGTGATGCGTCACGGACCATTTCTCGTATTTCAGCAAGGACCACGACATAGTGATCTTCGAGGCGACGCCCAGCATGCCCACCTACCTGGTGGCCCTGGTCGTGTCGGAGCTTGTGGAGGTCAAAGTTACCGCGGCCACGGTCGGCATGCCCAGCATCAGCATCTGGGTCCGCAAAGAGGCCAAGGACGAGGTGGGGCTGGCTCAGGAGCTCGCCCCCAAGGTGCTCAAGAAGCTGCAGGCCCTCACGGGCATCCCGTACGTCCTGCCGAAGCTCGACCTCGCCGCCATCCCGGACTTTGCACCCGGCGCCATGGAGAACTGGGGGCTCATCACCTTCAAGTGAGTAGTGGGGCGGCGGCCGGCGGCGGCGGCCTGTCTGTCGTGCCCGTGCCCCCACCCCGAGGGGGGCCTCATGACGGGTGTACACTGACTGGTGACTGGACCGGACTTTTCCATTGACTGGAATGAAAATTTTGCGATCATTTATGGGTTCTGTGTTCTGAGCTGCTACCCACCCCAACGTAGGTTAAAAAGTCATTCCTACCGTGTCCAAAACTCAAAACGAAAATATTTTTGTTTCGCTTAAAAATATGTGGATGCTTATGAAAAAAAATGCAAAAATGGGTGGGCACTACCTCGTCCCAGGCCTCCGCCTGGAACCCTCCTGCTTAACTTCGGTGTTCGAATGGGAACCGGTGTACCAGGTATCGACCGCCGCTAAGACACAGGCACGACGCAGCGGCCTTTTTCAGGGGCACGCTTCCGCAACGGCCGATGTAGCCCCCTCCGCCAGCCAGATTTCCGGAATCAACTCCCTTCGACTGGCTGGTTGGTCTGTGGCACTGCGGCCACTCCCGAGCGGACTGGGGGGGAGGTAGGCTTTCCTATATCGTACACAGCCAAAGCTGCTGTACTTCACGACGAACCCTAGTCGCGACGGCGTGTCCTCGTCTGCCAGATTCACAGGGAGCGAAAACGAAGGTACCGAACCCTAGGTACCCCCGTAGCATACACCCGAGTCTCCGAACCAAGTTTCCTTGGTAGACACAGAGCCCCCCCGCCGGAAACCCCGGGCGACCGAGAGAACCTCGGACCCGGGAACGGGGGTAAGCCCGACCGTGCTGCGGGAATCTTCAAGTTGAAACCCAACGCTTACATCTCTCAGTGACGCAGCGCGCACGGCCGTTCAGACAGCCATACCGACGCCACGTTCGGAAGTATATTTTACCCTCCGTCTTCCAAGCGCAGACACAAGAAAAATTTAGAGGAATCGTTAACATTCGAACCCCCGACTTTTCGGTCGCTGGCCATCCACTATACCCACGCGGCCACAGAGCCGCGATGATAATCAATTCGCGCCCCCTTTACACACCGTCGTCTAAGCTGAGCCGACAGAAAAAATGCACGGACCGGCAAAGAGTTGAACCCTGACCAGCCGCCCGCCGGCTGGATTCGCTAACCGCGCGGCTACCGCGCCTCGCTGCCACACATCCGTGCGCTCCCGGTACTGTAGCCGCACGACGTGTCCGACTGGAAATTGAATGGACTTTGACTGGAGAGTGACTGGACTGGAAGGCGTACACTGACTGGAAGCAACGGGGTACCCCTCGCCCCACCCTGACCCTCTCCTCCGCGGCCGCAGGGACACGGTTCTGCGCACCCCCAAGGGCGCGCTGGCGCACCGCCGCTTCAACTGCGCCCGCGACATCACGCACGAGTTCTCGCACCTGTGGTTCGGCGACCTGGTTACCAACAACTGGTGGAGCTCGCTGTGGCAGCAGGAGGGCATGGCCGCCTTCATGGAGGCCTGGGTGCTGGACCAGGTAAGGGCTGGCGCGCGGAGGCCCCCCCCCCCCCCCCCCGTGACGCCGTGACGAGCAACACCCCCCTCCGCGCAGGCCACCGACTACGAGTACGACGCCGTGGCGCGGCAGAGCTCGGACCGCATCGAGCAGGGCCTGATGGACGACGCGCTGGAGACGGCCGGCCCCATCACCAACCACACCGTGGGCAGCCCCGACGAGATCGAGGAGCACTCCGGCGAGATCACCTACAACAAGGGTGAGTCCGAGGGAGCTGCTCACAAAAAGTGCCGCCTCAAAAACGCGAGAAGAAAAAAAAAACACGAAAAAGTGGGGAACACGGAATAATCTTAGTAACACGGAGAAATTAAGTAAGCAAAAAAAAAAAAGGTTGAATTATGGCGTGCTCCCGATGCGCAGGCGCCGGCTTTCTGCGGATGATCAGGGCGATCCTGGGCGAGCACACCATGTGGAAGGGTCTGCGGCAGTACCTCGTCCAGCAGTGAGTACCGAGTACCTCCTAGACGGCCGCCCGCGCACCCTTGGACTTCTTATTTTTTTCACGCCGCCGCTTCGCTCGCAGCGCGTACTCGACGGCCGGACCGGAGGATCTGGCAGCCGCCCTCCAGGACGCGGCTAACGAGGACGGCGTTTCGCTGCCCGTCACCATCCAGGAGCTCATGGACTCGTGGACGCTCAAGAAGGGCTACCCCGTGCTGGACGTGGTGCGCTACCTACACGACGACAGGCTCACGCTGCGGCAGGTGAGGCAGGCAGCGGCTGCCACGAGGAGGTGGCCAGGAGGAACCCGCGGTCCGCAGGCGGCTGGCGGCGGGCGGCAGCACTGAGCCCCCCCCCCCCCCTCTCTCTCACACTTTCTCATCCCCCCGGCAGTCTCGCTTCCTCTCCTACACGCCCGTCAACGAGACGGCGGCCGAGGAGCAGTGGATCTTGCCGTACAACTGCGAGCAGCTGTACCGGAAGGGCGCCAAGCCGTTCACCAGCTTCCTGCTCTCCCCCGAGGAGAGCTCGACCTTGGAGCTGCAGACGCGCCAGTACGGCAGGACCTCCCTGTCGTACATCATCTGCAACTCGGAGCAGGAGGGTGAGTGGGGCGCGGGGCGGCGAGGGCGGCCGGGCGGCGGCGGCGGCGGGGGAGAGTGACGGTGTGCGCGTGCGCAGGCTTCTACCGCGTCAACTACGACATCACCTCGTACCGCTACCTCGCCAAGGCGCTGTCCTACGGCTGGATCGAGAGCGACCTGCAGCGCGGCGTGCTCTACGACGACGCCCTGACGCTGCTGCGCGCGCGGCGCACCGAGCCCTACGTCGTGCTGTACCTGCTGCAGAACGGCGTCCCCGGCGACGTGTCGCTGCCCGTGTGGGCCGCCCTCTCCAAGGGCATCAACTACCTGCGCGCCGCGCTCGCCAGCGACAGCGCGGCCATCGAGGACCTCAACGTATGTCTCTTCCGTCTCGGCTTGGCACAATGCTGCCAACTGCCGTTCCACTCGTAAAATTTTGATTCACGAAATAATGTCAAATAATTACAAAGCAAAAAAAAAATAATTGACGGCTGCGCAGCAATACGTGCGTGAGCTGACGGCCGACTCGTTCGGCTGGGTGGACTGGTACAACGCCTTCGGCTGGGAGGAGTCGGTGCAGAGGAACGAGGTGCGTCAGATCCTGACCCGGCTGGCCTGCGACGCGCGGGAGGAGGTCTGCGTCGCCAACGCCGTCAACGACTACCACAAGATCGCCGTCGACTCGTGAGTCGCAATGTCCCTTGCGAAAGGAACCCTCCGTGGCATTTTATTCGCCGGCAGCCTCCTAACGCCCTCCTCCACCACAGGAAGAACTACGTGATCCACCAGGAGAACTACGGCGCCCTGCTGTGCTACAACTGGCAGGGGGCCGACGACGTGCAGAAGCTACAGGACGAGCTGCAGAAGAACTCGGACTACGACCAGCGCGTGTCCATCGCGTACGCCCTGGGCT
The DNA here is from genome assembly GCA_026979955.1 of Megalurothrips usitatus. Lineage (NCBI taxonomy): Eukaryota > Metazoa > Arthropoda > Insecta > Thysanoptera > Thripidae > Megalurothrips > Megalurothrips usitatus. The sequence continues at coordinate 6,514,895 of CM049596.1, forward strand.
GTGTCAGCAGCTCCAAGGGCCGGCAGCAGTACGTGCCCCCCCCCCCCCCCCCTCACCTTCACAGCGCCCCCGGGCCCGGCACCGTCGAGTAACACCTTGTGGCCCTCTCCTCCAGGCTGCTCCAGCAGCTCCTGAACGCAGACGACGCCAAGGTGTTCAACTCCAACGAGATCACCCCCTTCGTCGAGTCCCTCGTCATTCACGGCGGCGTGACCGAAGCTCTCACCTTCATCACCGGCAACTGGGACGCCCTCAAGACCAAGTAAGTGCTCGGCCTCCTGGGTGGTGCCGTTTAAAAAAGGAGTTTAGGCTGAGGAGCCCTGACAACGGACAATGCGTGCAAGGTTTGCGAATGCTCTCCCGTTTCCAGAATGGGCGTCAGCGATGCTGTGTCGCTTCTCCAGCTGGCCGCCGAGCGCGTCACCGCCGAGGATCAGTACGCCCTGGTAGGTACCGGGGCCGCCCACAAGCACCTCCCCGGCCAGCAGGCCTCGGCTCACCACTCCCCGCCCCGCGCTGCCCCCAGGTCAAGTCGCTGGCCACCGCCGACCCCTCCATCTACACCACGGTGGCGGAGAGGTCCGCCGCGCACGGCCTCGCGTTTGCGCAGGACGAGCTGGGCCAGGTCAAGGACTTCCTGGCCGCCAACGCCGGCAGGACGCCGCCCAGCCCGGAGCCCCAGCAGCCCACCGAGTACCGCCTGCCCGGCACCGTCGTCCCCATCAACTACGCCCTCACGCTCAAGCCTGTCATGGACCTGGCCGCCAACGACTTCAGCTACACTGGCGAGGTCAAGATCACGGTCAGGGTCGTCGAGAGCACGGACTCCATCGTGCTGCACAGCCACGAGGGTCTGGACGTGACCCTCACGGGCGTGACCGACGACAAGAACGGCGAGGTGGCGACCGCCGGCCAGCCCACCTTCAACTCCCTGTCCGAGATGTACACCATCAAGCTCGCCCAGAACCTGGAGGCGGAACAGCAGCTGGTCATCAGCCTGGCCTTCTCCGGCAAGCTGCGCAAGGACAAGCTGGGCTTCTACCTCAGCGACTACGCGGAGGGCGTCAAGTGGAAGTGAGTACCGGCCCGGGGCCGCCGCCGGGGACCGTGGGCCCGTGTGTGACGGGGTGCCTCATCTCTCACCGACGCCGGCAGGTACATCGCCACGACCCAGTTCGAGCAGACGTACGCCCGCAAGGCCTTCCCGTGCTTCGACGAGCCCAAGTACCGCGCCACGTTCGACATCAGCATCTCCAGGGAGGAGGACCAGATCGCCCTCTCCAACATGCCCCTCCAGTCCACGTCGGCGCCTGAGTGAGTGTGCGGACGGCGGCGCGGTGCGCGCCGGACGACACCGAGAGCCTGGGGCTTAACGGCAACTCTCGTCTTTCAGCGCAAACCTGGGCGGCCGAGTCCTGGACACGTTCCAGACGACCAAGCCCATGCCGACGTACCTGGTGGCCTTCATCGTGTCCGAGCTGAAGAAGGTGCCCACGAGCGACCCGAGGATCAGCCTGTACGTCCGACCCGACGCCGTCGCCGACGCCGCCTTTGCCGCCGAGATCACCCCCCGCATTCTGGCGGAGCTGGAGGACTTTACCGGCGTCCCGTACGCCCTGCCGAAGCTCGACCTGGTCGGCATCCCCGACTTCTACTTCGGCGCCATGGAGAACTGGGGCCTCTGCACGTTCAGGTACAGTCCAGATTTAATTAGAACCAGGAACTCTTAAAATGGGAGCCGATCGGCCAGTAGCTGAACCAGGATCGTCACTTTCACAGGGAGAACCGCATGCTGTACGCCAAGGGCTCGGCGACGACCGAGTACAAGATCTTCGTCGCCGAGGTGATCGCGCACGAGCTGGCGCACCTCTGGTTCGGAGACTACGTCACCCTGGACTGGTGGAGCTCCGGTTGGCTCAAGGAGGGCATGGCCGAGTTCCTTGAGTACCTCATCCTGGACAAGGTATGAGGGTTCGCCGGCGCTGGCAGCCCCGGCGGCGGATGGGTGCGCGTTCGTGTAGGGAGGGCGGTGCGGTGACCGAGTCCACAAACCTGCCACAGATCATGGTGGACGGCTACGACGGCTGGCAGCCACTGTCGCGCCTCGGCGTGGACGACGTCAACGACGGCATGGCCGTGGACTCCCTGGAGCACGTGCGGCCACTCACCGACAACGCCGTGGCCACTCAGGACCAGATCGCGGAGCACATGGGCGACTACACGTACACACACGGTCGGTATGCCCACAGCTCACGGCGGGAAAAACAAATGGCGGGATGAGCGCGAATGAAATGTCCGTGACCCCGTGCTTTCGTTGCAGGCGCCGGCCTTCAGTTCCTCCTCATGGGAGTGCTGGGCGAGAACAACTTCAGGGCCGGGCTCAAGAACTACCTGACAGAGAAGTGAGTACCTCCCCCCCCCCCTCTCCTGTGGTGAGTCAAACACTGTGACGCTGACCCCCGTGCGTCCTGCAGTGCGTACGGCACCGGCACCCCGGAGAAGTACGCCAAGGCCCTGCAGGAGGTGGCCGACGCCGACAAGGTGCTGCCGTCCGGCATCACCGTCCTCGACATCATCAACTCGTGGTCCACCAAGGGCGGCCTGCCCGTCGTGACCGTCCTCAGGGACTACGCGGCCAACCAGGTCCACGTCTCACAGGTGAGTCCGACGGCCGTCCCAACCCTACGTGTCTTATGTAATGTGTTGTTTAACGTTTTGTTTTTAAATGTTTGCATCAGAGCCGGTACCTCTCGCTGGACCCGTCCCAGGAGAGCACTCGCGACACCAAGTGGCTCGTGCCCCTCGCCATCTACTTCAACATGAACGGCGAGCCGTCCCGGTTCACCGCGTACCTCCCGGAGAACGCGAGCAGCGTCACCCTCGAGCTCGGCGGCTCGGGGCTGGGCGGCGGCACCGTCTACGGCAACTGGCTGCAGCAGGGTGAGTGGGGCCGCGGGGACGGCCTCGGACACCGGCTCGGGCGCACTGCTTCTCCTGCTCACGGCGCGCTGCCCCCGACCAGGCTACTACTACACCAACTACGACTTCCTCAACTGGATCCGCATCGGGAGCACCATCAGGAACATCGACGACCCCGCCTGGCGGGCGCTGGCCATCCGCGACGCGTTCGCCGTCGCCAGGGCCGGCCTCGTCGACCCCTGGATGCCGCTGTACCTGCTGGACATGAGCATCCCCCAGGAGAGCAACGCCGCGCCCTGGCAGGCCACCTACGACGGGCTGCGTGCCTACGCCGCCCTCGCCAAGGCCGACCCGGAGGCAGATCAGCTGTTCCAGGTAAGCGGCCCGGAGCCGGCCGAGAGGCCGAGGCGGCCCCGAGGCGCGCAGGGGCGGGCGTCTCAACTCGATCCCATGCGCAGATGTACCTCAAGACCTTCATCATGGAGATCGGCTACAACTACGTCGGCTGGGACAACGCGCGGGGCAACAAGGACGGCCGCGTGGCCCGCGACTACGCCACCAAGCTGGCGTGCTCTGCCCGGGTCAGCGACTGCCGCACCAAGGCGCTGCAGACGTACTACGGCTACCTCAAGGACAAGTGAGTGCGAGCGCCCCTCCATGCGTGCGTGCCGTGCGGGCTGGCCTACCCCGGCGTCCGCAGGCGCCGTGCTCGGCGGCGCGGCCAGAGGATCGGGAGCTCGGGAGCGCTTTGCCGACGGTGACACAATGGCCCTGTCCTCCGCAGGAACAGCCCGGACCCCGACACCCTGGCCGCCTCGCTCTGCGAGGGCCTGAGCCACGGGGACACCGTCGAGTACACGGCGCTCGTCGAGCAGCTGCAGGCCACCACCGAGAGGTCGCGGCGCATGAGCATCGTGTACGCGCTGGGCTGCGTGCAGAACGCCACCATCGCCAAGGAGTGAGTGCGGGGAGCCATGGGAGCGGGGGGTGGCTTGCGGGAAAATATGCGATAATTAAGAGTTTTGGTTTATTTTTAAAATAATGTTTGGGGGGTCCGGTCCGGAGTGTCAGAGTTGTCTCTCTTTTGTTTCAGGCTTCTCTCCCTCGCGGGCACCATGCAGGGCTTCGAGCCCCAGGAGGTCCGCCGTGTGTTCCGCTCCGTCATGGACAACAGCCCGACGGGTGTGGACGCGGCCGTCGACTACGTCTTCAACAACTTCGATTTTATGGCCGCAAGGTACAGGTCTCGCACCAGGGGAGAAAATTATTTTTTTTAAAAAAAAATGAAAAACAGGTGGTTAAGTCTACGGTGTGTCCCGCAGCCTCGGCCAGAGCTCGGCGGAGGACGTCGTACTGGCGGTGGCCGAGAAGGTCTACTCCTACGACCAGGCGGACAAGGTAAGCAGTCCGTGCCGCACCCCGGCCGCCCGGCCCCCGACGAGCCCTTCTGACCGCGCCCTCCGCCCCGCAGCTGAGCCACCTGCTCGACAACAGCTACTCCCCGGCCCTGGTAGACGCGCTAGGCGTGACGAGCGCCAACCGGCGCTGGATCCGGGAGAGCCTGCCCGGCCTCAAGGACTGGCTGGCCGCGCGACTGGGCGAGCTGCCCCAGCCCGCGCAGGGTCGCAAGGACACGCCGGCGCCCGCGCCCACGGCCCCCGCCGCCACGCCTACCCCCGGGCCTGGCCCCACCGAGCCGCCAGAGACCACCGCCGGGCCCTGGAGGCTCAACAGCACCGTCGTGCCCCTGCACTACAGCCTGATGGTGGTGCCGTACCTGGAGCCCGGGCACTTCGTGTTCGAGGGCAAGGAGGAGATCTACGTGCTCGCCAACGAGCCCACCGACCAGATCACGATGCACGCCGTCGACCTCGACATCCCTCTGGACACCATCGAGGTCCGCGACGCCGCCTCGGGACAACAGATCGACGTCAGCGACATCGGCTTCGACGAGGAGAAGGGCTTCGTGACGCTGAGCCTGGCCTCGAAGCTGGCCGCCGGCTCGCAGTACAACATCTCCCTGGAGTTCAGCGGTGACCTGCGCACCGACAACTTCGGCTTCTACGTCAGCAGCTACGTCGTCGAGAACGAGATCAAGTAAGAGGGACTGTGTTAATACGGCAAGTTCACATTCGAACGAGAACGGAAACGCAGCAAAATCACACTATTTCGATCGCGTCCAGGTACATGGCCACGACGCACTTCGAGGCCACCAGCGCCCGCAAGGCCTTCCCCTGCTTCGACGAGCCCCGCTTCCGGACCACCTTCGACATCTCCGTCGCCAGGCTGCCCACCCAGACCGCCCTGTCCAACATGAACAAGATCCGCACGTCCACCGCCGAGTACGAACCCGGAGAGACTTTGCAGCGCGATCACAGGGACACATAGGCAAACTCTGACTCCGCGGACCTCCGTTACAGCTTGGCGCTGGGAGGCCGGGTCTGGGACGACTTTGCCACGACGCCGAGCATGCCCACGTACTTGGTGGCCTTCATCGTGCACGAGCTGCGGAAGGTGGCCACCAGGAAGAGCAACATCAACATCTGGGTGCGCCCCAACGCCGCCGCGGACGCGCAGGCGGCCGCCGAGATAGCGCCGCTGGCCATCCAGGCCATGGAGGAGTACACCGGCTTCAAGCTGCCCGTACCCAAGGTGGACCTGGTCGCCATCCCGACCTTCCCTATCGGCGCCATGGAGAACTGGGGCTTGGCCACCTTCCGGGAGGACTACCTCATCAACCCCAAGAAGGCCAAGGCGGAGCACGCCTACTCCATCGCCAGTGTCGTCACCCACGAGCTGTCGCACTACTGGTTCGGCGACCTGGTCACCATCGACTGGTGGAGCGCGGCCTGGCTCAAAGAGGGCATGGCCAGCTTCCTCGAGCTCTACATGCTCGACAGGGTGAGACTCCGACGCGCGAGGCAGAGCGGTCTCCGAGCCCCGGCCAGGCCTTGACGGCAACGGTTCTGCTTCCAGGCCGACTCCTCCAAGTACTCCGCGTACGAGCGCATCGTCTACGAGCACGTGCACCCCGCCATGGTGGTGGACGCCCGCCAGTCGGCCGACGTCCTCACCAACTACACGGCGGGATCTCCGGACGAGATCTCCGACCACATGGGCACCATCACGTACTCCAAGGGTACGTGCGAGCGCAGCCCGCCCGCGCGGCCGGCCCCTCTAACGCGCGCAGGCCTCTGCTTTACACCGTCACTGATCTCGCCCACAGGCGGCAGCTTCCTGCGGATGTTGCTGACATTCGTCGGCGGCGAGGACGTCTTCCGCAGCGGCCTCAGCAACTACATCAGCACCAAGTAAGCACTCTGCAGTAAGCCCGGCCCGCAGAGGCCCCGCCTCCGCTGTGCCTCACTGACGTGCTCCCTCTGCGACAGCGCCTACCTGTGGGGCACCCCGGACAAGCTCGCCAGCGCGCTGCAGGCCGCGGCCGCCAGCGTGAGCCCCGTCAGCGAGCGCGTCACCGTACAGCAGATGTTCGACTCGTGGACCCTGAAGCAGGGCTACCCGGTGCTGACGCTGGTCCGCGACCGGGAGAACGGCATCGGCACCATCACCCAGGAGCGCTTCCTGTCCCACGAGCCCGACGACGACTACGACAGCATCGACTCCTGGTTCATCCCGTACAACGTGTGGGTCCAGGGCAAGCCCATCCCGACCACGTACACCGACGTGCTGCTGGAGGCCCAGTTCAGCAAGACGATCCTGCTGGACGACACGGACAACAAGCTCGTCCTGCTCAACGCCGGCCAGACCGGATTCTACCGCGTCAACTACGACCTGCTGACCTGGATCTACGTGAAACTGCTGCTGCCCAAGGGGGCCGTCCCCAGCGCCGAGCACCGCGCCGCACTCATCGACGACTCCTTCAACCTGGCCCTCGCCGGCAAGCTGGACTCGTGGGTGCCGCTCTCCGTCCTGGCGACCGACCTGCCCATCGAGACCGAGCTGGCGCCCTGGATCGCCGCCCGCGACGTCTACTTCCGCCTGCGCGCTACCCTGAGCAAGGACCGGGACGCCGTTGACGTGCTCGACGTAAGGACAGCCGCCTGAAGGGTAGGCAGTGTCCGGCCTGCGTTGCACCGCTGCGCCGCGGCTGCCTACCGCCCAGGCGCCCCCCCGAGCTCCGGCAGCCGTCGCCACAGTCCCGCGGTGCTCACAGCGCGCGCTCTCTCTCCTTCCAGGCGTTCATGGCTGAGCTGGTGGAGCCCCTCTACACCACCATCGACTGGGACTCGCGCTGGCCGTCCATCGAGCAGTACAACCAGAAGCTGCTCCGCGACGTCGTCAGCCAGATCGCGTGCACGGCCGGCAACGAGCTGTGCGCCCGCAGCGCCCAGTACGACTTCGAGGGCTGGTACTTCGGCACGGCCGAGGTCAACCCGGACACCCTGTCGGCCACGCTCTGCACCGGGCTGGCGGCGCTCAACGACAACCCCACGTTCGGCGCCGTGTGGGCGAGGTTCCTCACGGAGCAGGACCCCACCGTGCGCAGCGCCTACCTGTACGGCTTCGGCTGCGTGTCCGGCAGCAACCGCAAGTTGTAAGTAGACGCGCCCACCCCGCCCGCGCCGTCATGTGTGGCGGCTGACTCCCGCTTGCTGACGCTGTGCCGCGCTGTCCCGCGGTGTCCGCAGCCTGCTCGGCGCCGCCGCCTCCCACAGCGGCATCAAGTCCAACGAGGCCAAGCGCTACTTCAACTCATTCCTCGCGCACGTCCCCGACGCCGTGAAGGTGCTGCTCGACTTCGTGTCGGACAACTACTCGGGCATCAAGAGCAGGTGAGTGCGCGGTGCGCGGCCCGTCCGCCGGCGGGTCAGGGAGGAGCGGGGAGGTCAGACTTACGTGGGTGCGCGTGTCCCCGACAGCATCGGCGTGCAGTCGACGGCCTCCATCCTGCAGCTGGTCGCGGACAGGATCACCTCGGAGAAGCAGCAGACAGCGGTGAGCAGCCGGAGCCGCCCCGAGCAGCACGCGCAGCACGCGCAGCACGCGTGCCCGAACTCATGCCGTGCGGTTGGCCACCCTACAGATCAGCGAGCTGGCGGGCCAGAGTCCGTGCATCGAGATGACGGTGGTGAACCAGACGGCCAAGACCAGCCTGCGGTGGGCGCAGGACTCCCTGCCGCTCGTGCTGGACTACCTGCAGGCCGCCGGCGGCGAGGTGCCGCCCACGCCCGCCCCGCCCGGCCCGCCCACGCAGCCCACCCTGCCGCCAGAGCCCACGCCCTCCGACATCTTCCGCCTGCCGGCGTACGTCGTGCCCGACGACTACAAGCTCCGGGTGGTGCCCTACCTGTCCGGCGACAACGAGGGCACGTTCGAGGGCGAGGTCACCATCACGTTCCACGTCACGGAGGACACCGTGGCCTTCAAGCTGCACTCCGTTGGCCTCACGTTCGGCCAGAAGAACGTGACCGTGACGGACGCCAGCGGCAAGGAGATCACCGTCCAGTACGTCTCGACCAGCGACCTGTACGAGTGGGTGTTCATCGCCCTCAGCGGCCACCTGCTCCCCGGGCAGGCGTACACCGTCAAGATCGACTACACCGGCAAGTTCAGCGAGGACCTCAAGGGCTTGTACGCCACCAGCCAGTACGGCCTGACGTCGGGTTCCGTCGTGTAAGTGTCCTCATCCTGGTCTCGTCTCGGTCCCGGTCGGGCAGGATGTGTCACGAGTGCCGTCGCATGTCCTCCAGGAACGCGGTCGTGACCAAGTTGGCGCCCACCTACGCCCGCCGCGTCTTCCCCTGCTTTGACGAGCCCGCCATCCGCGCCACCTTCACCCTGACCGTGGGCAGGCTCCCCACGGAGACGGCGCTGTCCAACACCGCGCTCCAGTCCACCTCCGCCCCCGAGTAAGTGGCAGTACCTGGCAGCACCACCGCGGCCCGGCGGCCCGGCGGCCCGGCGGCCCGGCGGCCCGGCGCCCAAAGAGCCGCCCCTGTGCTCACGCGCAAATCCCCCGTCTGCCCCGCAGCGAGACCAAGGGTGGTCGCGTCTTCGACACGTTCGCGACGACCGTCAAGATGCCGACGCACAGCCTGACGGTCGTGGTGGCCAGCGGGCTGCAGTCCGTCAGCTCCCCCGACAACGCGGTGACCGTGTACGGCACGGACAAGCTGGTGAAGAATGCCCAGGGCACGCTCACCGCCGCCAAAGACTTCCTCAAGGCCATGGCGACGACGACCGGCGTCGAGTCCGGGCTGAGCACGCTGTCCCTGGTCGGGGTGAGAGACCTGCTCGTGGAGGGCACCGACAACTGGGGCATCGACATCATCAGGTGGGTCGTCATCGCCGCACGGCGCTCCGGGTGGCGCGGCTCACGGGGACTCGGGTTTGACGGGGTGCTTGTCGGCGCGCAGGGAGAACGCCCTGGCCAACCTGGACGCGTCGCCGTCCGCCGGTGAAGCCACCATCTGGTGGCTGAGCACCGTGGCGCACCGCATCTCGCAGCATTGGTTCGGCAACGTGGTCAGCATGGACTGGTGGGACAACGTGTGGCTCACGGACGGCTTCGCCACGTACTTCCAGTACAAGCTGGTCGCCGAGGTGAGTCGTTGGAGGAGGCTGCGCCCGCGGCCACTCGCCCGCCGCCCCAACAAACCTTATTAACTAAAACTCGGACCCGCAGACCGACGCGGGCAGCGGCCTCATGCTCCACCCGCAGACCTTCTCCTCCCGGGTCATCTCTCCGGCCCTCGCCCTGGACTCCATGGAGTCGGCCACCGCGCTCAACAACAAGCACCTGGTAGGCTCGTCGGCGAGCATCGACGACGCCCTCAACGACATCAACACCCTGAAGGGCGGCGCCATCGTCAACAGCCTCCCGTACATCCTGGGGCAGGACGCCTTCAAGAACGGCCTCAAGGCCTACTTGAGCGCGAAGTAAGGCTCTGAGCTTTTATGTGGCGCGAGCGCTGTCCGGACCCGTCTAACCCGATCTGTCGGTGCGCAGCTCCGGCACCGGCGTACCGCCCGCGGCTCTGTACGCGGCCCTGCAGTCCGGCGTGGACGCCAACTCCAAGCTGCCCAGCAACACCAGCGTGGAGACGGTCCTCAGGTCCTGGGTGGACAACCCCGGCTACCCCGTGGTGACCGTGTCGCGCGACTACGAGCAGAACACGGTGACGCTGACGCAGGTAAGTCAGCAGGCGGCATTGAGAGGGGGGGGGGGGGGGGGGGAGCCGTGGGGAGGCGAGGTGCTGACGTGACTGCTGTCGGCCCTCAGGAGCGCTTCCTGCTGCACTCGCCGTCCGCGAACGCGGACACGACGGGCGCCTGGTGGATCCCCATCGGCTTCGAGGAGCGCAACAACTACACGGCCGACTGGGCCGACAGGCCCCTCCGCGGCTGGATCCAGCCGCAGAGCTCGCTGAGCATCGCGCTGCCGGCCAAGAGCGCGCCCCAGTGGCTGCTCATCAACTCCGACCGGAAAGGTGCGCGGGCGGGGCGGGGCGACGCCCTGGAGACCATCGGTGGAAGTGAAAGGGCTCGTGTGACGTGGACGTGACGTGTTGCCCCCGCAGGCTTCTTCCGCGTCAACTACGACCGTCAGAACTGGCAGCTGCTGGCGCTCTTCCTGTCCGAGCCCGGCCAGCACACGGACCTCGAGGTCCCGGCGCGCGTCGCCCTGCTGGACGACGCCCTGGCGCTGGCGCGCGCGGGCCGCCTGGACTACGAGACGGCCCTCCAGCTGGCCGACTACGTCCGCACCGAGTTCATCACGCACGAGGTCTTCGAGACGGCCCGCGACGCGTTCGGCGCCCACATCGCGCCGTTCGTGCTGGAGAGCAAGCTGGACGCCGTGTACAAGGTGGGCCGGAGGCCGTGCCGGAGGCCGTGCCGGGCGGGGCGGGAGAGCAGCGGCTCGGGCCGGCGTCTTCTCTACCCTGTGCTCCCCCTTGCAGGCGTGGGTCGGGCAGCTGCTGGCCGGCGCCGTCAAGTTCTTCGACTACACCCCGAAGGACGACGAGGATGAGCGGGACCGCGTGGCCCGCAGCATCGTCATGGAGTGGGCGTGCGAGGTCGGCGTGCCGGAGTGCACCAAGCCGGCCGAGGACGCCTACACGAGCTGGGTGCAGGACGTCAACAGCGTGCCCCACGACACCCTGGCGTCGACGGTGTGCGCCGGCGTGCGCAACGTGTACGCGGTGCCGTTCACGGCCGCCGTCATCAACCTCGGCCTCGAGACCAACGACGTGTACCGCAAGGCCATCATCCGGGGCCTGGGTTGCACCCGCAACCTCACGCTGGCCCAGAGCCTGCTCGGCCTGACCGCCGACGACAAGGGGCTCCGGTCGGGCGAGGCGCTCGAGATCTTCAAGTCGGTGACCCGCTTCGGCCCCAGCTCCGTGGACGCCGCCCTCGACTACCTCGGCGAGAACGGCATCGAGGTGTACAGAGTGTAGGTATCCCGCGAGGCAGGGCCACGGGCCGCGGGGGTCCCCGGGGGGGTCCCGCGGCGTGTGCGGTGCGAGCTCAGCTCCAACAGCCTCGTGTCGCGTGTTCCAGGTCCGGACGGGAGACGGTCAACACCATCCTCGCCACCCTGGCAGGACGCGTCACCACCAAGGCCCAGTACAAGAAGGTAAGGGTGAGAGGGCCCGGAGGGCCGGCAGCCGGCACGCGGGGGCGGGTGCGAGTGAGACTAACGGATGTCGGCGCCGTGTCCGCAGCTGCTGGCGGCGATCCAGCTGGTCAGCCCCGGGACCCAGACCCGCGAGGTGGCCGCCGCCCTGCTGCTGGCCAACGACAACCTGGGCTGGAGCGACGCGCACCAGGACGAGGTGGGCGACATGCTGTACGCGCTGAGCGGCGAGCCCAACCCGGACCTTCCCACCCCGCCCACCACGACCACGACCACGACCCAGGGGACGCCGCCGCCCGGGCCCGTGCCCACGGACCCGGCCACGCGCCCCGACTCGCCCACGGACCCCACCTGGTTCACCCTGCCGCCCACGGGAGCCCCCACTCCCCCCCAGACCCTGCCGCCGCTCAAGCCCTCGACCAAGCCGCCCACGCCGCCCAAGCCGCCCTCCACGACGACGACGACGACGACGACGCCCTCGACGACGACGCCGGCCGGCGCGGCGGGCGTCGCCGCCAACATCCTCATCCTCGTGGCGTCCTCGGTCGTCCTGCTGAGGTTCGGCGGTGTCGCGGCAGCGCTCTAGGGAGGCCGCGCACGGGTGCATCTAGTCCCGCCGACTCACGCCATGGGGTCGTTTCTTTTATGTTATGAATGTGTTAATTTATCACGTGGATGATTGTTGTTAGAGTAAAAATAAAATAAAAGCGAGTCAGAGTTTTAAAGGACGAGGTGTTTTCGAAAGAATCTGGTTAAAATTGGACGGATTGGCCCCGTGTTCAACCGCCGGGCTGTGTCCACGCTACCCCACACCCAGGGCGGTCAGCAAACAACCCGGCACAACCCCTCCCGTCCCCACAGGGACCAACGAAACCTCTCAGACACATCATGGTTCGGCCAGACGGTATCAGCCGCGGGCAAAGCGCGCAGCAGCTGCACGGTGGCGCCATCTAGCGGCGCCGGTTCGCACTAGGAATGAGGTTCCTGTCGAGGTAAGGCCGACAGAAACGCGCAGCGCAAGAAGTGGGCTCACAGTTTTCCGGGAGACGCCATCTGGCGGCGGCCCTTTGTAACTACGTCAGCGTAGAGTTGTACCGCCACACTGGCGGCTTCCTGCGGATAACCTAATTCTGCGGCGTCACCATCCCTCCCGTGTGGCCGCTGGGCGCTGAAACAGGTGGCGTGCGAGCAAGCGCTTATGTCTGTGACAATTCACCATTGTATTTGTTTACTGCTTTTTGGCCGCACAACTCGTCATTTCTTTATACTTTTGAGGGGTGATTGCTGGCAACTGAAACTCGCACGTGACCGCCTTCATTCACGTGCAAACACTGAAAGTGAATGCAATGATTTGATGTGCTGTTCACAGACCCGTTCTTGCACCGCCGGTTTTGTCTAGAACTTGTAGATCACAATGCAAGCTATTTTAGGTGGAGGAATTAGTGGCCTCAGTGCTGCTTACTACTTGTTAAAAGCAGGCAGTAAATCAAAAATAATTGTGTTTGAGAGTGGGAAGAGAGTCGGAGGATGGATTTGGTAAAAAAAATGCTTTTTCCCCAACTGTAAGCTATGTTTTATTTTTCTAGATCAGAACTTTTTATTACAGCACTTCCAGAGAGAGCAATGGTCTCCTATTTGAGCAAGGTCCTCGAACCATCAGACCAAGGTTTGAGGCAGGAATGAATACCTTACAGCTCATTGAAGAACTACATATTTCTCACTTGGTATGTGTAATAGCTCATGTTATATTTTACTGCCTCGAAAAGCAATTGTTCTTATGTTAATTTGATGCAGGTAAGGGGAATTCCAAGCAGTCACTCCACAGCTAAAAATCGGATGATATTTGTGAAAAACAAGTTACACACACTGCCATCTTCTTTATTACAAGCATTTGTTAGAAAAGCTCCATTTTCTAGGCCGCTAGCAGCTGCTCTTTTGCATGACTTAAAAGCAAGCAGGAAAGTTCTTGATGATGAGAGCATATACAGCTTTGTAGAGAGAAGGCTTGGACGTGAACTCGCTGATTATGCCATAAGCCCAATGATATGTGGTATCTGCGCTGGTGATGCAAAGGAAATATCAGTAAAATTTTTAGCTAAAAGCCTATTTGAATGGGAACAAGTAAGTAACAGGTGGCGGAACTAAGTTTAGAACAGTGCTGGTGATTTTTTTTATTGAAATGTGATGGAACTGAAATATTATTGCAGAACCATGGATCTATTACTAAAGGTCTTCTAGCAACTGCATGGGCAAATCGAGAGAAACTGTGGACAAAATCTTCTGTGCCTAAACCTTTACCTGGTACCTTAGCATATAAAGCAAAACAGGAAAGGTGGAGTGTATGGTCCTTAGAGGGTGGATTGGAGGTAATAAATTTAAGTCAATTATTTGTAGTGTTGGAAAGCTTTCAGATTGGGATCTCTTCATATTTTTAAAATCCAAGTAAGCTTTTTTATTTTAAAGTTACTGCTTTTTGTCCAGATTTTACCCCAGACCATGCTAAAACATATTCAGTCTGGAGGAGTAGAAGTAAACCTAAACGGCAAGTGTTCAAAAATTACTTTTAATGATGAAGGTGCTCTACTTACAGTAGGCAATAAAAACTTCCATGCCAAAAATGTCATAAGCACCGTGCCTGCCCAAAGGTATTATTAAGCTAACCTTTTAACATTTTTGGAAACCTTTTTAAAAACACATCATTTTTTTAAGAATCTGTCGGAAGTACTTATTTTGTTTTTGACATTTTTCAGACTGGCTCCCATGTTAGCTGACCAACATCCGATGCTCAGTGAAGAGCTGAGCAGGATACCCACAGTAACAGTGGCTGTCGTTAATCTTGCCTTTAAAGGAAATGTGTTGAATCATGATGCTTTTGGTTTTCTCATACCACCATCTGAGCAAAAACCAATTTTAGGTGTCATATTCGATACTTGCTCATTTCCCCAAAATGATTTTACAGTGCTGACTGTAATGATGGGTGGTCGTTGGTTTGAATCAAGACTTGGATCCTCACCCTCTGCTGATAATATTCTTAATATAGCCCTCTCAGAGATACGTTCCATTCTGAGAATATCTCAAGAACCTTGTAATCACCAGGTATCGGTGTTGAAAGATTGTATACCTCAGTACGTTGTCGGACACCATGACCGAGTGGAAAAAATACGGGGCTATATTCAAAAGCATAAGCTTCCTCTTTCACTAGCCGGTAGCTCATATGACGGTGTGGGTGTGAATGATGTCATATTTTCTGCAAAGCAGGCTGCAAAGATAAATCTGTGATAAGAATCAAGGTGGATTATTTATTATAATTTTTTTTATTACAATAGGCTTAAATCCACTTTGATTGAAAGACGTTGTTAATACTTATAAACCCTTTTGATTTTTCAAATATATAGCTCTATCAACTGTTTGAAAGATCCGTATCACTAATATCACCCCAATCTTCATTGTCCCCCCAACCTTCACCACCTTCCATGCCATTTGCTGATAAATCCACATCAAAACAACTTGTGGTTGGTTTGGATGTTGTTGACTCTGGTTCTGGAAAACCCTGCAGATCATCAAAATGCAGTAATTTTGGTTTCGATATCACTGGCTCCATATCTTGAAAAAAGTCTATTTCATCTGGGGTGCTGTGCTTCTTAGAGGGAGCAATTGAGTTCTTGATATCCAGTGATGTTATGTCAGGAAGGCGTACTCTTGAAGCTGCCACTGTTGCCAAAGAATGTACTGAAGAAATTGTATCACTAACAGGGACTAGTGGTGTTCCAATAGAGCTAATCGGTATTTGCTCTATGGTGTCCACCAAATTTTCATGACCATTAGATGCCTGTAAAGAATATATAGCAAGTCAAATACAGAAAATTCAAACCCTTTAGTGGCACTTCTACAAGTTAAATCACATGAAAACATGATTAAAATTTGAAGTCACCTACCTGAGATTCATTCAGATCCCAGTCAGACCAGTTATCAGTTTCCTCATCAAGTTGTGTGGGCAAAGAGAGATCTTCTCCACCATCAGGTGATGGTCTCTCTGGCAGCTCCGCGATCAAAATCGGAGATGCTGTCTCTTGAGCTAGTAGTAAGAGAAAGGGGTGACAGAAAGTGTCATAAGCGCATTGCACGAGAACATTGCTTCAAAACTTACCAATGATGGGTTTGGCATGTTCCTTGCTAGGTCTGCGTCCTTGATCAATCTGTGCTGATTGTGACTCCTTTACCTAGATTGTGAAAAGAAAGATTGAGTGAAGAAACCAACAATACCAAGTAAGGCTACGCCATTTGAGTACCAATTAAGCAATTAGCACACACCTGAGTTCCATCTTGTTTTGGTCTGCCATCAGTAAACAGTCGGGCTCTCTTCCCTCCAATGACAGTTGCAGCACCCAGAATGGGTACAAGGAAGGCTAAAGCTCTCAGAGTACTTGCAACAACAGTGTCATTGGTGTCCTTAATGCCAACCAGCAGCTTTAGGGTAAAAAAATAATACAAAACATGTGGTTAACACACATTGTTGACCATAAAATCTTATAAATTTTATATGCGCTGCATACACTTTTTAAATTACCTCAGGTAGAATTTTTGTACGGAGTTGCTCCTTAGAAAACGCAATGCAATACTGCTCAAAGTGATCTAACAATAAAAGTCTTATTTGAGCATCTCTCACAGAAAACATGTGCATTAATCTTGGCACTATGTACTGCTTGAATGTATCCATACAGAAAAGAGGAGGGTTTGAAAGTGGCCTGCATTCTGTAACAAAAG
This sequence comes from Megalurothrips usitatus, assembly GCA_026979955.1. Lineage (NCBI taxonomy): Eukaryota > Metazoa > Arthropoda > Insecta > Thysanoptera > Thripidae > Megalurothrips > Megalurothrips usitatus. Next base: position 6,531,180 of record CM049596.1, read on the forward strand.
ACAATGTAAATATTCTCACAAGCTGAATTTCTAAGAAAAAACTTATTTTCTTTAATGAAAGTCACCATTGTGAGGTTGCAAAACTACAGGGAGTACATGTTCCTGAGCTGTTTTATCAAGGAGGACCAAACGGCTCAGCAGAAGAACACTTAACTGACTTGCTAATAATATTTGAGGAAACTCGCGTAGCTGGTCTACCAGACCTCTGAAATAAAGAAACTATATTTACAAATGCTCTTCATAATAATAAATTGCATTTTTCTTTGTTTAAAATTTTAATTAAATAAATCACCTAAAGAATGAAGTCTTTTCTTCATCTGATTTGAGAGGCAACTCTGATAAAAAGTCATGTATTATAACAAATCTATGATTAAAAATTGGCTGATCTAGGAGCTGTGAGAGTTTGGGCCTTAATGAAGGTTCTGAGTTCTGCAGGTGCTTTTTACTAATTTCTCTGAACTCTTTGAATCCTGGTATCTGCACATCTGAAACATCACAAAAATGTAAGATCAAATATACCAAATCTGATGGTCAAGTTGGCAATGAACATGCAGACACCATTACCATCAGGTATTTTGTGAAAGACTTCTTCAACTAATACACCAAAAGCGAAGGCGTCTATAGCCTTTGGATCAACAGTCTTGCTGGAGTCTTCCTCTGGTGGAACACCTTTTTCATAACGTCGAGCCCTTGCCTTTTGAAGAAAACTTAAGGTAACATCAGAAAATCTGTAATAAAGGTGCAGCAATGTGATGTTCAGTCCATGTTCATCTTCTTAAAACCACAACAACAACAACAAAAAACCTTTAAAAAAAACTGAGTTAAAAAATCACTTAACCGAGATAAAAATTCAAGACCACCAAGTTTCCATGAACCATCATTTGTCACATAAATAGCAGCACAACAAATATTGTTGTGAGAGCACTGGGCCTAGAGAAGAAAAATAAATGTGTTGTTGAGATTAAAACAAATCAGCACAGATAAGGAAGAAGCAAATTGAGATAAAGCAAACTTTTTCTCCAAACCTTCTCGTGAAGAAATATAAGGGCTTTCAAAATATCATGGAGACCAAGGCAAATTTCCAGCACGGTTTGATTTCCAAGGACTCTTGTGAGAGGACTCACACTTTCTGTTGCCATGCACAGCTGTCCTTGATGAGTCCAAGATGAAATGTATTTTAAAATGTTAGGGTGGCGATAAACCCTCAAGTTCTGTAGATGAAAGTGCATATTTATATAAAATCAATTTGCAACGACAGCAGGATAAATCTTCGAAATAATCACAAGGAGTTTCATCCTACCTTTACAGCATGTTCCAATGAGTTGTTATTTAAATGATCGTGAGCTTGACGTCCACAAAAAACAGATAAGTTTGGGGAGGCATTACTACTTGAAGTTGCTGAATGCAGAGTCCATTCATCGGTGTTTTCAAGAGCTGATGAGTCCAACTCCAAACCAGGGAGTGCACTTCCTTCGTTCCCCATTCTTAATCTTTCTATCAGTAATTTCTATACTATCAGCCAAGGTGATCAGTGCTGACACACAGAATGTCAGCAATGTTTACCTGTAAAAAATGCGGGTAAAACTAAAGAGTGACACTATGATTACAATTTTTCAAGATCATCGAGCTTTCATTACAATAAAATGTTTTAATAACATACTTGTCAGTGTCAGGCACTTTTAACCTCAACCAGAAGGAAGGGCACCCATATTTAAGAAAAACACTGAAAAGACATTAAAAAAGGGCCCGATACGTCACATGCCACTCACTACCCGCAGAAAAACTGCTGCTCTAAAAATGCAAGTTATATTCACGGATATCAACAAAAATAGCGTCTGCAGTGGCAGAACACTTGTTCCGTCCCCCTGCCACCGCACGCCCTCTCACCCCCCACCTCCCCATCCCCCATCCCCACCCAAACAAAACAATGCGAAACAGGAACATGGCGGCTAGGAATGTTGTCGAGGACTTGTAGAGGGCTCCGCAGTGTTGTTGTGCCTGTCCGTGGTGTGGTGGCTGCTGCTCGCCGTGCCCTAAATGAGCTGGAAAAAACATGTCCAATCCCACTTCTAGCCGGAGAAATGGCGCTATGAAGATAAGGCTGACCCGTGAGTTCATCCCGTCACTTTTCCACGTAGCCAATCCCTCACTATATCATGTAAACAAACAATGAATGTGTGATGGGGGCTCATTGTGTTTGCCTTAGTTCCAAGATGGCCTCTTCCATTAATCAACCATGTAAAGGATTTACTCTCGCCAAAGGATTTGTCGGGCCTTGCTCTCCGGCATGAAGGAGAGCCTTCATGCCATTGTTCTAGATTGAGAGCTGGTCAGATCGCTCGCGCGTGCAACTCTCGTTCTCCGTATATCAGCATGCATCCACATTATTTATGTGGACCCCATGCAATGTCTTGCATAATCTGCGGGAGGCCAAAAACTATTCTCGCAACTTGCATTGGCCCGTTTGTGTCCCCCTGTTCGTCGTTTTTCGTAGCAACCACATTTAACAGTTTGTGAATAATACTAAAACATTCATCTGCCCAGACTCTTCAAATTCTCAATGTTAAATTAGTTTGTTTCTTTTTAAAGAAAAAGGGAAAAAGGGCATTCCAACCTGATTCACATTTATACAATCCATGGAGAGTAGCAGCTCATCATTTATGGTGTTTTCTTATCTTGCAGTTCTCTGCGCCAGAAATTTAGCTAGAAAGGACCTTTTTCGTGAGTATTCTGATTGCAAGTCAGCCAAGTAATCACATCTGCCCTACCATGTCATTTATTACACTTGCATGTTACACCAACAGGTTTGCCAGATCCATTTGCAAAAATAAGTGTTGATGGTTCAGGACAATGCTTCAGTACTGAAACATCTAAAGCCACACTTGATCCTAAATGGAATCAACATTTTGACCTGTAAGTTATCAGGACTCATGATTTTTTTTTTTTGATTTTTTTTTTTATAGCTTTGGTAGTTGTCCTGCATGTTTGCAGTTTATATAAGTTGACTTCTTATCTCTTTTGCAGATACATTGGAAAAGGAGATGGTATTACCATCAGCGTGTGGAACAATAAAAAGATCCATAAAAAGCAGGGTGGAGGATTTCTTGGCTGTGTCAGAATATTGTCAAGTACTGTCCAGCGCTTGAAGGACACTGGTTGTAAGTATACCTTGTTTTCTTTCTATATGGTTACTTGAGTGTTTCTTGATGTGATTGTCCGGCAAAGATATGAGTTTTTATCAATCTATAATCCTTTTTACACAGATCAAAGATTGGACTTGTGCAAAGCTAGTGCTGAAGACCCTGAGCCTGTTAAAGGAGAAATAGTCCTGTCTTTATTGTCACGAGACGGCCATGGTGGTGTAGCCAGCGGAGGACACAATGCTGTTGTTGACCCTCTAGGAGGGCTCAGTTGTCCAGAGGACCTACCAGAAGGGTGGGAAGAGAAGAGAACAACAGCAGGACGCCTGTATTATGTTAATCATCATACCAAAACTACCCAGTGGGTGCGACCTAACAGGTAAGTAACATTGATGTAGCAAGTTGCATTGAAATCACGAACTATTTTTTTGTCAGTGAGGATGCCACAATGTTTAATGGGAATTGTGAAGAGCTAGAACAAGCAGTTTCTTTTCACAGTAACTTTCCTAATGGATTTTAAAAAATATGGACAACTTTTCATTTTTCTGATTTAGCACTAGTTTGCCATCAGCTGTTCTTTAGAGCTTTTTTTTTTTTTTTCGTCATCAATGTTCAATTTTGGTGGTATTATTTAAATCTTCGATACTCTTGTTTGAAAGAAAGTGAGGTATTTTTATTGGTAACATAGAGGATGACAGATTGTAATTGCATGTTGCTTCAACTTGGAGTGGGCAACGAATTGTGTTCATCCATTTCCCTACTTTCCTGCTATTTCACTTTTATAAGAGCCGCTAATTTTTTGTCTTGCGAATTCTGATGCTATTCTTGTATGATTGCTTAACTTATTATACTGGCTTTGCCTCCTATGTAATTATTTTTCTCCAAAAATAATTATGGGGTTGATCTTTTCATGCTTGCTCTTCACATGCTTGTGACTTTTCATCATGGATGCTCTTGATTCACAGGCCCGCGAATGGCTCAACAAATGGCATGATCCTTAATCAGTCTGGCAATGAATCTGATTGTCCTTTACCCCTAACCCCCGCATCTCCCCTCGAACCCTCATCTCCCCAAGCGGCTCTCCCAGCCACCCCACCTCGGCAATCAAGTGTGTCCGGCAGCACCCCCTCCACGCCTTCACCTGCCTCACCTTCAACACCGTCAAGGTGATCACACACAACCCTTTATTTATGTATCACACATCTCATCACTGGCTTAACAATCTCATTATGTGGAACCTAAGTTTGCTTCCTCTGCTTAAGCAGTTTTCGAGAAGTTTGTATGTTTTTACCAAGAATGGAAAGTAGTCAACTTAGTTTGATAATTTTGTGGAATATTTTTCAGGGATCAATACAATAGCAGTGCTGGAGAAAACATTCAATCGAATGAAAGGAGAACATCAGCAAATGGTAATGCAAGGCCGGCTTTGGCACCACTCAATGCCTCACCATCTCCTCATACTCCATCGCAGCCTGCAAACAAACGTCGTTCCAGTAGGCATCGCGCCTCACAACAGCACCAACTCCTTATGCAACATCAGCAACAACTCTTAGGTCAAAATGGAAGAACTCATAATGTTGGACAACCTGGTGACTTACCTTCAGGTTACGGTAAGAATTTGAAATTATAGCTCTTCAGAGTCACCATTTCTGCCCAAGGTCACACATAGTACAAGGTTTCTATGAGGCCAGTTGGATTGGCTTCTTCTCCCTTCAATTTGTGTAATATTGTTTTGCACCTGGAATACAGTATTCTGCAAAGAAATGTTAATCCTGACTTGAAGACATTATTCTCTTTGACTTGCTATGAACTGTTCTAAATTTTAGTTCTCTGTTTCAGAACTTCGCACAACTCAACAAGGGCAGGTGTATTTTTACCACATACCAAGTGGAGTCAGTACTTGGCATGATCCTCGTATTCCTCGAGAGCTCACAAGTAGTACTACCTCCTCTCAAGCAGCTGGAACTGAATTAGCTTCACTTCTTGGTGTGGATCTTGGACCTCTACCTCCGGGTTGGGAAAAACGACAAACTCAAAGTGGTAGAGTTTATTATGTTGATCATAACAACCGAACAACTCAATTTACTGACCCAAGATTATCATCTGCCATTATTCAGAGACTGTACAAGTGAGTTTTACCCATGCCTACTGTATTTTATGTTCATGTAAAATATCACTGGCAGCTTTCGAATTTATTTTAGGAGGCAGAACCAACCCCAAGCAGCCGGTCAACTTACCCCACAGTCTGCTGTAATCACCAATGAAGGTGTCATCGACTCTGTTCCTCCTAATGTCACAACCGGAGACAATATAAACACTACTAACAACAATACAAACACCACCTTAAACAACACTAACAATTCAAATAGTAGACCTCTTCAAAGCCAACTTAGAACTCCAGGAGATGGAGCTTGTGATGACTCCACCAGTGCCAATAGTGCAGCACCAGTACCCTTAACAATACCCGTTCCACCTACTGATCCAGACAATGAAGGTTTACCCAAGTATAAGAGGGACCTTGTGGCCAAGCAACGCATTCTTCGAGCTGAGTTGCAAGCTCTACAGCCACAGAGTGGCCATTGTCGACTTGAGGTTTCTCGTTCAGAAATATTTGAGGTATGCTGGAGGATGCATTGTTCATATGCATACATTAGCTTAAGGTGCAGACGTAAACTGTTCTTCTTCATCGTTTTGCAGGAGTCTTATCGGCTGGTTATGAAAATGCGAGCCAAGGACATGCGGAAGCGCCTGATGGTGAAATTCCGTGGAGAAGAAGGCTTGGACTACGGCGGCGTCGCTCGAGAATGGCTGTTCCTTCTCTCTCATGAAATGCTGAACCCTCAGTATGGATTGTTTCAATACTCTAGGGAAGACAACTATACCTTGCAGATAAATCCTGACAGTAGTGTTAATCCAGTATGTATCCATGTGCATACTTTGCTGTCTTCTATGGGTTTCTTGTTGCTAGTACTAACTTAAAGTTTTGCTTTTAGGAGCACCTCTCATATTTCCACTTTGCGGGTCGTATTATTGGCATTGCTGTCTTCCATGGCCATTATATTGATGGTGGCTTTACTACACCGTTTTATAAAATGTTATTAAATAAGCCGATCACTCTTGATGACATTGAAGGGGTGGATCCTGAATTGCATAGAAGCCTGACATGGATGTTGTAAGTTTCCCAAGTCAACATGAAATGTTGTCCGTACAACGCATCTACTGTAAATATTTAAATGAGCTGAATTTTGGTTCACAGAGAAAATAATATTACTGGTGTAATAGATACGACCTTTGCTGTGGAGCAGAACAGTTTTGGAGTGTTGAAAGTTCATGAATTGAAACCTGGCGGTAAGGATGAACCTGTAACAGAAGACAATAAAGGACTCTATGTCAAGTAAGTTTATTCAGTTAATAGTATTTTTTTTTTTCAATCTGAAAAACACACTCTTAATTTTTCAAAAATATGTTGCTGTTTTTTTGTTTTTTTTTTAACTTAGACTGTATGTGAATTATCGATTTATGCGAGGAATAGAGCAACAGTTTTTAGCTCTTCAGAAAGGTTTGCTGGAACTTGTTCCTACCCCTTTGCTGCGTCCATTTGATGAGAGAGAGCTAGAGCTTGTCATATGTGGCCTTGGAACCATTGATATCAATGACTGGAAAACAAACACTAGATTAAAGGTAAATAAACTTTTAGTTTGTAACACTCTAAGAAACAAATTTGGTCTGAATCTGATTGTTGGCATGAAACTTCATGTAAAACAACTTACTCTTATTTACTATTAAAGCTTGTACTTCTGTTCCCACTCTTTTTTGTTTAGCATTGTACCTCAGATACGCCTGTTGTCCGATGGTTCTGGCAAATTGTTGAATCATACAGTGAGGAGATGCGTGCAAGACTGTTACAATTTGTTACTGGTAGTTCAAGAGTACCACTACAGGGCTTCAAAGCTTTACAAGGTAGGCCTTTTTAGACATCCAGCAATATTTTGTGTGTATTTTTCTACATGTATTTATATTTTTTTGCCATTATTGTTAATTTGATTTTTTTTTTTTTTAAGGTTCTACAGGTGCTGCAGGACCACGCCTTTTCACCATTCATGTAATTGATGCACCAGTTGAAAACTTACCTAAAGCTCATACATGCTTTAACAGAATAGACATACCGCCCTATGAATCATATCAAAAAATGAATGAGAAGCTTAGCCAGGCTGTGGAAGAGACATGTGGTTTCGCTGTAGAGTAATGAGTATGCAATCAATTTTTTTTCTACTCATTCTCTCAATTTAAATCTAAATAGGCACATGGTTTGTGTGCGAGAGACCTTCATGGGGTCCGAAGTGCCTTCATTACCTCTTACTTTGAAGTTTTTTTTTCTTCATTGCATCACACAATTAAATTGTGCAATGAGAATTTTTTTTCTGCTTTGTTCATTGTGTAATTCAATTTTGGGAAGTTGCTGCAGGCTTGTGAATTGTATGTATCCCTTCGTAAACCAGTCCAAGACGGAATTTTTCCCTTACCGATAGACTGTATTGGAGCATTACCATGAAGTTGTTTGTTCTCTTCAAAAAGAGGTTGTTTTTCGTGTTTTTTTTTCCTTTACAAATATGTGATTGTGATTCATATCATTGGTTTGTTTTTATATATATGTATAACATTTTTTTAGTAATTCTACTGTGGTGTAGTCACCGGTATTTTATCATTTTGGACATGATTGTTTTAGCAGGGTCTTATTATTAATGATGATTTGTGTCTCATTTGGACACTATCCACAAAACAGTTTGGTCATATCTTAAAAATAGTTTTTGTATTGACTGAGGCCAAGTCAGATAATGTAAATGTCTCATGAAGACAAAATTTATGTTTTTACTTGATGTTGCTCATTTTCTCATTTAGAGCACCCTAAGCAAGCAAAACACGCTAATTATGGTTGTGCTAGGATGGCTGTGTGTTACAAAACTGCTGATGGTTTCAACAAACATTGTTTGACTTGGAGACAAGCCAATTTTCCTTCTTAAATGCCATTTCTGTTCATTCCTTACATTGTTTGTTGAATCTGCAAACATTGAATGGACCATCAGGTCAGAATGCTGGCTATAATTTGTACTTTAATTGAAGTCGTTGTTGTGGGATACCTCCTATGCCGTTCCAAGACTGAACACTGTCACTGCCACAGCAGGTCCCAGTGTCCTAATTGCACAATATCTGTCTAAAATATCTTTCCTCCTTCTCTGCTAATATGAGACCTTAGTTTCACATCAATTTTTTCCATGTACCAAATTTATTTATTTACCATATTACATGTAACTGTAAATATTATTTGTAAATAGTCGTGTCTGTTTTAGTTTGTACATGGCACGTGACAAACTACTGTTAAAACATATCGGAGGCTTCAACCTCGTGTACCACTGTATCGTGATATTTTTTTTAGAAAAATGGCCTTAGTGTTGAGTGAACGGAGTGGTCTGAAATCATTTTCATTGCTAAATTTACAATCAATTGTGAAGAAGTTTCACTCGACATTTATTTGGGAAAATTTTGGTAATGTATCGTACAAGTTTGTTTAAATTACTTTTTTGAGTATTATTTTTGTGTACTCGCATGCATATCAAATCAAGTACATTTGAAAAAGAATTCAACAACTGCACAATAAAGTAACTTTTATTGTATCCTGTATTAAATGTCACATCGAGTCACCTTCTGATCGTCTCCTCGGCTATAGTGGCTTGTAATTATCGAGATATGCCTTGGCACATACCTTGTTGGTGACAATATTAAGCTGTTATATCATAGTTATTTTTGTATTTATGTATATGTTATATACCCTAAGCATAATATTTGTAAATAAAATAATATTGCTTGTTGTGACCTATGAGTAAAAACATGCTTTCGTATTGTCTGTTGACGTTGTTTAGCTTCGATTTTATAGTGTTGATTTTTGGGCCTCGTCACATCAAGCCACTTATTACATGGTTAACTTCAGTTTCAGTTTTAATGGTGGTGAGAGTAACCGTTTCCTCAAGCACCATTTGTTTGTCCACTTTCAATTTTCCAGAGTTGGAATGTGTCAATCTGTTTTTGGTGGTTTGTGTGAAGAAGTTCTTTGTTTTTAATTTTCCAAAAAGTTCCTTTTTGCTGCTGGGGTTTTAAATGTGTTATTGGTGTTTCATTTGTATGTGTTCTGTATTTTATTTATGACATAGCTATCATATTCCTCATGTCATCTGTACTTGTTTGTGCTCTCTATTAAACTAATAGGTTATCACTAGCAATCTTTATTCCCTAAATTTGGAATTTTCCCTATGCTGTTAAGTTTATTTTCATCCAATCATAATTTGTTATATTTTATGCACGAATTGATGAATCTCGAATATATTTTTGATCCAGAGAGTTGCCTTTGCTGTAATGTGACGCACAAGTGATCAAAGCACGTCATATCCGTACTTCACCTTGATAATTTCTTAGTTTGTGTTTGAATTTTCTCGAATGATATGGTGTCACACATTATTTTTCATGTCTAAACATCAGTCCACCCACAACTTCAGTTCAGTCAGAACCATTGTTTTAACAATGGCAAAGTCTGATCTTTAATTTGTGTAGATTGCATTTTTTGCCCTGCATTTAAAGTACCCAATTCACTAATTATTTTTTTAAATTTGTGTCTTTGTGTTGTGTTACCAGTGTCCTTTTGAGTCAGTATTTCTAATTTCAGTATTAAGTGTTTTAGCTGCCTGCTGCCTCTTTGAATACTGAAACATAATGGCAGCTGTGTTTTTGTGCCGGGTTGAAACTGAAGGATCACATAATCAGCTTATTAAAAATGTGATAAATTGTAAATAGAGCTAAGTGCTTTGAATGAGCTTGTATGAGCAATATGTGCTGTGGCTTGTGGACAATATAGTTGACTCGGGTGATACATACATTTTAAGTTTGTGATTTTGGATTGCAAGGACCACTTTGTATCCAGAAACTATTGAAATATTTGTGTTTTGGAATGACTTGTTCTCTCAATAAACATACTAGACAGGAGCGTATGGCTTTCATCTTTTCCTCCCTACAATATTCCTACCAGAATGCTGTATCTGTTAACCCTACACAAAGACATGAAAGGTCATGTCTGGCAGCATGTCCACGTATTTGCCCCAAAAAGTCAAAATGTGACTTTGACGATGTGTAACCCCTATGTCCTACCATCTCGTAAACACCCCCAACCGGAGATACCTCCTATAATTTTTATTAATATTTTAAATGCGAAAAACACTTCCACGCCGGGAGGGCGGGCAGCACAACTTGCACCACACACTAAGCCCTCCTTTTAGGTGGAAACCACGGGTGTTTTCGAGCAACCAAGGGCGGTATTTTACTAATTAGGACCTCCTCTATCGCCCATATCAATTTCATCGAAATCTGGAACACAAAAATTTTTTTGGCTAAAAAATGGGAAGGCTATAGCCTTTGCTACTTTTCCGATTTTGATCAGGAAACAAAATTTCGATTTCTCGCGCGGAATGTGTCTAGACCGACCCCTAGACGTAGTTCCGTCATGAAATGTGTGCCGCATGGCCCTCATGACTCTGGAAGATGCGAAAAACACGTGCACGCCGGGACGCCCAGTAATATTTTCAGAATATTTATCATTCAAAAAAAAAATTACAATATTAATAAAAATTATAGGGGGTATCTCCGTTTGGGGGTATCTACGGGACTTATCTCCCCTATGTACGCGATTGTAGTGGGCATGGCTACTGTGTCTGTGGCAGGATTGCTTAAAAAATAACAGCTTAAGTGAATGAGAAATTTATATTTTCCCGGTTATTTTTATTGATACAGTTTATACAGTTTAATGTAGAAAACCAGCTTAGAGCTTTCCATTCTGATTGTAGCTTATCATCACTGGCTAAGTACATGTTTCACGTACACACTTCAATTATTTTGCCAATTTTATAACTTTAAATTCAACCTGACAGAGCTTTGACTTGGCAATGTGCAGATTACATACAGAACACAGTTGTTGAAAGATTCTTTAACATAATAAAATTTAATGAATACCATGAGTGGTAACAGCTGAACCAATATTTAAATAAATGGGGCAATGTTGTTGATATAACACAATTTTAAGAAACAAGAGTATAAATCAACAGCACTTTCCAGTAAGATGGAAGGTACAAGCATGTCAGGATGTACAATGTCTAAGCATATCTTGACTAGAACCAGACTTTTTAATACCTTAAACAAAACAGTGCACTCTTGAAAATGTGATAAAGCTTGCATGGCTAAAAAAAAAATTACAATATGTATCATCAATTCTTCGTTTAGGATTTGTTACAATAAAGTGTTCAGTGTTATTAATCATGAAGAACATAGGGAAAGAAACAACTTTTTATAACATTGCCAGTGGGGAAAGTCAGAATTTCAATTTTCAAAGAACAATGTTGTTTTCTCAGGATAGTCTTTCTATTTTACTTTCATCTCTAGACTGACTATTAATAGCTTATATAATTGAGGTAGTTAGCTGGTAGGGTTGACTCATCAACCACTCAGTCGCTAAACCATGTCCTGAATTGCCAATGGTAGGGGCATAGGTCCTTACAATCAAAGTAAGACTGCTTCAAGAAACTCAGTGAATCTAGAGAAGAGGCATTTTCATGACACTATAGTCATCGAAACACAAAATAAAAGGGCCATAGGAAACATAATGAAACCTGTCTCATTAAGTGAAAGAAATCGGAAATGTTAGGATCTGTACATTATTTCTTTGCATATGTTAAAAAGATTTTTCTTGCTTAAATCTGAAACAGACTTAAATCTTTTCCATACATTTAGACCATTGGCACATAGAGGGTTTTCTTAATAAATTCATACTACTGAAAATAATTAAATTCTCATCTAGTTGGAATGTAAAGTACATCTCCAAGTACTTTGTAAAAAAAAATTTAAAAAAATTGGTAAGTTACTTCACCAGCTGTACTCCATGCAGGAAGATCAAGCAAAAGCAAAGCAAAACATTTCAAGTATCAGTACTCAAATCAGATTGGAAATGAATATGTGGAAAAAGTTTGCATCTCAAGTCAGAGAACTTAACATTAGAATTGTACTAGTAGGCAAGTAAAAGGTAAAATTTGAAGAGAACGGGAGAGAAGAAAGAAAGCGCACCTTGCAGTCGACAAAACAAAGAGGAAAGGATAGGCATTTATAGATAAAGTGGTCAATTTCATACAAATAGTATAGATCTCAATGGCTGGTTTTCTTACACTTCAAAAATACTGCAAGTCCTAAAAAGCACAGGTATCTTTATGTATAAAAGATTGTGTAAAACCAGGGAAAACGAGGGAAATTTTAACTTACAAATGACTATGCCTCAACAGTTTTCACAGGTGTTACTGGCAGTGGCTAACTTGTGTTATTGTACACCAAGAGGCACTTTAAATAGGACTAGTATCTATTTTCTCCTTTGTGTCACTGCAAGTTGGCAAGGTGCCTTTCGTGTCTTTTATATACAGACAAGACTTTTGCTTGCCTTTTCTAGTTAGGTTCTTGTCATGGAACCTATTCACAATTGTTCAAAACATTTATCAGTCTAGAATAGCAATATTCTGCAATTGCTGGGCATTGTGTTGGACGGACAAAGAAGAAACCCTCCTTTACTGACATGAGGGTTTCGATTGGACCCACACTTCATAACATTCCAGATTTGTGCAGTTCTTTCATAAATTAAACAATGGTTTCGACACTATACTTACGCATACACCTACAAATGACATCAGAACTTCACAGTTACTTCTCAGTTTATTAAATATTAATGCTAAAATTTGAAGTCCCCTATACAGTACACAAAATTTGATAATAAATTATGCATACCTTTAATATAAATATAAGTTCTGAAGTTAAATTGTACAAAATACAAGTGGCGAGGAAATGTCCTCCAAAACCAATATATACGTATCCAAAAGCTTACAAACTGGCTAACAAATACATATCCATGATGGAGGAACAACTGAGTGCGGCAGTCATAGGATCAACTTTTAACAACTGAAAGTAAAAACCCTGATGCTATTAATAGGGAGAGAAAGAACACGGCATTTCTAAAATTCAACTTAGAAAAACAAATTTTTGTTGTGCACTTCAGTTCAGTTTTTCCTTTATCTTTCCCTTTCTTTTGTGGATTGGTTTACTAGTAGCAGCAAGATGAAAATCAACTACAATCCAAAACATTCTAAAGTTTATATCCTGGGAAGATGGTAAAGTTCTGCTCCTGTCCAGTTCTGAACAATGGCAGATTTGAATTTACAATTACAAATACCATTCAGTCAACAGCATTAATTATTCAATGTTTTAAAGACATCCTGGTTGCAGAAATAATTTAATCTTTCTGCTGGAAAATTACTGAAGCGTGTTCATGATCCTAATAAAGTAAAAGGTAATATCCAAAGGATAAAAATAATTCCCTTGGCTTTCCTTCTTGGAAGAAATAACAAGAAAACATCAATCTATCTAGTTCAAAACAATCACAGTATTCATCATCTTCTCCTCACCTCTACCTCCATCCCATGGGTAGATCACAGAAAAGGTACGCATACAAAAATATTCTAGTGATGCACTTGTCTGTTACTTTAACTTGCAGGAGAGGACACACAGTTCAAAACTCATATCCACCCTATTAATAACAGCAGAAGAAAAAAAAAGACATACCAAGTTCAAATTCCTGCAAAACCCACCTCACTCACTTGTTGTTCAGTACAAGACAAAACATACAAAAAATGTCTACCCATGGGTCCGTCATCATTTCCTCCTTAAGAAAGTAGGATGAAAAAATGCATCGATTCTTGTACTTGGGGGGCTGGCCTGGCTGGCCCGGGCCCTGGTCTCCGGTGGGGGTCAGGTCGAGACCACACCGTCGCCGTGGCCGCCGCCGTGGCCGTCAGCCGCACCTCGTCACCTGCAGGGGCCCTGGCAGGGGCCGTGGCAGGGGTGCGGGCTGAGCAGCACCTCGATCCAGCAGGGGCAGGCTGTCACCTCCTGCCGCGAGTACTTGGGCCCCCAGCCCTTGGCGAAGGAGATGCGGACGGCGCGCGGGTCGACGGGCCCCGTGTGCGCGGCCTCGTTGCAGCGCCGCCACCGCTCCCAGTGCTGTGTCGTCGTGTCCGCGCGGAACACGTTCAGGCAGTGGCCGGGGGGCACGCGGTATACCAGCAGCGTCCGCGACTCCGGGTCGTCCAGCGTCGGCGAGTTGACGAAGATGGGGTGGTCCGACCGGTTGTACGCCCACACGCCGTCCGCCTCCTGGGACAGCGTCACGCCTGCGCGGGCACACGGAGACACGGCGTCAGTACGACGGGGCAGACCCGGGTGGAGGTGGAGGTGGACGACAACGAGGGCCGCGGCATTGCAACTTACCAAGTCCGATTTTGGCGCGCGCCCTCTCCACGGCGGTGGCGGGGGGCGTGCCGGCCTGCCTGCTGGGGGCCTGGTTGGCCAGCGTCGCCAGGCACAGGCCCTCGTAGGCCGGCCGGTCCCGGGACCGCGGCAGGGGCTGCGGCTCCGCGGCGGACGACACGTTGATGAAGGGGCCCTGGACGGGGTACAGCCGGCCCACCCGGTCCGCCAGCTCCCAGTACGCGAGCTGGCACCACGGCCGCATGCCCGGGGCCATGCCGGTGGCCGTGCCGCTGGCTCCTGCAACAGGGAAGGGTAGGACACACGTCAGAAACACGTTGGGCACACGTCACAGACACGTCACAGACACGTCACAGACACGGGATTCGCACTTCCAGCACGGCCCGTAGCGCGGCCCGCCCGGCGCCGGCGCCACGGTAGCAACGACCCGGTAACCTTCATTCGCGGCCCGAGGCCCGACACGGCGCCGCGCCGCCCACCGCCGCACGCCCCCGCCGCCGCTGTGTGGCGCCGCCCGCGCCGTGGCCTGACCCACGGACCCGCGGGGCGGCGGCGCGGCGCCACAGCGGTAGGCAACCAGAGTCCGTCGCGCGGCAAAAGTGCAGCGGCCTGCCCGGGGCCGGCGAGAGCTGGGCGGGGCGGGGCGGGGCGGAGCGGGGCGGGGCGCGGCGGGCTGTACGGGTCGCAGTAGCGGACCGCTGCCGAGTCGAGCCGAAAGCCCTACCGAGCCGAGCCGAGCATGGGGCGGGGCCGAGCCGGGCCGGGGCCTCGGCGGCGGCATGTGATGTGATCCACTCACGCCATGGCGGCGGCGGCGGCGTCGCGACGCCCAGCCGGCGCCTTCCCTAGATGTTCGTTGGCGCCGCACGCAAGGATGGCAGCGCCGCGGCGGGGCGTCGCGGCTCTGCGGCGGAGGGAGGGGGAGGGGGGCCAGGGGCAGCGAGCGCGCAGTATACTATAAGTGTACTGGTGCTGGTGTGTCGGGGGAGGGGCGGGCCGGCCCGGGGGCTCTGTGTTCTGTCTATGCTCCTTCGCTCCACAGGTAAACACGTGCCGGATCAATGTAAATAGCCATCAGTCTCACAGCGGCCTGCGGTGGCGCGGCCGCGTTCAGCGCAGTTCGGTTTCGGGTGCGTCGCGGGCACGGCGTGGCCGAAGAGGGAGAGAGAGAGAGGGAGAGAGGGAGAGAGGGAGAGAGAGAGAGAGAGAGAGAGAGACTGTCGTGTTGGCGCCAGCCGGGCGTAAGCGCGTGAGAGCCGGGCCGGGCAGAGCCAGAAGAGCAAAAACATAAAAGAAACCTGCCAATAACGGCGCGCAAATAACTCGCAAAAAGGTGGAGGGGGCACAACGACGGCGCGCGAGTGCCGTGGCCTGTCCGGTGGACCAGGGCCGACAGGACAGCCGACGGAGGCGGGGGGGGGGGGGGGGGGGGGCAGACCAGACCTTAAGGACAAAACGGCGCCCACCCGCGCCAGATAATGCGGCTGATTACACGTGAGAGAGGGCGGGGCCGGCGGGGCCGGCCGGGCGAGTGCGCCACAGGCTCCTCTGTGGTCTGGGCCGCGCGTGCTGCCGGCGGCGCCACGCCGACACGGACACGCGCCCCCTCCCCCGCGGACTCGGTGGACACGGCGGGGGGTCTCGTCTCGTCGCGCGCCACCAATTTGCGCACATTTCCTAAGTCGGCTCGACTTTTAGACCGGAACGCACAGCGGCGGCGGCGGCGGCGGCGCGGACAGCAGCAGCAGCACCCCGTCAGCAGCCGCTCCCGTTACAGCGGGCTGGAACGGGGCGCGTTCCGGGGAAGGTCTGCCGGAAGCGACAGCCAAGTCCGCAGAGGGCAACAGCAGTACTCGGCCCAGAAGGTGCGTTTCCTTTTCTGTTTTTTTTAGCAGGTGATACATATAACACCACCTACAAACGTCAGAATAAGAAATAATATTAAGATAATGTATCAGCGGCTTCTACAAGTCCGCCGCGCCGCGCCGTGCCCGCGCCGCGCCGCGCCGCGCCGTGCCTCGCCGCGCCGCGCCTGTGCCGCCCGCAGCTTACGGGCGGCCGTTTCCCAGCCCGTAGAGGGCAACAGCAGTACTCGGCCCAGAAGGAGCGTTTCCTTTTCTGTTTTTTTTTTTGGCATTTTTTTTTCTTTTTTCGGGAGAGGGATTTGGTGGATATCATCTCGGCCGCGGATGCCGCCGCCGCCGCGCAGGCGCGGGGGGAGCAGGGCGGCGAAGGGCCGCGCCTCGACGGCAGCAGCGCAAGCACAGCACGCCGCCGCGCCCGCACCCGACACCAGACACCGCCGCCACTTCCCACGGAGGCAACGGGACGGGACCCGATGCCGGCGGCTGCGGCTGCGGCCGCGGCCCGGCACGGCCCCCTGCACTGCAGGGGCAACACGAGGCCGCAGGCCACCGCAGCCGGCTGAATCCGAACACCGCCTGCGCAGCTCTGTCTCTGTCGCACTCGTGGTGTGCTCCAGGGGAGAGAGGGAGAGGGAGAGAGAGAGGGAGAGAGAGAGAGAGAGAGAGAGAGAGAGAGAGAGAGAGAGGGGACATGAGAGGGGGGGGGGGGCGAGTAGACAGAGTTGTTCGGAATCGCGCTCTGCAGGCCCCGCGAGCGTGAGACCGATTCGCGGAAATGTGAAGGCAACGCTGCTGCTGCAGCAGCAGCAGAGCGCAGCGCCACACGTGCGTGCGCCGTACGTGCGTGCGTGCGTGCGTGCGTGCGTGCGTGCGTGCGTGCGCCGGCGCCGCGGCAAGCTGCACTTGCACCGCGCACGGTTGCGCAGAGCTGCTCTGCCGCCGCCGCCGCCGCACAGCAGCCCAGACAGGTCAACGGACAGCAAGGCGGTGACGGCGGCAGCGGCGCGGAGACCGTGCAGCTGCCTGCGTCCACACACACACACATACACACACACGCACACGCACACGGATGGCGCAAACAATGAGAGGAACACGGAGGGCGCCACTATGCTCCTCTCTTCTGTGCATGCCGTGATCAAGAAGTATAAAATAAAGGAGGGGAGGGGGAGGGGGGGGGCGCAGGTCCCGGCGCGGGCCCGGCACCACCGGGCCACAGGCGCCAGGGCAGGGCACAATGGCGGCGTCTGATGAGCTGGCGCCGCAGCCGGTCGCGGGGAAGGGGAAGGAGAAGGGGGGAACGGAGGAGGAGGGGGGGGGGGGAGAAAAAGGGGGAGAAGAAAGGGAAAAGGAAAGAGGAAAAGTATAAAAAAAGGAGATGGGTGTGAGAGCGAGAAAAGAAATGAAAGAGGGGGTGACTTGAGCGCAGGGCAGGGCCAAGGGTGGGCCGATCAAGTCGGAGGGCTGCTCCCCAGCGCTGCGCCAGGCCGTGTACGCCCTGCCCTTGCCCCTGTCCTGCCGTGCTCGCCCCCGGTGGGGGAGCGTTCGCTGACGCGGCCGACGCGGTCCGCGACAGGCCCGGTGGGGCCGCCGGCAACCGGTGAGCCACAGACGGCGACGACGACCACCAGGGCAGAGACTTCTCTGTGCCTCTCGGAAGACGAGAAATAAAAAGAAAAACCGGCGCAGCGCTCGCCAAAGAGTGTTTTCTTTTTCGTCGTATGTTCCTTACGTCGCGACCGCGGAGAGGCAGCGGAGGCGCGCAGACGGACTTGGTCAGACGGAGCAGAACCAGAAGCCGCCGCCCGCTGTGGGGCCGGCGGCCGGCGGCTGGCGGAGGCTCGCGGCGGCCCGGCGCCGGTCCCGCGCCCGGGGGCATGCGAGGCAATGCGAAGCATCGCCATTGTTTACCGTCTGCCGTCCCACCCCGTTCGGCCCGGCCAAGCCCGCCCGGTCGCGGGCTGTTTGCGAGAGCAGGAGGGGGGGGGGGGGCGCTTGAAGGGAACCAGGAGGCGTTAAGTGACCTGAACACCAAACAAATGCGAAAACGGGAAAGCCCGTCCGTTCAGAGCCCCCCTGCGGAGCCTGGCCGGCCGGCAGGGCAGTGGAAGGGGGGAGGGGGGCAAACACGGAGGTTTGGAGCGGAGCAGCAAGGCGTCTCTTAGGCCCTGCCACTCCTCTCTTGGCGCACTCCGCCACTCCTCTCTCTCTCTCTCTCTCTCTCTCTCTCTCTCTCTCTCTCTCTCCTATCTATCTGCCTCACTCGCTCCGCCGCTTTGACCTGGGAAACCCTTGACGAAAACCACGACGTGCCTCGAGGAATGAGACGCGAGACGGAACGGGACGGGAGAGTCTTCTAGCGGCGGCCCGAGTCCCAGGCCGGCCTGGCCCCGCCCCGCCCCGCCCCGGCCGTCGACGCTGCCGCCAAGTCGCGGCCGTCACCGCCGTCAGGGGAACGAAATTTCATCGCCGCCGCCCTCATGGCCGATGCTTCTGGCGTTTGACGTCACGAATCGGAGACGGCCCCTTTTATTATCCGAATCTGTAAGTAGTAGTGTCCACTTTGGCACCGCGCGGCCCGGGGGATGCTTCGCATGTGTGCTCCTCATGTGTGCTTCGCAGTGCTTGGCGGCGGTGCCTCGTGCCGTGGCGCCCCGCCTGTCCTGTCCATTCCACTTAGCTTCGGCGGCCGGACACCCGGCCAGACACCCAGCCGTGCCACAGGCCGTGCCACAGGCCGTGCTACAGGCCAGCCGCCACGCCCCGCCACCGCCACCCTGCCGCTCCGAGACACTTTGTAATTCCTCGCGTGGACCCGGCCGCGGCCCGGCATCGCGCCAGGTCGCCGCCAGGTCGCCGCCAGGTCGCCCCGGGCGAACACTGTCAATCCACTCGTCCGGCGCTCCGCTCCGCTCCCCGCTGACGCCGGCCCCGGCGCCCGGCGGGTAGGCAGCCGCGGCCTCCGGACGCACGCGTGCCGTGCGGGCCGGCCTATCCCGCCGCCCGCAGGCGCTCCCAGCCATCCGCCGGCACCCGGCAGCCGTCGCCCCCGTGCGCCGCCCGGGCGCTCGTGGCTGCGCGGAGGGCGACGGCGGCACCGACGGCCACGGCGCCTGTGCGAGAGAGACGGAGAAGCGGCGCGACGCCTGAGTAATGATGGCTTCTCGCGAGTGGGAGAGAGAGAGGGAGAGAGAGAGGCGCCAGCCGACGGCGGCGGCGGGGCGCCACGGAAAGGCATGTACACCATACACAACGCCACACTCAAAAATGCATGGTCTAAATTTGGCGATGACCTCAGGGGAGGGAGGGGGGGGGGGAAGACGGCCGCCGCTCCACCATGGGCTGCCATGGGCTGAACGCCAGCCAGAGTCAGGCCAGCGCCATGGGCGCCATGAGCGTTGGGACACACCCCCCGCCGTGCCCGGCCCGGCCCAGGTAAACAACAAAATGTCCATGACTCGAGAGACGTGCTATACGGTGCTGCACCCGAAGGGCTGAATGGAGACCCCCGTCTGGCGGACGAGGGAAACCGCGATCGGTCGCTGATCGAGGATATTGATTCAAGACACATTCAAATTTTAAGCATTGAAATCTATTGAGTAATCCAAAGTTTTGGTTAAAGTTTTTTGATTAATCGCACAGTCGGACGAGCGTTGTGATCACGGGCTACCCGGGAGCACCCGGGAGCCGCCAGCGCAGCGAAACCGGCGGCGGTCCGATACTATTGTCAGTCGTCGCGCCCACTGTTCCCACCATCGCCGGGCGCTATACGCAGACAGCTGACTGACGGCGAGCAGGCCGACGCCGACGGCAGCGTCACACGCACGCCGCACGCACGGCCCACGCTCCGCCGCCAATGCCCGGCTGCCAATGCCCATGGCCGCTAAAAATAAGTCTGATCAAACAGGAGGTAGAGGGGCGGGGCGGCAAGGTGAGGCTGCTGCTGCCGCCGCCGCCGCCGCCGCCGCCGCCGCCGCCGCGGAGCCGGCCGGCCGGCCGGCGAGAGAGAAAAAACATGAGTTACGTAAATAGCTTAATAGTACAGCGTGTTTGTGAAAGCGGGCGGCCTAACCCGCGAAAGCAAGGCAGCGCGAGAGCGGAAAGGAGCGCGGGGGAGGGGGTGGAGAGGGCGAGGGTCGCGCCGTCGCGCCAAGGAGGAGAGAGGGGGCGCATCGAATGGGGGTCGTGTTGGCGCCACTTGGGGGAGGAGTGGCGGGGCGGGCAGGGCAAAGGATGTGACAGACGGACATTGGCACAAGTCGAGCCGTGGTACGTGGTACGCGGGACGGTTTAGGTGGGCGAGTGTACAGCCTACAGCGGGGAGGGGGGGGGGAGGGGGCACCCGTGGCCGGTCGCTAAAGGGTTTCACCTCGGCAGTGAACCACGCGACCTCTTCCCGTCCCGTAGGGGACCACTGGGACCACTCCCCGGGGGCAGGGCACTGCTGCGTGTGTGTCTCCCCCGTGACACCCCGCGGGAGCCGGGAGCCGGCCCAGGACGAGCCTCTCCCTGTTTCTGCCGCATCCCGGCACGTGTGCGACGGCCCCGCGGCCCGGCGAGGCCTGCAAACACTCCGCACTGCGCTGCGCCCGTCGACGCGGCTCAGCAAATAGCATGTATTTTTCCGTCTTGCGCAAGGCGGGCGCCGCGGCGGCC
Source organism: Megalurothrips usitatus (assembly GCA_026979955.1). Classification (NCBI taxonomy): domain Eukaryota; kingdom Metazoa; phylum Arthropoda; class Insecta; order Thysanoptera; family Thripidae; genus Megalurothrips; species Megalurothrips usitatus. Next base: position 6,552,235 of record CM049596.1, read on the forward strand.
AGCGACCGGCGCTGCTGATCGGCCCGGCGGCGCCTCTCGCGGACCCCGCCGCCTCCCGCCCGTCCTCACGGATATACTCCGTGAAATATCTACTATGCGCCGCGGGGCGCCCAGCCGCTGGCCTGGCGCCGCCCCGAGGCCCGCGGCCCGGGCCGCGAGGGGTGTGGCGCGGGGGAGGGAGGGGGGGGGGGGCGCCGACGGCCGACGGCGCCGACGCCGGCCTCTGCCGACGAGGGTCGCCGATGACGCCCCGTATCCTCGGCGCCGGCGTGCACGCGCAGCGCGGGGCACAGCCCGCGCGTGCGAGGCCATTTCACTTAGATCTTAGACCAAGGCGTGTCCGCTAGATGCTAGACTAGACGCGGCCAGACACACCGCCACGACTGTGTCTACCTCGTAAACAGCCGACCGGCGCCAGCCGCGAGCCGCTGCCGCCACGCTCCGCCACGCCCCGCCACGCTCCGCCACTCGCCGCGTCGCACCGCCTGCCTACCGCACCGCCTTCTGTGCCTACAATATTTTCGCCCGGCACGCATCGTGCTGTGTTGTGTCTGGCGTAGCGTGATGGGGGGGGGGGGGACAATGAGTGCGACAGAGAGTAAGAGAAATAGAATGAGAGAGAGAGAGAGAGAGAGAGAGAGAGAGAGAGCCGCTCAGTCGGCAAAGACCGCCACGCCCCGGGCAGCCATAGCGCCTTGGCGTATACTTCATGTTTGATGAACCAGGCGCCATGGACTGGGGCCCGACTAGTCTGGGGTTGGGGCCGACGGGGCCGACGGGGCCGCCGGAGCAGCGGAGGACGGTAGAGGGTGCTCAGTGACCTGGTGCTGAGAACGACTGACCAGCATCACCTCTCCTGCCCCGCCCCTGTCCATACACCAGCGTCACCGACCGCGAGTCACGCCCCTCTCTCTCTCTCTCTCTCTCTCTCTCTCTCTCTCTCTCTCTCTCTCTCTCTCTCTCTCTCTCTCTCTCTCCCGCACTGTCCATTGGCCGCCATCCTCTTTTCGCAGGCGCCCGCCGCCGCCGCCGCTACCGCCGCTGCTGGCGCCGGCACGGGGCCGCCGGCCGACAGACGCGAGTCCCCGCCGCGCCGACGCCCACCCCCGTCGCGTCCCGTCCCCCGTCCGACTACATGCATTACGACCAACGTTCGCCGTCATAATCGGAGCTGAGGAGAGGAAAAATACAGAACCGTCCGAGTGGGGGGGGGGGGGGGGGGGGCAACTGATCCACTCATCTTCGATGTTTATTCATCTTCGCTGAGGGTCCGAACTGCGCGGTGAGCCACGCGCCAAAACCACCGACGCCGTCGTCACGGCAGGGCGGCAGGGCGGCGTCGGCGGCGCTAGGGCCGAAGAGCCGAGTGGAGCCGAGCTTTTGATCGTGCCAAGCCGAGAAAGACGAACGAGGGCGGCGGCGGCGGCGGCGGCGCAACGCCGCGTCGCGCCGGGCCGAGTGGAGCCGAGTCGAGGCGGCGCGCGGCCCCGAGCCGAGCCGGGCAGCGTCGTGGCGCCGCCGCCGACCGCCGACGCCGGCCCGGATGGCGGGACAGGCGTCTTCTGCCGCGTCGGCGCCACCGCACCGCGCCACACTCCGCACCGCCCCCACCCCGCTCCGCCCGCGCCCCGCGGGGGGGGGGGGGGGGGGGCCTGCGCCTGCGCCCGCGGCCCGGACTGGCGGCGTCGCCCTGACCCGACCGGACCCGACCGGACCCTCGCCTCGCCGTCGGCGGCCGCACGCGACGCCGGCGCCGCAGTCAAAGTAGTCCGGAAACGGGGTAAAACCGGCATGCGGGATGCGGGGGGGGGGGGGGGGGGGGGGGGGGACCCGCATCCCGGGGGACCCCACAGTGGGACGGCGGGTCAACGGCTGCGCCGACGTGGATTGCGGACGATGGAGGCGGTCAATAACTACTCAGTTTGCCCTCAGCAAACGAAAACAGAATGGATCGAATAGGTCCGCGGCGGCCCCCGGCGCGGCCCCCGGCCCGTGGGACTGGTGTCGGGGATCAATGCACTTTGCTCGTGGTTGCCGGCATTATCAGTGCTGTCGGCGCGCGGGGCCCCCCGGGGGGGCCCGCGGGGGGTGGCGGCGGCGGGGGTGGCGGGGCCCCCGGCGCCCTCCGGCCCGCCGCGTCTGGTCTCTATAGATATGGACGCAAGCCGCATTAAGGTCACACAGCAGCGCCGGCGGAGGCCGTGCTCGCATGGGATGGGCGTCGTGCGGCCCGGCGGCGGCACGTGCTCCGGGCATGAGTCACCGGAGGAGGCCCGCCGGCCACCGCCGCCGTTACCGATAGGAGGAGTTTCCCCCGAGCACTCGGCGCCGCCTCCGCTTTCACCTCGCCGCCGTGGCCGCGGTCCGGTTGAGACTTACCGTCGGTCGTGAGCGATCCCTGCCAGCTCTGCCAGTCTTGCCACCGGGGCGGGGTCCGGCCCCAGGCAGCGTCCCGCTTGCGGTCATCGGGCTCGTCGGCGGCCAGCGGGTCCTCCTCGGGGGGAGCCGGGGGGCGGGGCGCCACGGCCGGGCCGCCCTCGCAGGGGGGGCAGTCTGCAACACACCGAGAGGACACTGTTGTTAGTGGCGCCGGCCGGACACCAATTGGCAGCGTCGCAAAAATGCCGCGATAAAATGGCGGCGGCCGCGTATAATTCACGGTTACAGCCGTGCGAGGTCCGCGCAGAGCTGTGCATGTGGGCGACGACGGAGCTCGGCTGCGGCGGGATGCAGGCGGGAGTCGGGCCGCGGCGGCCGCGGGCAGTGCGTCTGTCCGCTCGCGCCGGGCCGCCGCGGGCCCACGGGGCCGCGGGGCGCGCCGAGTTTTTTACACCCCCGGCCCGGGCGGCTGCAACTTTGTTGGCCTTTACATGAAGTATGTCCCCACGCGGCACGGCGCTGCCGCCGCCCGCCCTGCTGCACAAGAAAGTGACAAGAGGGGGAGGGGGGAGGAGGGAGACCGTTAGGGCCTTTGCGTCGCTAGCGCCGCCGGCAGCCGCTGTCACCGCCGGCCACTCGGCGGGCCCCGCGGCCGCGGCGGCGGGCACCGGTCCAAGACCCCAATGTGCCCCAACGGGCGGGGCGAGGCGAGACACGGCAGGGAAGGCCCCAGGAGGGCCCCCCACTCCCCACAGTTCACCGCCCCGGCAAAAGCTTTTGCGAAAGCTGCGGCGCGAAACCGCGGTTAAAACTAGAACTACTCACAAGGCGGTGTGCCGCTGAGTCGGGCGCGGCCGGGGCGGCCGGGGCGGCGCGGCCGGCCGGCCTCGGGGACTGTTTGTTTGTTTGGTGACCGCGACGCCACGGCGGCGCCGGCCCGCTCCTCTAAGCAGATCTCCTTTAAGAGGACGGGACTCCGAGGCGGCGCCGAGGCCGTGGCGAGCGGGAGGGGTCCAGAGCCGGAGTCGGAATCGGCCCCGACGTCGTCGAGGTCGTCGCTCTTAAAGGGGATGCTGTGCGAGTGCGAGTGAACCCGCGCGTAAAGGGGACCGACCGATACGGCGAGGGACAGAGACAAGGAGGGGGGGGGGGGGGGCACCAGGAGGAATCCGCACCGTGTGTTCTTCGAACGCGCAAACCAATCCGCTGGCAGCAGTTGAAGACCTCCCTGGCGGAGACAGGTCGGCGATCCCGCGGGGGAGCGGGGCGCGGCGTGGCGCCACACCGCCACCCGCCGGCGCCCGCCGCCGACCGGCCCACACCATTTCCGCCTCGTTTTCCACTTTTTCATTCATTCATTTACTCCCGTCGCTGACGCCGCCCATTCGCCCGAGCCGCAAATAAACGCCGTAGCGCAAAGCGACTGGCTCTTTATTCAGCACTTTGTCTTATCTCTCGAGGAGCGGGGCCCCGGCCGGGGTCCGGGCCTGTCCTGGCCGGGCCAAGCCGGGCCACCAGCACCTCGCCTCGCCTCTCACTCACACGGTCACCAGTCAGGGGAATAAGCAACATCGATGTCATTTTGAGATTCGGCAGAATTCACATTAAAGTATTTTACACTTTCTCATCAAAAATTTGGAAGTTTAGGAATTTTTAATTTTTGATTTTTTAAATTTAATTTTTAATTTTGGATGTTCATGGAAAAAGTTTTCACGGCAGAAAACCGAGTGGGTATTTTTTTTTGTCGAGTTCCTGCGAAAGCCGCCGAAACGAGGGCGAAATCGCTCATTTCCACTTGTTGCGATCAGTCAGCCAACCCAATCGCCTGCTGTCGCTTGGGTCGCGACTCGATTCGTGTTCGAGCACCGCGATGGGGACGGAGGGCAGCACCTCCGCGGCCACTCCTGTGGCGGCGGCGATCCTGACGGTCCGAGCCTCGATTGACCGATGTTGGCAGTTCCATGCGTCAGGCCGCCAAGATGGACGCGCCGCCGACGTCAACCCCCTCCTGCCGCCCCCTCCTGCCGCCCCCGTCCGCCGCCGGCCGCCGCTGTCAGTCCCCATATTTCAACCCCCTTACTGCGACGTCCCCTGGCCGGCGGCGGCGGCGGCGGCGGCACCCGGCGGGCGCCACTGTCAGCTGTAAGGTCCCGGCCCGTCCCGCCCTGTCCGACGCTGGCGCCGGCCGTATCTCCTCTATCTTACGCCCCCCCCCCCTCCTCCTCCTCCCCCTTCCCGCCCCCCTTCTGCATTAGAATAAACACGTATGGCCCAGCACCGCGCCAGCTGCTGGCTCTCTGTCAGCTCCCACAGGAGGGCGGCGGACGGGACGGGTCAGCCCGTGCCGACCCGGCTGGAGTGCGCCCGGCGGCGCCCGGCCTCTCAGGTAGCCCTGCGCCTGTTGCCATTAATCGAAATGTTGCAATTGTTTCGATTTTCAAACAAACAAACCATTCGATTGAGATGTTTTCCACACAGACCTCTAGGCGGGCAGGGACTCGGCCTGAGCTGCCTGTCCCGCGCGGTGTGGGCGGCCGCGGCGGCTGGGGCGGCTGGGCTCGGCCGGGCCAGGTGGACGCGACACAGTCGCGCTCTCTGTTCGGCGCGGCGGCCAGGTTGGAGGCGGTCCAGCCGGTCCGGTCCGGGCCGGGCCGGTCCTTCACCCCGCACAGGCGGCGGCGGTGGCACAGGCCGCCAGGGCCGCGGCCGCTCTGCCCGCGGCGGCGGGGCGGTCGTCCCCGCCGCACCCTGCCGTCGACGTGCCCCGCGAGTGCCGCGGGCGCCGCGGGCCGCGGGGCAGAGAGCACCCCCCCCCCCCCCCCCCCCCCCGAGAGGCCGGCTCGGGCTCGGACACGGTGGCATGGCGCCATTGCCGCGCCGCGCGCGCCGGTCTCTCTAGATTATATTTGCGGCCAAGCCTCGCGTCTCTGCTTCCTCCTCGCTCCGGCTGCATTCGAAACGGCACAGGCGGCCGTGTCCGCGTCCACCGGGGCGGCACAGCACGGACTACGCAGACTGGCGACGCAGTGCCGCGTCACTTCTCCGGAAAGTGGCCCGCCGCCGCCGCCGCCGCCGTCTCGACGCCACGCCACACGAGACAAAGTTGCGGTGAGAAAATTTCAAAGAAGAGCAGCAGACCTCTTGCCAGCACATACAGTATTACAACCGCCCTACTGCGCCGGCCCACCCCGCCGCGGACGTAGAAAGAAAAAAAAGTCAGAAACGAAACTTTAGTGCTGAAAATGTCTTTTGCGAACAAATAAAATTCCCCTAACAGGCCCTGTCATAAAATGGACATTTGGAATTTATTTTTGTTTTTTTGAAGAACGTGGCCGTTGTGCCAAGGCATAGGAAGCCCAGCCCAGCCCAGCCGGGCGGTGCCTTCTGACCGCCGCCGCCGCCGCCGCCGCCGCCGCGTGCCACCGGCCGTGAGATGAGAAGCCCGCGACGTGCCAAGCCAACCGTCGCTCATCCGCTTGGACACTTGGAGCCCCTCCAGGGGCCGCCGCAGGGCCGCACACACACACACACACCGGCAGCGCGGGTCCTCGTGACAAATCGTGCGCCGACAACGACACGAAGTGGCAAAGCGGAGCGCGGGCCGGTTACAGGAGGGGAGGACATTGTGACAAGTGCAAGCCGCCGGCAGCCGCGCGCAGCGCGCAGCGCACACCGCCCGGCACACTTCCCGCTGCGCGACTATGCGCCCGCGTCGCTGTGCCCCCCCCCCCCCCCTTGCCCTCCTCTTCAACCTCACCTCGGGGGGCTGGCGCCGGCGCCGCCGACCGCCGCCGACCGCCGGGTGCGTGTGTGATTTACAGGAACGGCTGGCGCGTCCCGCCCTGCCCCGCCCTGCCCCGCCCCACCCCGTCGCGTCCCGCGGCCTCCTTGGCGCGCCTTGCGTCACTCCTCACCTTGGAGTCTTTCTTCGTCGTCGTCGTCGTCGTCGTCCGCGCCGTGATCTCCCGGGACGCGACGCGAGGGGCGCGGGGGGCGGGGTGAGAGCGCGAGAGCGGCGTCGTCGGCGCCGGCCCGCAGTATTGGGCGCGCCTCCTTGCCTCCATTCATGCCGCCTCGGCAGCGCCATTCTCCGTGTGTCATCGGACGGCCCCGGGCGGCCAGGAAGAGAGCGGCCGGCGGCCGGCGGCCCCCGCCCTCTCCGGGGACCCCGGGGACTCCGGGCGGCAGCGGCAGGCCCGATGCATGCATTAGCCTCGCCGCTACGCCCTCCCGCCCCGCCCCGCCCCCTGCCGGGCCTGCTCCTGCTCGTCCTGCCTTCCTGCGCCGCTGCTGCTCCTTCAAAGGATAAGGCGGATTTATACCCGCGTGGCGCCTGCCGCTCGGACCGACGGGGGAGGGGGGAGGGGGGGGGGGGGGGCGATAGCCCGCGATACCCTATCTCCTTACACACCCCATTTCCGAGGCTTTTAGCACCACTTCCTCCCCGCCCCTTCCTCCTCTCACCGGTGCCGATGCGCCGATCTCTACGTCACCCTTCTCCTCCCCCCCCCCTCTCTCTCTCTCTCTCTCTCTCTCTCTCTCTCTCTCTCTCTCTCCTTCCATTTGATCGAACAATGTTGCAAAAGCCCTCCAATGCGGCGGGATCTCGGCGGCGGTCAGCGCCGCCCGCCGCACCGGCTTCAGCGTAATGCATTCACGCACACACACACACACACACACACACGCGGACGGCGGCCCGTCCCCGTCTTGGTGGTGGGGCTTATATGAGGAGGCCCATTACAGGGTATCCGCCACGCCCCGCCACGCTCCTCCCCGCTCCGGGGGCCCTCCGGGGGCCGGCCGAGCTGCGCCGCTGCCCGCCTGCGCCCGCCTGCTGGCGCTGTGCGGCCGGCTGCCCAGGGAAATAGAGTTTTTATCGGGAACCTGTTGGTCGGGTCGGGCCGGGCCCCGGGCCGGGCTGGTCAGCGGCGGCGGCGGCGGCAGCGGCGGTGGCGGCGGCGGCGGCTCACTCCGGCCCAGCCCGGCCCGGAGGAGACATATAAAATCCATTTGAATGGGGAGACAGCCCCGCGGCGCGCAGCGGGGCCCGTCGCGGGTCTCGGACAGCGTCGCGGGGATACGCGATATGCGCCGGGAGAATGAATAGGGGTCCCGGGGATGGGGGGGGGGGGGGTTAAGAATGGCGGCGCGGCACCGCGGAGCTTCGAACCCGCGACCCGCGTTACGACTCCGGCCGAGATCCAGTGTCTCCGAAAGGAGACAGGGAGAGAGAGAGAGAGAGGAAAGAGAACAGGAAAGGAGCGATATACATAAGCGATAGCAGTCAACACGCAACGCCCGTCCAATGTCAGCGATTCCGGTTTCATTCAGTTGGCACCGTGGGACCCGGCCGGCCCGCCGCCGCCCGGCCGATGCGCGGTGTGCTGTTCTGCGGCGTGGTGTGGCGGTACATGCCCCGTGGAGACGGGGGGAAATATATATATAAATCTTCCTGAAAACTGTCTTTTGTGATTTTACACGGCGGGTGGACAGTGCAGATGGGCGAGAGGGGAACTCGTCACTGCCACTGGCAGCAGAGAGACAGAGATCGAGGGAGAGAGAGAGAGAGAGAGAGAGAGAGAGAGAGCCTGCAGGGTAGGCAGTCCCGGCGGACGCGGGTGCCGCGCGGGCCTGCCTACCCACAGCGTGTCGGGCGTCTGCCGCTGGGAGACGGGGGCAAGGGTGGGGGGGCGAGGGAGAGGGAGGAGAGCGAGAGATAGAGAGAGAGAGAGAGTGACGCCTGATTGGAAAAGAGGAAATCATGAGGTTCTGTCGCGTCCCCCACTAATGTGTAGGCCCTGGCCGGGTACCGTCGGGGCCCCTAAAAGCCCCCCTCAGATTCCTATATGACTCATCGCATCGGCCGGCCGGACGAGACGAGGGGACCAGCCGGCCGTGCCGGGCCGGGTCTGTCGTCCTGGCCGGGTCTGGGCCCGCGGGGCTGCTGCTGCTGCTGCCGCCGCTGCGACTCCATAAACACCGACGACAAATCTATTTGTTGTGACACCGTGTGTGAGTGTGCTCCACCTCGGCGGCAGAGGCTGTGGCGGCATCTCCCCAAAGTGATTTCGAGTCGGCTGCCGCCCTCCCCTGCGAGTTGCCAAAACCGTGCCGCCGCGGACGGTACTCGAACCCATGCCCTCACCCACCCACACACACACTGTCTCTCTCTTTCTATTCTAAATTTCACTGCTATCGGTCGGGAGTGAGGGCGACGACGACGAGTGACTGCGCCGCGCCGCCGTCACGGGAACGCCCTCGCCTCGCCTTCGGCCGCCCGCCGTGCCCTCCCCCCTCGCCCTCCCGCCCCCGCCACAGGCGCCACGGCCACGCCACTATCTGCATTTATCGCCACTCCACTGGCGCCAGCCGGCCGCCGAGCCGCCGTGCCGCCGGGCCGGCGACCACGAGTCACGTCAGAGAGCCAGAGCCGTAGCGACAGAGCGCGGCGCGGCGGGACGCGGCGGGACCGCGAGAAACTCCAACGGCCGTGCCAACGGCCCGTGACGGGGTCGTCACGTCGCCCCGCTACGGCCCGTCACGGCCCGTCACGGTCGGACACACCATGCACGTCACGTCGCGTCACGCCGGCGGGAGGCGCGGCGGCGCGGCCACTTCAACGTCGGCGTCACGACGCGCCGTGCCCGGCCGTGCCGCGCCGTGTCGTGTGGTGTCGTGTCGTGTCGAGCACCGCGGCGCCTTGGAAATATTAATAACGAACTGACAAAGCGATTTCGGTCACGGCCGGCGCCGGCGCCAGTACCGACTGCAGTGCAGCGGCATCCCTGCAGTCAGGCCGAGTCCGAGCAGCGCTTTCATAGCACTCTCTCTCTCTCACTCATGGCGCGTCCCGCAGGGGCGTAGTGCGACAGAGAGAGAGAGAGAGAGAGAGAGAGAGAGAGAGAGAGAGAGCCATACGAAAGCACACGCTGGCTCTGCTCCGCCAAGCTCGCGGCCGCTGGCCACGCTGGCGCGGCGCGGCGTGTCAGTAGTCTTGTCCAGCCCCGCCAGCCGTCGCATCCCGTCGCGGACACGGCACTCCCATAATGATGCCAGCTGCGCGGCGGCGGCGGCGGCGGCGGCGGCGGCGGCGAGCCCGCAGACCCTGACGAGGCGAGGCGAGGCGGCCCCGACCCGACCGGCTGCGTACTTCGCTCGGCGCGGCGGCGACGGCAGCGGCTTTGCAGGCGCCACAGCGACGCCACGGAGTTGCCAAACTTGGCGGGAGGCGAAGGGGGGGGGGGGGGGGGCAGCCGGCGCTAGCAACAAGCGGAATCCGACGCCCGCCGTGCTGCGCCCCGCCCCGCCCCCCCCCCCCCGCCACGCCCTCTCCCCGTCTCGCACGTGCACGGCACTGCCCGCCTGAACCGCCCCACCCGATCCGATCCGATGCCGGGTCCTGTATGGGGGCCTCGGGGGCCCCGGCCGGGGCCGCGGTGCGGGCCGGCGACTCAACAGCCTCATACAACCCGGCCGCGGTTCCGTCCGGTCCCAGCAGAGTGTGAGATATGCAGCGATGCGAATTAGTCGGGGAGGTAGTGGGACGGACATATTGTCGCCCGTTAGGTGCCGTCGGGAGATACGGCGGCCGGCGCCGGGAAGCAGGGCAGTGAACGGCGGCGCAGCTCGGGGCGCCCGCGAGACCGTAGCGTGGAGGAGGGTCTTGGTGGCGGGGAGGGGCCGCCGCCTGCGCCGCCTGCGCCGCCTGCACCGCCGCTGCCGGCACCGGTCCCAGTTATTTTTACTTTGGGGAAACGTCACTTCCTCACGCGGGTCGCCACGGCGGGAAGCCCCCCCCCCCCCCCCCTGCACACACACACTCACACGGTGTGCAGGGGATACATTTCTATTTATTTTTCAAATTGCCGAAATGCTTTTAGCGTACAGCGATCAACGGATGTAAACACGCGCTGAAAAGTAAATTATACGCGCACACACACACATATGGCTCCTCGACTTACCTTCAGGTTTCAGCCGCTTCTCCGGGGGGCGGCCGTAGGGTGGCGGGGGGGACTCTGAAACAGGCAGACACACACACACGCCGACGTTAGCCAAATATAGTAGCGGCACTTATCGGTCAGCACCGTCAGTGTTTACGGTGTTTACTGTACCGTGCGGCCTGCTCGCTCTCTCTCTCTCCCCCTCTGAATCTCTGTCTCTCTCTCTCTCTCTGTCTCTCTCTCTCTCTCTCTCTGTGTCTCTCTGTCTCTCTCTCTCTCTGTGTCTCTCTGGCTCTCTCTCTCTCTCTCTCTCTCTCTCTCTCTCTCTCTCTCTCTCTCTCTCTCTCTCTCTGTCTCGTCCCTGGGCTCAGCGTATCTCCAATCCTTCGCTCAGCAGCGGCGCAGGAAGTGCGGGCGCGGGGCGGCGCGAGCACGGCGGCGGACTCTTACTACTGCTCGAGTGGAGCGGATTCCGAGAGGAGGGCGGGAGGGTGGGAGGGTGGGAGGGAGGGAGGGAGGGCGGGAGGGTGGGGAGACCCCACCCCGCCGCCACCCCCGTCCCGGACACTTGTTGCTAGCGCGCGGTGGTCCACGGGGTGGGGGCGCTGCGTAGTGCTGTGTGTAGTAGTGCGGCGGGGTGGCCGCCGCTCCCTCCATTCATGCCCACTCACTCCCACCCCCCATAATGAGACGGGCAGCAGCAGCTTTGGCACTCCCTGGCGGGGGTGGTGGCGGCGGCGTTGGTGTCCTCACGGATCGGACGGAGCGACGGAGACGGAGTGAGAGAGATAGAGAGTGAGCGAGAGTGAGCGAGAGAGAGAGAGAGAGAGAGAGAGAGAGAGAGAGAGAGTGCCGAGCGATGTGCACCGACGACCGCCGCACCGCCATGTTGACTTTGTTTCGACGCCAAGGCAAACGTTTGCATTGCCGCCAATTTATTGGCCGTGACCAGAAAGCTCGCAGGAGGGAAGAGAGAGGTGGGGGAAGGGGGAGATGCGAAAGGGAATGGTGTGTGTGTGTGTGTGTGTGTGTGTGTGTGTGTGTGTGTGTGTGTGTCATCGCTGCGGGCGCGGCAGCTTGGGTCCTAATCTGCTGCTGATGCCGCGAGCGACAGGGATGGCTGCCCTGCGCGCGGATGGCGCAGCGCTGAGGCGAGGCGCGCCCGTCGGGTCGGGGTGCAGTGGCTGCGCCGACACTGACCTATACACCTGACCCGGCACCCGGCACCCGGCCGCGTGGGTCTTATCACATCGGCGCCGGTGCTGTAGCTGTAGAATGTTGCCATCGCGGCGGCCGCGGCTGCACTTTTACCTCTCTCTCTCTCTCTCTCTCTCTCTCTCTCTCTCTCTCTCTCTCTCTCTCTCTCTCTCTCTCTCCCCCTCGACGGCGATGGCTTTGGCGCCACCAAAAGCGTTTCAAATGCCGTCATGCCCGGCAAACTATTTATGCCCGTCTGGGTAAACACGACTTGGCGAGCCGTGGCGTGGCGGGGCCCGCCGCCGCCGCGCCCCACCCACGGCACGTCTCCCCGCCCGGCGCCAGCACAGAGAGAGAGAGAGAGAGAGAGAGAGAGAGAGAGAGAGAGAGAGAGAGAGAGAGAGAGAGGGGGGGGGGAGGGGGGAGGGAGAGGGAAACACTAAAAAAAAACCATTGCGAAACCGCGCAGGTTCGAAGAGTTGATCGCGCATTACAGTGGTACTAAAGACACTCACACAATGTAAAATACATTCCTCTTTCATGTGGAGTAAGTACACACGAGTGTTATGTCGTGCTGTGCTACCTACACCGTGTACACCGCGGCCACCACCACGCATAACAAGATCCACATCATCAGCACTCGCGGTTTTTTTCGGGCACATGTGCTGCCGGGGCGACGCGCTAAGCGGCGGCGGGGCGCGCGCACGTGTGAGTGTGTGTGTGTGTGTGTGTGTGTGTGTGTGTGTGTGTGTGTGTGTGTGTGTGTGTGTGTACCGGTCCCCGCCGGCCTGTGCCCCGCCTCGCCCAGCCCCGCACGCGGCGCCGAACCGAACCAAACCCAACCGGCCCACCTCGGCACACCTACGACCAATTTCGTCCCATGGACCCCCTCCCCCTCCCCCCTTTGGTGTTTCCAGTCGGCTCTCCCACGCCGACCCGAGGGGCCGGGGCGGGGGGGGGGGGGGGGGGGGGGCGTGAGCCACCCGACTGCCACGGTTGTCCTGAAGGGCCAACGACTCTCGGGGAACATCCGTCAAGAACGTTAGAACACAAATACACCGCCGGCGCTGCCTCCTTGAGATACCTACACATTCATCGGAAATCACCGCCCATTTACATTCGCGGTGAGAAAACGATCGCCTTTCGCCTATCGTCGGTGCGTCGGGCGGCACATGCGTTAGCACTCGCCATAGGTGAGGTCGGCTGGTATGTCAGACACAACGTTGGGGCCGCCGGCCCGACGGTGGCGGCCGGCGGGCAGACGGGGCGAGCACGCACGCAACCACCCGCATGTGCGTGTGGGAGTGTGTGCGTGCGTGTGTGTGTGTGTGTGTGTGCGTGGCGCCGTGCCTCGGACCCTCCTCTCCTCCGTTGTGTTTGTTTTCCCCTAATTACCGCTGCAGGTGGGTCTTGCCCGGCTCTGCCGGCTCTCGGCACGCCCAGACGGACGGCTGCGCCGCGCCGCGCCAGACCCAGGCCCGACCGCCTCGCCTTGGTCTGGTCGGCCCGCCGGCCGTGGCGGGGCCCCACAGAACAGAGGCCCCAAGGGGCCCCGCCGGGCGGCTGGAACAGAACAGTACAGTGCTGCTGCTGCTGCCACCACGAATAAACCCGCTGCCGCCGCCGCCTGAAAATTCAAAGTGATAACGGCTCTTATCGTTTCGGCAGCCGGGGCCAGTCGTTTTTTCTAGTCGGCTGTGGCGTACACGAGGCGGAGGCGCGTTCATTCAAAGGGATACTGGAAGGCGGTGCTTCTCGCGGGCGCCGCTGTTCGCGCCGTTCCTCGTTGATGCGCTGTCGCAGTTATTTCAGTGACTGGTCGCGCGTTTCGTTTCTGGCGCGGCGCGGCTCGGCTTCCGACCGAGTTTCCGCCTTTGAGTTTTTGGCGTGTAGTGCAGTGCGCCGCCGCCGCCGCCGCGCCGCTGTGAGCGTGAGGCTCGGGCTCGGCTCGGAGAGCGGTACCTGCGGAAGGGAGGGGAAGGGGCGGGACGAGGAGGGGAGGGGGGGGGGGGGCACGCCCGCCAGCCGGCGCCGTGCCCTGACGAGTCGAGCCGCCGAGCCGAACATCGCTTAACCGAGTCGAGCACAGCCGGGCCGCGCTTAACCAGGCCGAGCCGAGCCGGGCGCGGGTGCCGGCGCCAGAAGGACAGGCTGCACAGGCTGCGCCGGCCGGGGGGCGGGGGCACGGCGGCAGGGTAGGGGTAGGGGCGCCAGTGCAGCGGGAGAGGCGAGGCGGCTAGCGCCGGCAGCGACTCGGCCTCGGCCTTAGGGGGTCGTCGTTAAATGTTGAACTCGCGCGGGCCATAGCAAGCGCAGGGAAGACTACAGCACCCGCAAACCAAGGGGCCTCTCAAAATAAAAAAAATTACAATTTGGTAAAAGTTCAAAAACAAGTGGAAAAAGATAAAATATTTAAACACACACGAGAAAGTGCCAGCAGTGTGTACAAATGCACTGAGGCGATAAACTTGTAACCCCCGCGGGGACGCCTGCAAACCCCTGCCCTCCGCGCCTTCTGCTTCGGAGGCGCCGACGTTCGCGATAAAGGTAATCCCGCTGGGTCCCCGGTCGTTCGCACCGCGCCGCACCGGCACCGCCAGCGCCCCTGCGGCGGACGCGACTCTGCACGGCGCCGCGGGGGCCGCGGGGGCCGCGGGCAGGACGGCAACGCCAGCCAAATGACAAATGATTGTTGTAGTCTCGGATATACCGACGGCGCCAGCGACGTTCAAAATGAGGGGGTTTTCAGCGCCGGATGGGACCCCGCCCCGCCCAGCCACCCCTCCCCCTTCCGTCCCCACGTCTCGGTGTCCCGGCACCGCGCACCTGGCCAAGACCGTCATCATCAATGGGACCGAGGGGGCACCGAGAGGACTCGTGAGGGGAGAGATAATTGTGACTGTACCCGATACACACTTTATCTCTCGTTGCTCTCCGCACGTTTTCGATCCCTTTTTCGGTGGGTTTCTCTTCGCCGCCGCCGCCGCCGTGCCGCCCGCCGTGTACCTGGCCCGCCCTCTGCCGGCGGTACCGCGATAGCGATCTGCGTGTAACACCACCCGCCGACCGGGACCCGGCGGCGGCTGAATATACCCCACGACATCCGCAGTGCCGGGGCGGGGCCGGCGGGGCCGGCGGGGCGCGCATCGCGCTCTCACGGCGGGCCAGCGCGCCGCAAGGCCAAGACCGTCCCCGTGCCGGAGTGCGGGGAGGAGTCTGTGCCGCGCCGACGCAGCCGAGGCCGCGGGCGGGCTTCCTTGGCGTGATCCCGGAGAGAGGAGGGCAGCGCGTGCAGCGTGCTCAGCACGGCAGTCGCCACCCCTCCTCACGGGGATGAAGTCCGCTCTCTCTCTCTCTCACTCACTCACTCTCTCTCTCTCTCCCTCGACGACGCCAAAGCCGGCTTAGGGTGCGGAACAAGAGCAGCAGTGCTGCCGTGCGCTCCGTGCTGCCGCCGCCGCCGCCGCCGCCGCCGCGCCCCGGCTCCCCTCGGCACGCCTCTGCCTCTCCTCTCCACAACACAATGGCTGGCTGCTGCGCGGAGAGGCGGGGCGGGGCGCGCGGGGGAGAGCGGGCGGCGCGCCGCCGACAACGTCGAGTACCTCTTTCCTACCGCCGCCGGCCGCGGCGCGCGGGGCTGCCGGAGGCCGCGGAGGAGAGGGGCGGGGAGGGGTAGCCGACCACCCAACTCGTCGTGCCCAGCGCCAGCCCAGGCGCGCGCGCACACACACACACACACACACACAGCGGCCGCATACCCACCGCCGTCAGGTACCCGTATCGGAGCGCAGTATAAGAGGGTGTCCGCGGCGGATCGCACATTGCACCCCCGGCATGCGCGCACGCGAGCGCCTTGCCGAGTAGGCAGCCGCCTCTCTCTGCAGGCGCGCGTGTCGTGCGGGCCGGCCTGCCCCGGCGCCCGCAGGCGCTACCACGCTGCATCGGCGGGCCGCGCGGAGAGTTCGCGGGCCGCAAGGGGATGTCATCTGCCGGCACGGTCGATGGCCCGGAGGCCGGCGGAGGCCGGCGGAGGTGCGGAGGTGCGTGAGCAAGGGTGCAGGCGGTGCCGGTGGCGGCGCACGGTGGCCGTGGGGGTGGCGGGGGGTGGCGGGCGACCGCGGCGGGGGAGGCGATGGGGGAGGCGAGCGCGGGACAGGACGGGGCTGCGCTCCACGGGGGATGGAGGAAAAGGGAAAGTCGATAGGGCGGTTGGGGATGTGGCGGTGGCGGACGGTGAGTTCGGCCCCGCTGATGACCGTCGTGGCCACCAACCGTCGCCCACTCCTCCCCCGCCGCCCGCCCGTAACCGCCGTGGGACACAGCTAGAAGAAAAACTTCGTGGTCGTGAGGTATAAAAAATTGTGAAAACTGTGAATCTTTAGATGCTCCATCAAAACGCAACCGACAAAAAATCTTTCAATATTTTTTTTAAAAAAAGAACCGTACTGCATGTACCTGTCTGAAAATCGATTTAAAACTTAATGGCGACGAGTAATATTTTTATTTTTTTCTCTTCTTGCGCGAACGGGTCCCCTTGGGACCGGGTCGGGCTGCCCTCGGGGTCCCCCCCCCCCCCCTGCCCCCTCCGCCGCCGAGGACGTACACGTCGACGTCGCCGCCTGCCTGCAGGCCAAAGGCCCGGGCCGGCGGGACACCAAAATTACTCGCTTCCGGAGGCGGCCGGCGAGGGCCAGGGGCCGGCGAGCACTGCACGCACGCACCGCGGCGGCGGCGGTCTAGTTATCAACAGCCAGGCGGCGGCGGCGGCGGCTGGCGTGCGCACTAGACACCCGGCAGCACGGGAGCCGCCCGATCAGGCGCAGGGCCAGGGCCAGGGCCAGCCGACCCGATTCCGAACGCTGCCTTATCGTAGCTCTGACTCTGTCGCACTCGTGGGGAGCTCCATAAGAGACAGAGAGAGAGAGAGAGAGAGAGAGAGAGAGAGAGGGGGGGGGGGGAGAAGACGGAATCGCTATGCACAGGCCGGCCGAGCTGGCCCCGCCGCCGGGCACGCACTACATGCAGTGCTGTAGCGTTGTGTACAGTGTGGCGGGCCGGGCATGGCGGCGGCGGCGGCCTCCACTCGCCGCGCCACGTCCGGAAAGGAGGCCTGTTCTATTTTGATAAAACTCTGTGTGTGTGTGTGTGTGTGTGTGTGTGTTGTGGTGAGGCGGTGGCGGCGCACAGACGTCGCGGGCGGCCGTCACACAGCGTCATGGAGGATGTCGGCGGGGAGGCGCAAGCGTACTTGAAGTAGAGCGCCGCCGCCGCCGCCGCCGCCGCCGCCGCCGCTGCGCGCTCCGCTCCTGCCGCGGCAAGTGCAGGCGGCGGCACATATAATCGGTGGCCGCCCGGCATGGCTGCTCCGCCTGCTCCGCTGCTCCGCCCGCTCAGCCCGGCCAGCCCCCGACACACAAAGGCGCTTTATTTAAATCCTTTGCCGCGCGCGCGCCGCCCCGCGCCGCCCCGCGCCGCCCCGCGCCGCCCCGCGCCGCCCCGGCGCCGGCACAGCATTGTGCTGCCGCCCCGCCCGCTCCTGCTCCCGCTCATGCTCGCCGTGGTCGCTTTATTCCGTCGATTCCTCCCAAACAATGCGACAGGGCGCGGGGCGAGCGGGGCGTGAAATGTCACGGGGGGCGCAGGGAGGGAAGGGGAAGGAGAAGGGAGGCGGCCGGAGGGAGACAACCCCATGACGTTTCAATCCAGTCGGCCCCGCGGGCAACGCCGCGCTAAAAGTGTACGAGGCCGGCGGCGGCGCCAACACTTCAGCCTTGCCTGCCTTCAGAAACGTATACCGGAGGCAAACCGGCCTGGAAAAGCTCTGTGCCGCCCTCGCCGCCATGCCCCAGTCTTGCGCGTGCAGCCCGCACGCGGCTCTTGCCTCTCGGGCTGCGGGCGCGCGGACATGCCGAGCCGAGCGATCACCAATCCAGATTCCTGGTTTTCAGTGCGTCCCGAATTTCTTTATCGAGTCTCACTTACTCTTCCCCTCCCCCTGCACCTGTCTGCCTCGCACACACACACACACACACACACACACACACACACACACACCTCTGGATCTGGACCTGGTCCGGGTCGTATGGTGGCGGCGGAATGCCTTCCAGACATAATTATGATGGAACAAGCACGAAGAGAGAGAGAGAGAGAGAGAGAGAGAGAGAGAGAGAGAGAGGGGGGGGGGGAGTCAGCCGACCGCAGGCATACTACACGGAGAGCTCTGAGCTCAGCTTTCTAGGAACGGGGTATGCACCTGCGGCCTGCGGCCTGCGGCACGGCACGGCACGGTGGACTCGGGGTCGGTGCGGTGACGTTAGGTGATGTGATGTGGATAGACACCTCCTCCTCCTCCTCTTCCCTGACCCGCAAGAAGACGAGGCCAGGACGTCGGCGCGACGGGACATCCGACTGGATCGTTTGACCGGCAAGCTTCTTCAGCTGAGGAAACGAGACGAGGAATTCCTACGGCGAACCCAACCCGATTCCGGGACTGCAGCGACATCGGGGCGGGCCGTGCCGTGGGCCGCTGCGGTCGCCGCGGCCACCACAGTTTTCGCTCGCGTTTCAGATTCTTGCCGAGGCGGCCGCGTGTAATGTGGTGTCGTGTAAAACAGAGCCCCGTTCTTCATTCCGGGGCCTGCCTTTATTTCCCACGTGTCGGGCGGCCCTGCCGGAGCGCGTTATCCCGGGGCTTCACTCGGTCCGGGGAGCGGAGCTGAGAGCTGAGCCCGGCGAGGTCGTGAAGGGCCCAACCCAAGCCAACCACACGGGCCGCCGGCGCTGGCGGCGGTGGCGGCGGCGGCGGCGGCCCCGGCAGGCAGGCCAGGCCAGAGAGGCCTGGGCCCGCCGGCTGGAGTGGCGGGGAGGTCTGAGGGGAGGGGGGAGGCGCCGTCTGCGCCTCGGCCTGTCGTGCGGAGGTTGTGAGCGGCGAGCAGCCGACGTCTGCGACCGCCCGTCCGCCCGTCTGTCTGTCTGCCCGTCCGCCCGTCGTCCTGGACGTGGCCGGCGAGCGTGTGAGGGAGGCGAGGCGGCCCCGGGCGGCCGGCCGGCCACGGCAGCCGCAGCGCCGGCCGGCCCGAACCCGAACCGGCCGTGGACAGACAGACGGACGGGACGGCGAGACGGACGCGGCGGGGCGGCGGGGGCCCCGGCGGCGCACCGGCATGGCTGCGAGCCAGAGGAGCCAGAGCAGCCAGCGCCACAGGCTGCGCCACGGGCACCGCATGCGGCTCGAGGCTTCGTGCCCCCCCCCCCCCGCCTGGGGCCTGGGGCCCACGGATAGGACGAGGTGACCTGACCTATGAGCCCGGCCGCCCGTTCAGGCCCGCGTGCGCGTCTTTCCAAAGACGATACATAACCGACTCGGTCCATTCAGCGAGAGCGCCTGCGAGTGCCGGGGTAGGCCGGCCTGCTCGACGCGCGCGCCCGCGGCGGCGACGGCTGCCTACCCTCCAGGCGGCAGGCTCGGCCCGGCTCGAGTCGGATGAGGAGGCGGCGGCGGCGGCTGCGGCACGGCAGACTCGATTCATTTTGTTTTTTCCCCGGCTGGGCCGCTTCCGTCGGGTGGGCGCCTCGGTGCATCGCACCTGCGCCTCACTTCCCCTCCCCCCGGTCCCCGGGGGCGCGGCGCCCGTAGGGCCGCAGCGAGGGGAAGCAGACTACCGCCATGCGACTGACGACTAGATGCTGTTATCGCACCCACAAAATCGGGGAGGAGGGAGGGGGGGGGGGTGTTTGCCGAGCCGTCGTCGACACGACCTGAGGTGCTATGACAACGACAACGGCGACGTCTCGGCGTGTCAACACGGAGGAGAGGAAGAGCGAGAGAGAGAGAGAGAGAGAGAGAGAGAGAGAGAGAGAGAAGAGGCAGTCTAGCCGCGCGGTCGACAGCGGTACATACGAGAGGGCGGAAACCGCGGAGGGGCGCCGTGGCGCCGCCGAGTGTCAACAAGCCCCCCCCCCCCCCCGCCCGTCCAGGAGAGGCCAGACGGCGCGCACAAACGACATGAATTTCAGGGCCGGCGACCGGCGACCGGGCGCGGCTGGCGGGGAGTTGCCGGGTGCCGGGAGGGGCGACGGGACGGGCGACCACGCGCCGTGGGGGGACGGCGACTGACGAATGCCGGCGCGCGGCACGGCGACGCTCCCAAGCCCGTGTCGTGCGATTAATCGAAAATTGAACGAGCGCAGTCGAAATTCTACAAACACACGGTTCTACTTCGATGCAGTCGATATCAGCATTACATGTGCGAATCGAAATCGGCACCAGCCAAAAGGATTTTATCGATCATGGCACGATTTCGGAGTATAGTGCAAAACGGGCGAGGGGCGGAGAGCGTGCGGAGGCGGGGCGGGGCGGGCAGGGGGCGTGTCCCGGCCGGCCCACACGGGCGCAGTGACTCGGTGCGACAATACCGTTTGCGTCCGCCGTCTGTCATCGTTTTCTTCGGGTCAGGTGAGGTTAGGTTAGGCAAGGCCACGTCCTGTCAGGTCAGGTTGGGGGAGTCCCCCCTTGGTCGGTGGAGTGTGTGTACAGCACGGAGTCGTCAGGCAGGCGCCTAGGATATAGTTTTAATTTAGCAGAACTCGAGGACGTGGGTCTCTCTCTCTCTCTCTCTCTCTCTCTCTCTCTCCCTCTCTCTCTCTCTCTCTCTGTGGAGTGGCCACCGAATGCAGTAAAAAGGAGAGCTTTGCACCGGCCGCGCCGCTGCTGGTGGGGCACACTCGAGACGGGGAGCGCGCGGCGCACGGGACCAGCGGCGGGGCGGGCTGTAAGCGGGGGCCCCCTGATTCCCGGCATATTCCGATCCATCTCTCTCGACCCGCGGTGGTCGCGGCGGGGAGCCCGGCGGCGGCCGCGTGACGAGGACGCCGACGACGGCCGGGCGACGCAGGGCGACGCAGGGGCGCTAATCCGCCCACATCCGGCGATCCCGGCCCGATTACGGGGAGGCGGTGAGGTGAGGCGCCCAGCGAGCCGGGCTGGCCGCGCTCAGAGCCGCGGAGACAGCTGATACCGCGCGGCCCGGCCCGAGCTCTTCTATGTAAAACGGCACCACCTCGTGATAGCGACAGGGGAGGGGCGCTATGAATGAATGGGAGGCGGGCCCCGCCGGCCGGCTTCTGCCTCGTTTCGCGGAACCCCGCCGCCTCGCCGCCGCGCCGTGCCGCCGGCCACCCGGTCCCGTTTTAGCATCACGAGTGTATTCCAGGAGTGACAGCCCGGCCTAGTCGAGCCCGGCCCAGCGGCTGCCTGTACTCACCAGGTTTGCAGAGCCGGCTCCAGTGGTAGGGGTTGCAGCAGACGGAGTTGCCGACGCCGCTGCCGCCGCTGGCCACGCTGCACATGGGCAGCGGCCGCAACTCGGAGCCCTGCTGCAGCTCGGGCCACCGCCAGATCTGGCAGCAGAGCAGGTGCGGCTGGTGCTGCTGGTCCGGGTCGCGGTCCAGGACGACGCAGCTTGTCAGGCTGGCGCCCCGCGACTCCACGGCCTGCAGCAGCGTCTCCAGCTGGGGGTCCTTGAGCCGCTTGAGGAACGTGTTCCTCAGCGCGGCCTGCTGGCTGGGCGGACCGGGGGCCGCGGGGTTGGGGCCGGCGCCCGCGGTGCCCACGGCGCCCGCTGCGCCCGCCGCGGCACCGTGTTCTCGTTGCAGCACCCGGGCATTCCACAAACGCTTAGCGAGCGTGTTTCTCCGGTTCCGAAACATGAACATGAAACACGACTCGGAAGGGCATTTGGCGGAGTCGGCGCAGGGGCAGTTGGCACGAGACAGCAGCCAGAGGCCCGGCCCCCTCGGCCCCTTCCCCTTGAGCCCCTTGACCAGCCGGCGGCCTGGGGCGGGGCCGGGGCCGGGGCCGGCCGAGCTGCAGCCTCCGCGGGCCGTGCCCGCCCCTGGGCACCCGCCCGGGGTACCCGGGGTGGCCGGGGTACCCGCGCCCGCCCCTCTGACCGGCGCAGCCGGGGCGGCCGAGGCCGGGGCCGGGCAGGCCACTAGTTCGGCGTTGTTGCCGCCGCAGCAGCAGCTGTGAGTCGCGATGGCCGCAGCGTTGCCGACGTGTAACCCGCTGCTCGGGGCCTTCACCTTGACGCGGCTCCTCGCAGCCCTCGCGTACCTCGCGGGGCGCACTTGCACCGCGCTGCACTTGGAGGCCCTGCTCGCCCTCCTGGGTCGGCCCTGGCCGGCACTCGCGGCGTGCGACTTGCTCGCAGCTCGCGACACTCGTCTCATTCGGAGCGCATCACACCCCGTCGGCAGCAACACGTCGCCGTCGTCGTAGTCGTCGTCGCCGTTCACTTGCACTGTAATCCTGTCGCGGTCGCACGCGGCACACGTCGCACGGTCGGGGCTCGTCGCAGTGGTCTCGGGGCCGCGGTCGGCGCGGCAGGAGCGGCGCGCTGCGTGCCCAACACTTTGGCGCCACCCGCGGAGTCGAGTCGGCCGTGAAGCACGACGGGCACGGACACGGACACGCGCACGCAACCCCACACACTCCACACACCCGCCGCGCAGCCAGGTCGTTCGGCAACTGTGGTGGTGGTGGGTCGGGCCCGCGGCCCACGGCTAGCCCACGGCCCACTCCGATGGCGCTGAGGCCGCGCCGCCGGGGCCGGCCGGGCCGCCGACGGCTGGCGGCCGGCGGCAGCCGAGCCGAGCCGAGCGGAGCGAGCGCAGCCGAGGCGCGACGCGGCGGCCGGCGCCGAGCCAATGCCAGCGCCGGATGGCATGGTTGAGGTCGTGGTGGTGGTGGTGGTGGTGCGCGGCGCTGCCGGGCGCTGCAGCCAGAGCCGAGCCGCGCCGGTCCGGCCTCCACCCGGCATCCGAGTTGGAGACTTTGCCGCCAGGGGCGCCACCGTCCTATTGTGCTGCCATGTGATTCCCCCCGAGCCCCGCCGCGTCGTGGGCTGCGCCGACGTCGGCATGGGATGCATCCGGGGCAGTGCACCCGGCCGTGCGTGCGTTCCCCTCCCCTCCCACGCACGGCGCGCACGACGGCGCCGCGGCATGTGGGGGCCAGCACGACCTGACCCGGACGCAGCCCTGCCGGACCGGCACCGGCAAGGCGCAGTGCACAGACCCCTCCCCCCCCCCCCCCCAACCCGGCGGCTGCACCGCGCCATGGCGCCACGGGACGGCGGTAAGAAAGGAAAGAGAGAACGATGAGATGATTTCGGAGGAGGACTAATTTATACAGCATGGAGTCCGAGAGAGTCGGTAAAGAGTGTCATCAGGCCACAATCAGCCGCGTGATCACCGTGCCGCTGTCGGGGTCCCAGACAATCTCTAAGGCCTAAGCGTGTCTGCTTAATCATTTGCTTAAGCTTGAGTGCTTAATATTTTGCTTAAGCCTAAGTGTGCTTACTCATTTGCCATAGCATCTTGAACTTCGGATTGTGTACTTAAACTTTTGTTTAAACTTGTACGTACTGGCCTGGGTACTTATTACTTGCTCAAACCTTAGTGCTTAATCCATTGCTTAACTTTGAGTGCTTAATCCTTTGCTTAAACCCGAGTGCTTGATCATTTTACTTAAGCTTGAGAGATTAATACTTTGCTTAGACGGAACTCTGAATGCTTAATCTTAAGCATGTGTGCTTAAACGTTTGCTTAAGCTTGTGTGTTTATACTTCTGTTTGAGCTTGTATGCTTAACTTTGGCTTCGGCTTGTGTGCTTAAACTTTTCTTGGAGTTAAGTGCTTAAAGTTCTGCTTAAGCTTGTGTGTTTATCCTTTGCTTCAGCTTGCTTAAATTTTTTCTTAAGCTTAAGTGCTTAAACTTTTGCTTCAGATTGTGCGCTTGAGCTTTTCGTGAATCTTGTGCTTAAACTTTTGCTTGGACTTGTGTGTTTGTACTTTTGCTTAAGCTTGTGTATTTATACTTTTCAGGTTGCTTGCGCTTCTGCTTAAGATTACTGTAAGTGCTTAAACTTTTGCTTCAGATTGTTCTCTTAGCTTTTTACGAATCCGGAGCACGTTCGATTAAACTTGAGTGTTAACGCTTCTGCTAAGAATTGTTTGCTTTAGCATTTTCTTTGCGTAATCTATAACTCAAGCTTGTGTGCTTAAAAAAATTTCCTCAATCTTTTGTGATTTTGTGTTTTCCTTCTGTAAATGTATCGCTTAAGCGCGCCTTAGTCGCATACAACATAACAGCATAAAGGACGTGATGTCGTCCGGCGCCGCGCGTGTCTCCGTCCGCCTCAGACCCGGAAGCCGCCAATGGGCGCCGATGTTGTGCGAGCGAGGCGTCGGCGTCGTCTTGGCCGCCGCGGCTGCGTCCGAGTGATCGCCGCCGCCGTCGGCCCCGGCGCTGCGGCGCTGCCATGGGGGACGCGGGCAGGGACGCCGCCACGTCCACGGCGTATGGCCCGGCGCCAGCTCGCGCTCCGGCGGGGTCCTGCCGAGCCGGCCGGCCCTGGAGCGGGTAGGGGCGCCCGCCTGGCCCGCCTCAGCGCCGCCCCGTCGGCCGCCCCCTGCACATGGCGGCTGGCGGGGCTGGCGGCGCTGGCGGCGCTGGCGGCCCGCCCTCATGCCCTGCCGGGCCGTGCCCGGGCCGTGCCCTGTCGCGGCGCGGCGGCAGCCCGCCGAGGCCGACCCGGGACCCCAGCGGAGCCAGCGGAGCCAGCGGAGCCGTGGAGCCGGCGGACTAGACGTCGCCGGGGATGCTGGCGGCGCTGGCGGCGCTGGCGTCGGGACCCCCCGCTGCGCCACGTGCGACGCCGCGCCGCCCCGACGCCCTGGCGAGACGGCTGGCGCACCGCAGAGGCGTCTCGCCCCGGCCTCGATGACGCCCCCGCCGTCGCGGGGGTGACGGAGAGTGTCCGGCGGCGCCCCCGGCAGCGCCGCGCCGCCCCGCGCCGCCACGCGCCGCCCCGCGGGACTGCGTCTCCAGGTCAAATATGTGACCTATGACTGACTTACCTGCGCGCTGGACACATACCCGTTCCCATGAAATTGGGGCCTGAAAAGGTAGATAGAGCAGATGGGGGCGATGCGTTATGGTCGGTGTCATTGACTCTTTACTCGTCATCACAAAGAGACAACCCGTCCTCTTTTCAGAAGTGAGTCAGGTCGGGAACACCGAGGTGTGTGTACCTGACCATAGCCACCTGTCTGTGGGGGACACACAGCACGCACGGGGCGGGGGGGGGGGGGGGGCGCTGCCCTCGGTGAAAGCCGTGTCAAGTCCGTCGCCAGCGGTGTTTGTGACTCCGACTCGGACGCTAACGATGCCCTTTGACCGGGGGGAGGGGGAGGATACACTACAGCATACAGCGCCCGGGGGAGAGGGAGGGTGCAGCCCCGGCGGTGCCACGGCTGTGGCGTCGTCTGCTGCCGCGCCGCCGCTGGCGTCGGCGTCGGCCCCGGCGTCGTCTGCGCGCACACACATCGGCCGCTCCGCCCGGCCCGCCGGCGCTGCCTCGCCGCTGCCCGCCTCCGCCCCCGTCCCCTTCCTCCACTCCCGCCGGGGGCGTCGCGGCGCTCGGCCCCGGCCTGGCGTCCGTCTGGAGCTGTCTGTCGCCGCAACAAACAACAAAAAACGGGCCACCGCGCCATGCCATACGCCGCGCCGCCGGCCGCCTGCCGCCGCGCCTGGGGGGGGGGGGGGGGGCGTCGCCAATGGTGATCCATCCTACAGAATAATTGGCGTCGCGACGGGGACGTGCGTCGCGCATTCGGAGGCCGAGCCCTTCGCAGGCGGCGCCCCGCACGACGGCGGCGTCGGCGGCGCTGGCGTCGGGCCGCAGGCCCCGGCTTCGGCCGGGCGTCTCGCGCCACATATTTTCGTCCGTTTCGGCTCCTCTGCTGGAGGACCGGCAGCGCGGGCCGGACAGTCAGGCGTCACCGACACACACTACAACAGGGTGGCGACGGGGAGGCGGGCGGATGGGCGGCGGCGGCGGCGGCACCAAACTGCGGCAAACTCACATACATGAAGGCCGATTCCGATCCGCAGAGAGGCGAGGAGGGCGCCGCAGGAGCGGAGACGCCGGCGACCCGACGGCGGCCGGTACTTATTGACAAAGCACCGCCGTGTCCGCCCGCCGGGGTCCGCCGGGCCTCGAGTCCGGGGAAGTCCATTTCATCTCGCGCTCCCCGCCGCTGCCAGCGGCCCGCCACGCTCCCGACGTCCAACCTGCCTTGGGCGTCGGCGAGGCCGCATTGGGACCGTGGCCGGCCGCGGCGCGGTGGCGGTGGTCGGGTGCGACGCGACGACATCGTGTCGGGGAGCACGGCGACGGCGGGCACGCGCCACGCACGCGCCGCCACGCCGTGCGCTGCGCACCCCTGGCCCCCGGCAGGCGGGCGGCAGCGCGGCAGCCAGGGAGGGGGAGCGGGGGAGGGTGGGGGAAGGACGCCATGGGGTCGGGCGCGACGGGGTCGGGACGGACGGCGGGCGCCGGCAGAGTCGTCAACAATCCTTGGCGCCTTTGAACAATACGCCATCAGCAGCGCGGCCAAACGGCGTGTTCGTCCGTTTCGTTCGACTCTCTCTCTCTCTCTCTCTCTCTCTCTCTCTCTCTCTCTCTCTCTCTCCCCCCCCCCCCCTCTCTCTCTTTGCCCTCAATGAACCACCCTCGGGACCCCGCCATTGTGATTCGGCATAAGTTACATACGTGTGTTCAGAGCAGTCCACCAGCGCAGTGGAAGGACGTACGTAACGTCGGTGTTGCAAAGGGAGTGTCCGATCTTCCATACTCAGCTTTTGATGTAACTTTTGGGAGCTGATCTTCCAGCCGCCCTAATCCCAAGAGACGCAAATGGCTTTTGGAGCGTGTCCGCTGGTGTCCACGAGGACCTCACGAGTCCACGTCCCTCCCGCTTCGTTCCGTCCGTTGGGACGTCCGTTGATGACTGCGACGCGGTGGCGGTGGCTTCGGCAGAGCAGAGGGTCTCTCCGAGGGTCGCTCTCCGGAGAGAGAGAGAGAGAGAGAGAGAGAGAGAGAGAGAGAGAGAGAGAGAGAGAGGGGGGGGGGAGAGATAGAGGAGGGGCGTTAATATTTAATCGTCAGCGTTTGCGTGTGTCGCGTGCACAACGCAGAGCGGTGGCGGTGACGCGAACATTACTCTTACAGCGGTTCCGCGGCGATGCGTAAGCTTCACTTCAAGGAAGTACTATTTATTGAAGGAGTGGCATTATGCGGTGTACGGTGTACGCGGTGCGCCTCCCGCGGCACCCGCCCCCTCCCCCTCCCCCAGCCCGCCGCACCCTGCCGCACCCTTCATGCTCGGGGGCTGACCGCGCACCGGGCCTGTCACAGAGCTCCCGGACGCCGCCAGCGGAACAGCCATGCGCACCATGCGGCGCCCGCACCTACCCGATGTACTCACGGAGCCCGGGGGCCCGGGGCCCCCCGAGGAGCACCCGGGCGTCCCGGACTCGTCGGCCCCGAGCCACCTGTCGTGGCCTGACACGGTCGGGCTGGCCGCCCACATTTCCCCCGGTTGGCACGTCCGCGTCGACGTCAGCCTCCCGCTCATTGCTGCCATCCCCGGATACAGGAAACTCGGACAGTGGCTCGGCGCATCGGCGCCCCGGCGAGGTCGAGACGCCCGGACAGGGCAGCCCTCTCCACGCTCGCGGACCAATCAGCGACCGGGGGAGGGGACTTCCCCGGTCGCTGATTGGTCGGGCGTGTCTCCAGGCTGCCCCGCAGGCCACGGCGGTCCCGGGGGGCGCGGTGCGCCTCTACGCGGAGTCCCTGATCCGGGACGTGTTCGGGCCGAGCCTGGAGCGGCGGCTGCTGCTCAACCTCCCGGTGACGACGGCGGCGCTCGCGGTGACGCTGGGTCAGGCCGCCGTGGACATGGCGCTGGCCGAGGACGCGGCCGCCGTCAAGGTGTCGCGCCGCCTCTTCATGTCCACCGTGTCCTGCTTCGTGGCGCAGGTGATCCTGGACCGCCAGCAGATGGCCAGGGCTGCCCTGCAGGAGCTCGCTCAGGTGGCCAATGCCCTCGAGGAGGAAGCTGGGGAGGCGCCGAAGGTGACTCCCTACCTCAAAACATCGAAAATGATCTCCCGGAGCCAGTATTTGAACCCTCGGGACCCCGCCCGCAGCGCACGCTGGCCGGCGAGGTGCGTTGGCTCCGCGGCCTGTGGCGCTTCTACGCCGTGTACGTGGTGGTGACGCTGGCCGGCACGCTGCAGACCATGGCCGAGGACGAGCAGTCGGCCGTGTCCAAGTGGATGCGCTGGACGGGGGGCGGCGCGCTGCGGTGGTCGCGCCTCGCCTTCGACGCCTACACCATGCTGGCCTTCGTGGACGCCTACTACCGCCTGCTGCACCTGCTCATGACGCTGAACCACCTGAGCAGCGCCCTGTACGAGGAGCTGGGCAGGCAGCTGGAGGTGCGCGGGCGGCCGGGGGCGGGGGCGGGCGGGTGTAGGCGGGCGGGTGTAGGCGGGCGCCAGTTCCTCATCACATCTGGGCGCGGCCCGGCCCCGAGCAGGTGGGCGGCGGCGCCCGCTTCCTGGGGCGGTGCGTGGCGCTGCAGGTGCGCCTGGGCGCGTGCTGGGACCACACGCGGGCGCTGCTGGGCTCGCTGCTGCCCCTGTACCTGGTGGTGCCGCTGCTGCTGCCGCTCTTCAGCTCCGCGGAGGTGGTGGCCTTCGGGCTGCACGCCGCCGACCCCGTGTCCCTGGCCACCTCGCCGCTCATCGCCGTCGCCTTCGTGCCGCAGTGCATGGCGGGCCAGCGGCTGGAGGTGAGGCCGGGGACCCGGGCAATAGTCCAGAAATTTTCACAAATTTTGAAAAAAATTCCGCAACTTTGAAGGAAAATTTGAAGGAAAAAAATCGATTTTTAAAAAAATGGAAATTTTTCGCAATTTCTTGGAGATATTCGGGCGTCTTGCTTCTGCTCTGCCTGCCCCGCCGCAGGATGCGAGCTCGGGGCTGGCGCGGCGCGCCTACTGCGGGCCCTGGCTGGAGGAGGACGTGGCCGCGCGCCGGGTCCGCACGCTGGTCATCGCCGCGCGCCCCCAACGAGTGCTCATGCCCGGAGTGCGCAGCCTGACGAGGTGAGCGACGGCGACGACGGCAACGGAGGTCCCCGCCCGCGGCCCGCCCGCGGCCCGCCCGCCTGGCATGGCTCAAGTGTGTCGCGGCATTGCAGGCCCACGTGTCTGCGCGTCCTGCGGACCTGGTTCCAGTACGTGCAGGTGCTGCTCAACTCCAACACCCTGTGAACTGTCAAAAAAAAAAAAAGGCTGCTGTCTGAGCATCCGTAGAACGTCTCCCGCCCCTGAAATAAAACGATTGCCATTTCAGGTTATTTTTGTTGTTGTTTTACTTATTAATTCCGAATCCTCCCATTTTTTTTTTGTTTCCAATGTTGGCAAGTTTAAAAGGTGTGTTGTTTCGGACTGCGACATAATTTCGTTTCCGGGGTATCCTTCGCAAATTTCCGTGAATTCGCGTGCCCAAACTACAATGTAATGCGTGTCGACCCGAGTATACCGGAAGGGTGGGTTCGGAGCGTGGCGCCGGAGGGTCTCGGCCTCGGCCTTGGCGGCCCGGAGCCCGGCGCTCACGCGGCTCAGGACGCGGCCCCCATGAGGAGCTGCAGGTACTGGTACCAGCGGTTGAGGCCGATGAAGGCGGCGCGGAGGTTGAGCGGCCCGAAGCCACGCATGCTGATCCCCGTGGGCCGACCCTAAACGAGTGCGTAAGTGCAAGATTTAAAAAAAATTATTAACATGTAAAAACAAAACATGACAATTCAACATTCAACCTTCATCTTTCCAGTCCATGTCCTTCCTAACACTGGCGTGTGCTGAGCCGCCTCCTCGCCCTCCCGCCTCACCTGGTAGCCGTTGGCCCTGGTGACGAGCATGAGCCTCAGCTTGCTGGCGGCCAGTGGCTCGCCCAGGACGTCCGCGCCCCCGAGCGTCTCCAGCGACAGCCGCTCGGAGCGGAGCTGGAACGGGGGTCGTCGGCGTCAGAGCGCGGGCCGCGGACCCGGAGGCGCCAGGAGCCGGACGCCGTCGCGGCACCGTACGTACCTCGAGGCCGTCGCCGAGCGCCGACAGCGTGCCGAAGACGATGGGCAGCGTGCTGAACGTGAGGAAGGAGAAGACGTTGGCGAGCCCGCACAGCACCTTGGGGGACACGACGCAGCGAACAGTGCGCGCCGGCGGACGCCGCCCCCACCCCTCCGGCCCTCCCACACCTCCCCGCCGCCGACGCCTACCTGGTACGTGTTGATGAGCGGAACGATCGCCGCCCCGGTCAGTATGTGCAGCAGCGGCCGGAAGGTGAGGTCCTTGAGGTCGGCCTGCAGGGACAGCAGCTGCAGGTGCTGCTGGGCCGCGGCGCGCACCTGCAGCCAGCCGTGGGCCCGGCTCGCGCGTCGCACCACCACCGCGTACATGCTGTCCAGGGAGAGCAGCACGGACGCGAGCAGCGCCCACAGCACGAAGTAGCTGACGGCGTAGTAGCCCCACTTGACCGTCTCGTTGACCGTCATGAGGGCGTAGCCGACCGCGAACGCGTTGGCCGGCTCCTCGCCCAGGGTGGGCGCGGGGGGGCGGCCCAGCAGCTGCTGCACCACCAGCATGGTCATGCCCACCGGCATGTAGACGGCCACGGCGCGGCGCGCGTTCCGCACCAGGGACGCGCTGCGGTGCAGGCTGTCTACCACCTGGAAACAGCGTTCTCTCTCTCTCTCTCTCTCTCTCTCTCTCTCTCTCTCTCTCTCTCTCTCTCTCCTCTCGTAAGTCCGCCAAAAGTGTGTGAGAGAGAGAGAGACAGACTCGACCGAATGAGAGCGCCGCCTGGGGAATCGGCAGGGAGCTCCGGGTTCAAGTTCCCCGCGAACCTAACCGCCCACATCGTTGTCCCCACCTGGCCGGCGTCGGGGTCGGAGTGCGGCCCCGCCTCGAGCCCCAGCTCCATGGCCTCGGCCAGGCAGCGGACCCGGTGCAGCAGCGCGGCCAGGCGGTCGGTACGCCGCGCCAGCAGCACCGCCGCTGTGCCTGCCGAGTACTGCGGCAGCAGGCCGCACATGCTGGCCAGGAAGTCGGGCAGCGAGTCGCTGACGCTGACGCGCACGCAGGCCAGCGCCAGCCACACCGGGGCCACGAGCGCGAGCTGCGACACGGCACGGCACATGAGCACGGCGGGCGGCGGGCGCCTGTCGAGTCCCGGGTAGGCCGCCCGCACAGCACGGCTGCTCCGCGGCTGGCCCACCCCGCCGCCAGGCCGCCAACAGCCTCTAGCCTCTCCCCCGGCGTCTACCTTCCGCCAGATCCACAGCGCGACCCGGGGGCCCAGGCGCTCCCCGCGCAGGTAGCGCTCCCAGACCAGCACCTCGCGGCTGAGGAGGCACCCGCCCGCTGCCATGGGGGCCATAGGGGTCGCCGACGACATGTGGGGCGTGTGTGCGCGGTCTGGGTGCGGCGCCACGCCCCCCATGATCCCCTCTACGGTCCCCGCGGCGGCGTCCATGAAAATGTGACGAAGGCGTCTGTGTAAACGTTCGACGGCACGGCAGGGGGCGTGTCGCGTCCGGGTTTGGCAAAGAAAAGCGCTGCCAGCAGGCCCCCGGCCGATGTTTGAACCACGGCCCCCCTCCCCCATAAAATATTACCCCGGAGCTTGCTTCCCAGTCTTGTACAATGTGCATGTGTGAGGCTCGAGGAGGGGGAGGATCGGCGAGTGGGCAAACAGCGGCTTCAAGCAGAGCCGCAGGGTTCGGTCGGGGTTATGCGAGGGCGCGTCACCGTCAGCCAATGAGTCGGCCTCACGTGAGTCGCGAGTGCCCCCAAACCCCATGTGTAGTGTAGCACCTCCACTGGGAAACTGGCGCGGGATTGTGCCCAGCGAGTCGCTATGTCTCCTTGTGTGTATTTCTTCTATCGGGGGGTTGCTGGCCTCGCCCTCGCGGCCCTTTCTGCGTGCTTAATTCCCGATAATTCCCGATCCGGTTGCCTTGGAACAGTTTTCTTTTCCCGCCTATCCTCTCACGTTCTGCCCGCCACGGACACGGGGTGAATTAATTTTTAACCACCGCCATAGGCCGTCCCAGAAAGCAAGGCCTAGCTCGGCGGAAAGTTTGGAAGGAGAGGAGAGGACTGCTGAATGGATGACGCATTCATGACGGGGGAGGGAGGTGTGGGAGTTGTGCCGAGATGGAGCTGCGGCCCTTCGGGGCATGTCTACGCCCCGGGCGAACAGTATACTTAGGAGCTGGTGTCTGGTTTCCAATTGAAAAAGGAGAAAAACACATTTTCTTTGTGCAGTTTAATCATTGGTCCATACAATCAGTTCAACAAAACAAAGACAAAATAATCACAGACATGTGGATTGAGCAGTAGAGAGCTTATTGCTAACAAAAGGGAGATGTTCCATTTCCTTAAGTACTACATAAAATATTTATAAGAGCAAACAAAAGTCAGGTCACTTTTTTTTATGGTCAAGAACTTGGTGACAAATATAATCACCAGAGTTTTGAAAACTCAGGTTACATGGCTCACAATGAAGCCTCCTCCTTTCAGGGGTCAGAACGGTTTCTTTGGCATTACTCCTATGTTTTAAAGCATTGTGACAAATAAGCCCACCCTTATCAGTGAATGTTTCTTGGCACACTTTGCACTCATAAGGGGCGCCTCTTTTGGTGTGATGGACAAACATGTGTTCTCGCAAAGCTTTAGAGCCAGTAAACATCTCAAGGCAAATAATGCATTTTATTGGCTTTTTATCATCTTCCTTTTCTACTATCTTAGGCTTTTCCTTCTCTGACTTCTCTTTC
The DNA here is from genome assembly GCA_026979955.1 of Megalurothrips usitatus. NCBI lineage: Eukaryota > Metazoa > Arthropoda > Insecta > Thysanoptera > Thripidae > Megalurothrips > Megalurothrips usitatus. Next base: position 6,584,503 of record CM049596.1, read on the forward strand.
TCCAGTTTATTTCGTTTACAAGATTCCACATGGCTATCATATGAAACCCAGTGCTTATAAGTTATCTGACAGTGGGGACAAGACTTCTTTGTGGCCTCTTCCTTTTCTGCCCTAGCAGTTCTCAACTGAAACAGAATGAATGAATAAGGCTCATGGCTAAAAGACTAGAAGCGACATGAACATCTGCACTTCTTAAAATATATATCTATATCAATGTATACACTGGGTCCTCTTATTACATACTGGTTACTGGTCTGAGCTAAGTAAACAAGATAAATTTAAGCGTCTAAAATGCTTAAGTTCTCAAACTAAATTTCTGAGGTTTTAACACCTTTGTTTGAAAACTGTATAGGGAGCATGCTTCACTCTGTACTACTCCAGCAGGAAATAGCTAATCAACTTCCCAATGGATTCCCTCAATTTTGAAGTTAAAAAGAACTTTCTCATATATATTTATATAGCATACACTTCAAAAAATGTGAGTGATAAAGAAGGTGACAAGGCACTTTGCTAGGGTATAATAAAACATTTTGAACTATTCAGTAATTGATATACATCTAAACATTTAATAAACTTCCGCACCGTTCCACAACTTCACCACAAACAACATGATCAGGTTTGGTTGGACATACATTTATACAAAAGGTCATCTTTTTAAGAAATCAGAACGCCAATTTTTAAACACCAAACAGCACCCAAAGGAGGAATTGAGTGCTCAGACAAATATCAATTATTTCTTAATAGTTTTTTTGTGGTGTAAAGATTGGTGACAAATCAGGTCACTTTTTGTATCAAAATTTTCATTGCAAGTTGTACATAAATTCTCTTTTTGATTACCTTGGGCAGCTGTACCTGAAAGGTTGGATTTTGAATTTGGATTTTTTGGGTGGTGAAATGCCACATGACAAATAAGTGCTCCCCTTTCCGGAAATACCTCATCACATTGCTTGCAAGGGTAACTTGGGTCAGGCTTTTTGAAATGCACCTTTAGATGTTGTGTCAAAGTGTCATGTGCATTAAATTTTTCTGAACAAAATGAGCACTTATATGAAGATCCAGGCTCAGTTGTAGACTCAGAGTTGGAGACAGATTTGAGCTTCTTACAGTGATTTCTTTTATGATTTTTCCATGACTTAAGGTTGGAAAAGCCACAGAGGCAATCGTAACAATGCCATGTTTCATTGGCATGTGCCTCATATTCATGCTTTTCTAATTCAGCATAAGAAGAGAATGGTTTTTCACATTTGGCACAATTCAGTTTGGGAATAGTATGAGTTTTCTCATGCATTTCAAGCCAAGTAGGACTATTGAAGGTTTTAAAACAATGGCGACAACGAAGAACATCTTTAGTCCTTGACCCCCTCATAGAATTGGACTTTGAACTACTTACGTGTTGTAACAACTGCTCCTTTTTAGATTCTGCCTTTTTCTTCTCATCATCTGAGCCAGCTGATGATGACGATGATGATGATGATGATGTTTGTTGTTTCTTCTTTAATGAAAATTCGGGATCATCAGGGTCATCCGGGTCAAAATCACCATCACCACTGTCACTATCGACAATTTTCCGCCGGGGCTGCATTCCTGCACTGCTACGAGTCAACCTGAAATTGAAATTAGTCAGTTTCTTATTATTAAGTTACAGAATTCATATTCACTTGAAGAACAACATACATACCTTCTCTCAGAACCCTGCTTATTGTCATCGACAGGGGTGCGAGTACTTTCTCCTATTCGACCGCCACGCCTCCTTTTGCCCGAGTGTTGAGGCAGAAATGATCCTCTTCTTTTGCGCCCCCTCCTCGCTCGACCAGGCGTGCTTCTTATCGGAGTGTGTTCTGTTGAAGATTCACCACTTCCACTGTTGGCCCTTGTCTTCCTCAAAACCTTGGGTCCTCTAGTATCGCTCATTTCAATTTCGTCTTCTTTGTCTGTGCTGATCTGACTAATAATCTCATCCACAGTTTCTTCTTTTTCATCATCAGGTACATTATCTGTTTTATCATCCTTCAGGCTTTCAGAAGCACCTAGATTATCATTATGAGTTTCATCATTCTCCTCTTTCTTTTCAAGTTTCACCTTCTTGAGGTCAATCTCACTTGTTACGTCAGATTTTTTTTTATTATCATTTTCATTTTCCTTATTAAGCTTTAATGTCTTCAGCATTGGAAGTGGCACTGCTGGTCCAACTGGCACCATAGGCATGTGCACATAGTTGCCAGCCTGATCAATCATGATGGTCATCATTGCAGCAGCACCGTTAGGAAGCGTACTGAAGGAGGATGGGGTAAATGTGGGTGCCAGTGACGGTGTCACAGTTCCTGGAAATACAGGTGATCCTATCACTGGCAATGTTTCTGGAGCTGGCTCCCCAGGTTCTAATTTAATTTTCACGTTGGGTATTGGGAATTCCTGAAATTATGCAAACACAAGTTGAGTCACAGTCTAATATCTTAATATTAATTTTGATGATGGTTAATGAAATTACCTTCTTAGATTTTTCTAGTGATTCAGTATTCTTGCACATCCTTTTAAATTCAAACAATTCCAGCACCTTGTCACGACAAATAGTGCAGAGAGTTTGTTTCACATCGGTTTTGTGGACCTAGGGGCAGAAAGAGAGCTATGAAGTTCATTCTTGACATGCACTAAAAATTAAAATTACAAAACATTCAAACCTTGATGTCTACGGTGAAATAGATCTTCTCATCCAAAGCCACATCAGCATAACTGTCCGTGAAAATCCTAACGCCATCACTTCTTCCCGAACATAGTCGACAGAGGCGGGATGGAGATGCCATTTTCGATCTGGAACAAACAGGACAGCGTTTCCCTCAGAACCCATGGGTGAATGTTGTTTGCCCTCGTCACTAAAAATGTTCCTATTCTGGCTCATCGCAACTTCCTGAGTAAAAAGTACGGAGTGAAGGTTGCGAAGTGAAGTAGCTTATTCGAGAAAAATGCTAGTGATTATTCGAATACAAACAATGTCCAACAGGTTAACTTCTTAACCACCTGTGTTAAAAGCCAACTCTTGACTGTAAAGCATCAGCACAAAAACTGCGCAAAACATGAATTAGATGTTGAAAACAAAGGCACTTCTAACCACAAGCTCAAGCGACAAACAAGCACAATACGCACAAAAACAGCGATGAGAAGCAGGTACACGTACCGCGACAGCCCCCACTGAAATCTAATGAGATGGCGCCACTCCCACGCGCGGCAAAGCGCCTGCTCTGCGACTACTTTTTCATACTCTCTTGCTAGTCTCGCATGCAGTCGTCTGTTTGCTACGGCGGACTTCTTCTGCTTTTCGATATATGTATCAGCTGTGGCTGCCGTAGGGCCAACAGCAAAACCGCACCACAGCCCGCAACAGACAACAGTAAACAATCACCGATACGACCCAGGTGCATTTTTAGCGTGTTTATGAAGGAAGGAGTCGTCGTCATGCTGGGTGAACTCACGTCGATCACTTTATCAGACCTCGACGCGAGTAAACTGGTTGATGGTTCCGAGGTGGTCGTCGCCACTGAGAGCAAAAAGAGAGCTCTCATTGAGGATGTGAAGACCACAATAACCTCCAAAGAGCCCTGGATTGAGGAAAAAGGAAGACGGGCCAAGAAATTTAGAGCAGAATGGATGAACGAAGTTTACTTTAAAGAATGGCTTCGACCTCACCCAACGGATGAAACATATTGTATATGCATTGCCTGTGACATCAGACTTCGCTGCGGCAAGTCAGAACTTGAAAAGCATGCATCAGGTTTAAAACACTGCAGGAGAATGGATGCAATGAAAGAGAATCCTAACCAAACGGCTACCCACAAACTAACTGTGCATGCAGATGGCTCACATCCTCAGGCATCGGATCACATTCTGTGTGAAGAGGTATGTACTCCATGTTCTGTACACTGTATTTTTGAGAAAGCTATTTCTTACCCAGTTGCCTTTTATTAAACCCCATGTCCTATGTTAATTTCTTCTTGGTTTTGTTTCAGAATGGAACATTTTATGTGGCCACAGGAGGTGAACAGCTTGAAGAGCCTCAGGACAGTGGTGATTTGACTGGCATGGCAACTGGAGAAGTTGAAAGTGTTTTATCTACAGCTTTGCTCAAATTGGCAAAACATCTTGATAACAATTCTGAAGTAGCAAAGAAGAAGATGCAAATAATGGAAGCAGAGCACACTCGCCGTATGCAAATTTTAAATAAGGAACTAGAGCTAAGAACACTTGAAGTCATAATAAGGCAGAATGAGCTTAGAAGGATGAACAATTGTGCTAGTACTAGAGGTTCAAATTCTGTAGAACTAGCTGACGAGGAGCAGTACTAGAAAAAATGTGTGATTACTTAAGATTAAGACTTGACATCTTGAATTGTTTTTGCATGTTTGTATTTGAAACATTGTTTTCAAGCAAATGGTTTATTCTTTCCATTTTAAGTATTTGAAGACTGCCATGTTATTTTTCTTGGGAATTAGTACTAGCAGTCATCATTATTATTAGTGCCTAGAAACCTGTCATGGGCATAGAGGTGGGATATGCTCCAGAATCTGAAATGGTTTGATTTGTGATAAATTTAAAGTTTGATGAAGTACAAAGATTTATAGTTACAATATAACATAGATATTTATTTATTCCCCATGATAAAGATACAATAAATAGTTTTCAATTTAGAAATCTTTTTCAAAATTGAACAAATATTTTTTAAGAGAGTATAAAGTGGGCATAAGAGGGAAACTTATAGGCAAACAAAAAGAAGGCCAAGAGGGTGCAATGTAAAAATGAGGATGCAGATGTGTCTTCAATTTACTCCAAGTTGTGAGATGACGCGGCGGGGCTGGCCTTTACTAACCCTTGGCGTCTGTGGTCAAGCTCCTTTGTAAGACCAACTATTAAAGGATGGGAAAACTTTCCTGTGGTACTATCAAAAAATTCTTGAAGGCGGTTCCCACAGTTCTCTGCTCTTTCATATGAGTAAGCTTCTAAGATCATATCAAAACAATCCAACTCTTTCACAAATTTGGCTTCGCTAGTCTCTTTGGCTTCATATTCCTGGATGGATAATTAGGGAACGTCATTCAGTGAGTCATCAGGTACTGATGTCAGCCATAACTAGCTGGTAGATTCACTTACCTTGTACAAAGAATAGATTTCAGGCCCCCTTTCACCAACCAAATCACAAAGGGACTTCATAGCTTCATCCTCTCTGCGATGTTTCTCGAGAGGATCAATGCCGCAATGTGGTGTTATGTCACCAACTATGCATTCAGCCAAATCGTGAATCAAAGCCAATCTCATGCACCTGACATAACGTGTGCAAAAAAAGGTAACAATACAAGAAGTCGTCGTGAATCTTGGTCATTTAACTGCATATGAAGAACTTACTTTGCCGTGTCCAAGGGAGGTGATGCCTTCTCTCCATCTCCTTGACCTAGGAGAAGCGTAATTATAGCCATACGATGCATATGACCAGCCACACACTCGGGGTCGGGTACTTGCCTAAGAACCCAACCTGTCCTCTTGATGTGCTATTAAAAATAGAAAAACACACAGTTGCTGTGTAAAAAAATATTGAAAATGAGTGTCGATATGTCAGAGTATAGGTGGCCTAGAAAGAAACTTGCTTTCAACTTTCCGATAAGGAGCAGAAAGTCCAACATCTTTGCCTGGGGATTTAAAGAGCCTTCCTTCGCCAGGGACGTATCCATTCTGAGATCAAAACACTTGGCACACTATATGTAGAAGTGAAACGGTGGCTTGTTGACTGCAAAAACAACGTGTGGAAATCCGATTCGCCAGCCAACTACCTCACGTCGCGGTTGCGACAGTTGTCACGCAAACTAAAACCAAGCTCGTCTTCCAGCGTCGTTTATGGTCGTTCACGCCGTCCGGTCCAGCTGACAAGTGCTTGTCTTCTGCTACTCATTCATTTGTTTTGTTATACTACGCGCCCGGGTTTCAAAAAGAATGTAATTTTTGGAATTGGATGCGCGTGTGTATTTTACTCTGCAATATATTTGAGAGCATTCTTATCCAAGAAACAGCATTGTTTCGAGCACGTAAATATAAAGGATGGTGGGTGGAAGCAGACTGGCAGGCCTGGCAGCAGCTTCAGGGGGCTGTTGGGGGGCTGTGGAATCGTTTCCCGCTCGCCCGCCGCCGCTCTGTCGGTGTCTGTTGTGTAAATCAAGTCTTCTGGTTGTAGTTGCTTTGCGACGGGACGTTAGCGTCCGTTTAAAATGGGCATTGAAATAAGTGAAAAGGTCGGAATCCCGAGGTCAAGTGTCACCGGGGCCATGCTGCAGAGTCAAAGGTTCATGAACAAGAATGTGAGGTTAATCGGCAACGTAGTGAAGGTATTCCATCTGCTCCTTGTTGCCATTTACTTGATGTGAACTTGCTTAAGCATTTTCCGGAGCTCATTAATTTTTCTTCTCATTTTCTATTGGGTTGTCCTCTTGAACGATTGGGGGCTTACTAACACTATGTCCCTCTTTATTTTCAGAACACGGGAGTGACAATTGAAGTTAGTACAGGAGATGGCACCAATGTAATGGTTCAGTTTCAAGAGCCTCTTGATGAACCACTTGAAGGGCTTATCGATGTGTATGGTAAAGTGGTTGCCAAGAATCAAATTGAAGCGGATTCGTACATCATGGTTCCTGAGTCCCTTTCCCAAAACTTTGGTATGTCCGCCCAAGTTATTAATAATTATGCAAGGGCTTGGTTTAATTTATTTCCCTCACGTTTTCTTTCTTTGTTTTCAGATTTGGCAAAGTACAATGAGGCAATTACTTTAATTGGATCTTCTGATAATCCATGGTCTCAGGTGGATTAATGAATTATGTCTACTTTCAGTGTTTTCAATGTGTCATTCCTTGTGATTATACTTTCCTCATCCACTTCACAATTCTAATTTTTTACTGTTTACTATAATTACCACAATTAAACATACTTAAGTCAAAAGCCAGCGTTCATCATTTCACCCTTTTTATCTATTTGAAGCTTCTGTAGTCGGTCAGAAAATCAACCATGTTTGTCTGTGGGGGCAATCATGGATCCGAATCCGAGGACAATTTCGCAGCTCAAACGTCGCGCCACGGCCACTGGCACCAACTGTCGACTTTGTATGACTAAAGTTGAGAGGAGAGCGGAATGTGAAGCCGCTACTCGGGTCGCGAGCTTAGACGGTCGTCTTCGTCTCGAACCCCGTTGAAATCTACAAGAGGAGGTCATCGTCTGTCCGCGTCAGTCCATGTCGCATGTTTATGGTTGGTCATCAGGGTACCCGCACTGCCAATAAGCGCTTTTGCTTCTGCTGTTGTGCGCAGTCTGCAGCGTCTGCTGTTCTGTTCGTAATCAGGTAGTCCTTGGGCAGCCGCAGAAAACACAAAAAGCATATACGAGCTACGAGCCGTGCTGCTGACAAGTGTTCAAGTTGCAAATATGAGGCGCGGTAATACTTCTAATTTCTTGTGGTATGTTCGTGCAGTCCTGTGAAAAAAAAGTGAGTGTCTAACGCCAGGGAGCATGATTCACCATTGTGCAGGGTATCAAAAGGGAAATTTCCTTATCTTTATAGAGTAAGCCAGATAATTGTTTCTATTATATTTTGTCATTTGGAAACTTTTTTTTCTACTTTTGTAGTCAATCTCGGCAAGTGAAACTTCCAAGCTCCTCTAATTAACGTGTGTGTTTACCATTTTAGTATTGTCTTCATAACCTAGTCTATTCCCCCTATGTTTTTTTTTAAATGTGTCTGTTATCTAATAAATGTCATTTATATTGCCTATGACCCCAGTCCTCGAGACTTCTATCTTTACCTTAAGTGTATAATATTGGTATTCTCTTCTTCTCCTTGTTTCAACAGATGTTCAAGGCAGTTGGATAACAACAATAATACAATGGACAAATCAAAATCTCAAAGTAAGGACAGATAATGCCATGTCAATTTCTTTCATCATAGTGTATATGCTTGTGGTGTAAGACACAGTAATTGCATGTCTAATGTATTCCCTTTTAAAAGGTCAGAGGCTTCTTTATTTCTAATTTTAAACGATGACTCATCTCTAACCCTGGTTAGGATTTTATTATAAGTTTTCCGATGCAATTTGTTCAGTTCTTCTTTGACCTTTAACTATTCCATTTTAATTCCCATTGTCTTCCTTTCTCTTACTCCTTGTACTCTTTTGGTGAATTTTGGCTTCTGTTTCTGTTGTGGGTATTAGGTGTGGATCATCTGCTCTTCATACTAGAACAGGGTAAAATTGGACTCCACAGTGCCAAATTATCCTATGTTTTCTACTTCTACTAATTGGTGCAATTCCATCATCATATTTCCTGTTTCACTTTCTAACCCACTGACAAAAAATGAGTGACCGGAAGCGCACTGCTAGCAAGGTGTCCTTAGGCATGCTCAAAGGTAATTTTGTAAATTTTCATGTGAAATGTAGCTTGTGATTGAATGTAGCTAGTGGTTCCAAGTGGTTTTGTAGGATTATTCTGTAGCACTCTGTACCTTCTGAACCTTTGGAAGGGTCTACTGGGTTGTTGAAGGAGACTCCTGTATCTTCTCCTTGCACTAGAACTCTTAGAAAACTATATGTAAATGCATAAATTTCATATTTACTCTACATTTTCAGGCAAGCCTATGTCCACATCAGTCCCAACATTTCGCTTCCACGCTGGTGAAGAAGAGATTGAACAAGTTTACCCAGAAATAGAAGAGGAATCTCCAGACAGGGAGGTTGCTTCCAAAAATGGTAAACAAACATCGACCTGATCTATTTCCTCCCCAATATTTACATTTACTTAAAGCTTCCATTTATTTGATTTTAAATATTCTTAGATACACTTCTAGTGTCACAATCACCACCTGTGGCTCCTCCTCGAAGCCCAAAACATGGCCGACCTGCTCATAACCCACACACTGGTGTTGCTTCTGCTGGTGAGGTCTCTCCGGTGCACACCAGTCTCAGTACGGGCAGCTTAAACAAGCGTTCCAGCAGCATGGATACCGGTATAGTGGATGCACCAGGTTTGGCACTCTCTTAGGATACGTATCAGAATAATGAAATTTATAACTGTAATTATTTTTATTTCCTGAATACTCCTCTGCAGGGCATAACAGTGGCTGGGGGCTTTTCACTGATATTAAAGGAAAAATTGTCCGTACTGTTGAAGAAATGAAAAGTGATCGTCAAAGTAGGTTTCATGCAGTTTTTTACCTTGGTTTTATCACCTTACATTTGTGTGTGGGCTATATCATTATTTCCTATGTAACAATGATTTGGCAGAACTAAATTCATCACAGAAGGAAAATACCAGCTTCAGTGATTCCGAAGAAGCTTCATCCTCAGAGTCCAATCAAAATCCAAGTACCAACCTATCTACATCAGATTCTGTGTCCCAGTTAAGTGGGGTCTCAGGGATGTCCAGTCTATCCACAACGCCTACAACACCGTCTACCACACCCCTGGTTCAAAAGAGTAACCAGACAAGTGGAAAGTGGCACCACAAGTTTCTTGGTGACCGTGGAAATGATGAAGAAAAATCCAAACTATCACGCCCTACAACACCAGTCAAGAACTCTGAAGATAAAAACCTGAAATCTACACGTGCCGGTTCGTATAAGAATTTTTATAAACAAGAGACTTAAGGTAGAGATGCTACCAAAATTCATGATAAATACTTTTTCTTTCCTTAGGTTCTGTTCCTTTAGTTCATGAGGACTCATCTGTTTCTCCTCAAAAACGTTGTACCTCCTTGCGGTCCCGTTTCCGTCCAAAAATGGCGGAGCTTCGAAATCGGAGGAAGAAAGTCAGTGTGGAATCACGGTCCAACTCATCACTCAGCAGGTGAGGAAGTTACCCATAAACTATGAGTTCACTTGGGAGAAGGCAATTTTTCCTATAGCGTGATATGTTAATTTTTCTTTTAGTGCACTCTACTCTGTTGATGGAGATGAAACTGATGATGATGTGGAATCGGGAGTGGAAGCCCTTGAGGAACCCTGGGAAGATGCTAGCAGTCATCCTCGTCAACCCTCTGCGCCTCTGGGCGTTATTGTTAGTGACAAACACCAGGAGAGTAACCAGAGTCCCAACACAAACCTAAAAAGTTTATTCTCAGACCACAAGTACGCTTTTTCGCTCTGCAGTCACAATCTTTCCTAGAATGAATTCTTTGATCATATCTGCATGATCATTTTCTCAATTTTTTTTCTCTGTGTTTGTTTACAGATTTGCTATTATCCTCCTCTGTTTTGTTGGAATCCAATGCACTGTTCCATTACCATCAGTATTCGCTCATGTGATGGTGGGTGTATTATTAGTCCTTTCATTCCAAGAAGAAAAACAAACGATACTTGGGCCAAGTGCATCGGTGGCAAGTATGCACATGGGCAACAAACCTTTTGAGATACCAGATTACGGCTCCTTACCTATGCCCCAGGCTCTGACCGTTAAAGAACTTTTACCAACTGATAGTTTCCAGGTAAGATCTATATCTATATCAGATATTTTAAAATGTTGTGATGTGAGTACTCTGAAGGTGCAGAAGTTGATATTGTTTTCGATCTAATTTTATAATGATGGTTTCAGGGGTGGATGAATGAGCTGTATGGTGTGTATGACACAAAGACATACCACATCAGTATGACAGAATCAGTTCATGTGAGGTTGGATGGTTCTTGTTTGACATTGTCACACACGCGTACGAAAGTTTCCAAACGTGCAATGTGGAATGAAACCCCTATTCGAAATGTGCAGTTTACTGATGAACGCATCTTTGACCTCAAAGGGTGGCGGGTGAAGCTTTTACCAGAGGGTATAACTCGGCGGAGGTAAGAATAATGGTCTTTTTAAATTTTATTTTTTGGCTTGGATTTTTGTAATTTGCATGGTGCATCACATGATCTAATTTTTGCAGGCAGTGGAGTAAGAAGTATCCAATATGTCTTATTAAGTGTGATGAATGTGACACCCTCAATCATGATGATTTAAGCTTCAATGGAGATGAACGAAGTTTTAAAAAGAATGAGAAAGATATTGGACCAACCCGTTCAAATGTGAGCTTGACAACAGCAAAGTATGCTAAAAGTCCAAAAGCTGACAGTCTTCACTTCCTTTCACATTCATCTGAGGTTCAAAAAGAGACCTCTAAATCTGATGTAAAATCTCACAAGGCTGAAAATTGTGATGATAATGAGAAAGTTGCTGGAGATGACATTAAGGTTTATAAAGGTAAATTGATCTCTTTAATTCAGATTCACCATCAATTTAAGATTTCAGTTGCTCCACTAACAATTGATATTTCATGAAACAATTTTCTAGACTGTTCGGAAAGAGATGCAAGTGATCTAGAAGATGACTCATTTTGTGTAATCAATTCTGACTTAACTGCACAGTCTTGCATCTATCTGTTTGCTCGTGCAGACCGTGAAAAAGAAGAATGGTAAGAATTGATAGGGATTAGTAAGAATAATAATCAGGACCTTTGTGGCTGATATATACCTTTATGTGGTATGTTGAATTTTTGTTGTCAGGTATAGAAGACTTGCTGAGGCAGTCCGAGAGAATGAAATTCACTCTCTCCAGGAATCCCCTGTCAAAAGTAATGCTCCTACACCAACATTTGGTGGAGAATTATTTTCACTTACACCTGAGGATGCTCTTGCTACCATGGGAGAGTATTTGCGCTACATGCAGCACTTTAATTTAGAGGTAAGTTGTTTTTTTTTTGGTGTGCGTGTGTGTGTGTATTGGGTGGGTGGGTGGGTGGGTGGGGGGGGGGGGGGGGGGGGGGCTTCTTGTTGAAAGGGTTTTCCATTTGCTTTCTTTTTTGTTTTTAAATAAAATTTCTTTGGATTGCAGCACAAGATGTACCCACCGCGGCCAAAGCACAGGCAATCAGTCAAGGATGATAAGAGATTGAAAGAAAAAGAGAGGGACAAGGACAAGGAGAAAGAGAAGGATAAAGAAAAGGACAGAGAAAGAGATAAAGAACATGAGAAGGATCACATTGATTCCATTATTGATGCTGAAGAACAAAAAGCTGTTATTAATGGCCTACCTATGTCATGGTTAAATGCCATCATTGGCAGAATCTGTTTTGATGTGCTTCGAAGTCCATTGTGGCGAGGTAGAATTCTTCAAAGGCTGCAGAAGAAACTAAGTACTTTAAAGGTATTCAGTCAGCATGTTCTGAACATCTTACTGTGGAACATGAGCCTTAATTTTTATATGGGCTTTTTTTTCTTTTTTTTTCAGTTGCCATACTTTATGGAGGCACTCACTATCACAGAGCTGGATTTGGGGAACACTGTGCCTGTGTTCCATCGAGCATCTCAGCCATCCATTGATGTCCGAGGTCTATGGGTTGAACTAGACATGACATATCAGGGTAACTTCAGGATGACTATTGAATCAAAGCTCAATCTCATGAAATTGAAACGCAGTTCTCCTGAAGACGGTGTGTTGGCTTCTGCTTCTTCATCTAGTATTCCACCTCAAGAGATATATACTGTTCCAACACTGGCTGATATTTCTGCAAGGTATTCTAGTTTTTTACTCATGATATTCTTTTTTTAATTTCTTTTAATAAAATCTGTCTTCTGCTTCCAAATTTATGTAAGTTAACGTATATATCTTTGCACCCTTTAGTCGTTCTCCTGTATTTGATAGTGATCTGGATGATTCTGCGGAATCATCATCAGATGATGACACAAGCAGTGTTAATACTGAAGATGGGTGAGCACAATTTTTTTAATATTTTCAAATTAAAATGTACTGGAAATAGTTATTACTGTTGTTTGAGTGTATTTCCTTGTTCCTCAGTTCACATCGCTCATCGACAAGTGCATCTAGTAAGAGAGCTGGGAAAAAGCTTTTACGGATGGTTGACAAAATTGCTGCCTCCAAATATTTTCAACAGGCTACGGAAATGAAGTACATTAAGAAGGCTATGGAGGGAGTTTCAAATACTCGAATAATGTTGTCAGTTGAACTGAGAGGTCTTGTTGGAACACTGGCTGTCAATATTCCTCCACCACCCTCTGATAGAATTTGGTCAGTCATCAATACACACATATTCTATGTCCTCAGCCCTGTATTCGCGTAATTGAATTTACTGGAACATACAATTTTCAGGTATGGATTTCATGGAAACCCGAAGCTCTGGTTATCAGCACAGCCTACCCTTGGTGAGCGCCAAGTCAATTTTTATCATATATCCAACTGGATAGAACAGAAACTTTGCCAGGAATTTCAGGTATTGTGATATTTGCGAGGCACCATTTATCTTAATCTTGTAGTCTAGATATTTGATTACCTTTTCTTATCTTTTCTTTGACAGAAAGTATTGGTACTTCCCAATATGGATGACATTGTAATACCAGTGATGAGTCCTCATTTGCCTGTGTGAATATTTGCTGCCATATCAACTGCTTTGCTGCTTCTGTGTCAAAACCTCACCAATGAGAATTTAATTGTGACCAAATTTGAACAGACTTTTGTCCTCATCAAGGTGTATGTCTTACATAAGTATGATAAACCTTACTTTGGTTTTCCAAACTGCTTGTCTTACATAATTTGTCATTCTGTCTGTTAATGTAATGGATTGTTAGGTTAAAAATGATGTCTCAGGTTTTGAAGTGTATCTATTTTCTCTCTACCGTTCCATGAATTTTGTTTGGGTAACAATGCGACTGTTGCCAGTTAAAGACAGTTAAATAAGATGTAATTTCTGAATGGTACTTACACTATTTTTTTTTATCCTACTCTGGCTTTTTTGGAATGAAATCTGTGATTTACAGTGATTTTATGAAATTTGCACAGATGGGCAGTGGTCTTTCATCCTGTGATTTATACATAGTGTGATTTAGCTTAGAAAACTTTGATTTGTTGCTTTAACTCTCTTTAGCTGCAATTAAATGATGGATGAAGCTGTACAAGCTCAAAGTGATTGATTTCAAGATGAGCATTTCTCTTTCAATTATTTTGGTTTTAGGCCTCTCAAAGCCTTGAAAAGTTCTCTGTGATATTTCTTGGAAACCATTTACAGTATCAGGATTACTGCATATTTGCTTAAGGTTCATAGTTATACATTTGTTATGTCGGATTGATTTCTGTTGTTTTCTTTCATTCTCATGAATGTAGGGCTATTCAACTATAACAAGGATGCAAAGTTACCCCTTGTCTTCTTTTGATTATTTCTGATTGCCTGATATAAATTTGCTATGTTACCGTTCTTCATAGCGAGAGTAAGTTGCTAGAATTGAGCATGTTAACAAAGCTAGTGGGCCAGTTGCCAAGATGATAGTATACTTTAGTTCAAATGTGGTGTTGTACTCGTTTGTTTCTTCCCAGATTTAATGTCGTTTCCAAAATAATATTTTTCTATTGTCTGTTTATTATCCTATTACTGTATCACCTTATTTCAGTGTTACCTCAGAGTTTAATGTGTACCATTTTTCAGTATTTTGAATGCATTGAGGTTCAACGTATTCTGTGTTTAGAGTAGTTACAGTGTTGTACATTCACAATTTAGCCACATAATATATATGTTGTTTAAGAGTGAGATCATTTTTTCAATTATAAGTGGCTCTGCTTCTGGAATAGGTAGGTCCCCTCGTCCTACTTCAGAATAAATTTTGGTTGAATCAGAATGTTTGTCCGGGAAGTCAGTAATGTGACATTGTTTTAAGGTTTTAAAGGTTAAATTAATATTTTTCTGTATTTTCGTTGTGTATTAATGTTGAGTGTTAAAGACATTTTGTTGGGCCTCATTAAACCCCCCTCTCACAAAAAAAAAAGGGTTAATTATTTTGTTTACGGTAGAATGTTTGTTATTAAGGCTTTAGTTGTACTAGTTTTTTTCCTCTGTGAAATGGATGTACTTACTGCTTTCTTCTTTACTTGTGTTTTTGTCTGTCAGACCATGCATTTGGTTTGCAATTGTCCAAATTTTACCAAGTTCAACTGAGTTTGGCTTCGAGTTTGGGTACAAATCATATTTGCTGCTTGTTGCATAAGCTGACACTTCTGTCGTATTGACTTGACATTAAAGATTATGGTTTTCTGTGTGTCATTGTTTTGAAATCATTAACTTTATCTCTGTGTTTACAATTGACTGCATTTTATCTCACCCTCCTAACTTTTGAAAGAGTGTATGAGTATAGGTCTTCATTTTGAACTGTGCCTGTTAACGAAAGGGAAGCTTGGCTTTGATGACTGAAATTGTTTCCCTTTCCTATTGAGATCTTTTACTGATCAGCTCCTTGGATCACAAGTTTATTTTTATTGGAGATTGTGTTGTGATTAGTGTTTTCATTACTACTCCTTTTGTAGCATTTTGTTATGAGTTGTGTTTTTATTGACCCTTATGTGCTGACTTTTTAATTTAGTGTAACTAAGATATGGAATGTCTCTCTGAAATTTTTACTCATTTGAAGCATTTTTGTGTGGGTCTGTCATGACAGTATGCTCTCCTTAATACAGTACCAAGGAAATAGTAGTTTTCTTGCTTTTTAAAAGATAAGACTGTAGTAGTATTTTGATTTGTGACATTCTGATATCTGTGTGAAAGACAATGTCAACAAAAAATGAAGATTGATGGCCATGGGATCAAGTTCAATGTAGCCGACATCACAGTTTTTGTCATTAATAGAAGACATTCAAAAGTTGTAAATTAAAATCTTTTTATGCCCCTACTCCTTAAAATGAGCAACTTCTTATCTTCCCAATTCTTCTAGGTTGTTTTTACTATCAACATTATGTTGATCTTCCTTTGTATTTTGTGAAGTTTTCCTTTTATAAAATTTTGGTGGTGGGAAAATTAGCCTTTTAAGTATTGAAGGGAAAATAAGGTTTCCCAAATGATACTAGTCAATGCAGATTAGTTCTGAAACTTTCAGATTACCTCTTGTGCTTCCTTAAACACTGTAAGAAAGTCAGACTAATCTGCTATCATAGATTTGTTTTTGTTCCTACACATTTCTTAAGTCTTGCCAATGTTTATCTGCCACTGTCTTGTGATATTGTTTTGGTCTTGAATATGAGGAAATTAATATGTTGGTACTGACATATAGGTTGATAATCCGATTCCAAAGATAAAACAATTAAATTGGTTTCGTTTGATATCCAGTCTATATTTATTCCCCTTTCTTCCCAGTTAATTTGAAAAGAAGAGAACACACGAACAAGAACACTTTGCCCGGGTCATGAGGTGGAAACTAGGCTCCCTGGCATAGGGCACTCGTGAGGGAACGCTCCCAGTTGTAACTCCTAAAATCGTTTCGAATTTCGACCGGCCCGGACTCCGGACCCATCTCTCGGACACCCACAGCCTGGGCCCGTGCAGTTAGTATTGCGGGAAGAGGGATCAGAACTCCTCCACACCCCTCCCCTCCGCCCGCGGGAGTGGCGCCACGGTTTTAGTCGGGGACGTCGTTCTCTGGCCGGACGGAGCACACCGCGCGAGCTAATCCATGGTTGGTTCAACCTAACCGGAGGCCGAAGGTAGGCAACCCCCAGACATTCGTGCTCGGGTGTTGCCTACCTTCCGCCTCAGGCTACGAAGAGCCCACCACGAATTAGCTCGCGCGGGGTGCAGGCGGGGGGCAGGCCTCTGGGTTGGGGTCCGGCGGAACGTGGGGCGGGGCACGGGCCAGCGGGCTTCCCCCATGTGGAACACGAACGTCGATATGCTGTCGATACGTCAAACTGACTTACTTTCGTTAAGGCGGAATCGCCGTCGTACAGATGATGTTCCAATGACCTTAGGGACTTTTCATATTTCTGTCTGACGATCCTATCTGCAAACATAGAAATCAGTCGTTTCCCGCTGGAAACTCAATATTATTGATCCAACCGAAAACATGCCGACTTGGCTATCATCGCGCGAATGGGCGTATCCGCGGAGTTCCGTGCGAGTACACAGGCTGCGCGCTAACTGAAAGGCCCCACAGCCGGGTCACGTTTGAAGATTTTCACCAAGTGGAGCACTGCCTTGTGAGGGCGGGCCTCGGTGGTCGGGTGGTCACAGCGACGGGCCTGTCACGTCAGCGCCGCCACCGTCGCACCCCCCCGCTCTCCTCTGCACCCTGATCCGGACGCCCCCTCTGACGGCGATGACGAGCGTCACCTTGATGGGCACGTCGGCGATGTCGCCGCCGCCGAGCCCCCCGTCGCCGGCGGGGAGGACGCGAAAGCGCCGCAGCAGCGTGGCCACCTCCACCTTGAGCAGCATCATGGCGTACCTGTGGCGTTCAGAGAAGCGGATCGTCAGAGCCGAGTCAGATAGGCCGTCACTGGCACACTGGTTTTCTTCAATGCTAGGCTTCGAAACCAGTCGCAACAGCAACAAAACAAGACGACGAGTGAAGTCAAAAAGGAGAAAAATAAAAATGTTCGGGGAGGGGAAGGCTTTTTCTGTGGCCGTCAAAAAGCCCGTACCCGCGCCCACTACGCCTCTCCCCGCCCCTCCCCATCCAACACGTCCTACTCTCGGACGCACAGAGCAGCTACGCCCCGAATGACGCAGGAGACTCGCACGCACGCGCGGCACGGAGTGTTGCCTACCTCCCGGCGGGCGGAGCGCGAGGCGCATGTCGTCACTCACGCTCCCCAAGACCCCCGGCCCGGCTAGTACCTCTGGCCCACGCAGTTCCTGGGGCCCGCGCTGAAGGGCAGGTAGCTGAAGGGGTGTCGGAGGCGGCTCCGCTCCGGGAGGAAGCGGTCCGGGTCGAAGGCGCGCGGCTCGGGCCCCCAGGTGCGGGGGTCGGTGTGCAGGGCGGGCAGGAAGAAGGCGAGGTGCGCGCCGCGCGGCGCCGTGAACCCGGACGGCAACGGCAGGTCCCGCGGGCAGCGCCGGGCGAAGAAGGGCAGCACCGGGAACAGGCGGAGCGTCTCCTTGATGACGCGCTCCAGGTACTGCAGGTGCGGCAGCTCCGCCAGCGTCACCGCCCGGCCCTCGTCGTCGCCGAACACGTCCGACAGCTCCTGCGGGAACACAAGTGCGGGGCTGCAGCGCGGCGGCCCCGGTGGTGGGCTCGGTAGCGCTCTCGGTGACGAACCTGTGCGACGCGATCCTGGACGTCCTGCCGGAGGGACAGCACCATGAGGACGAACCCGAGGGTGCTGGCCGACGTCTCGGACCCGGTGCACAGCAGCGTCTTGGCCTCGTCGCGGAGCTCGGCGTCGCTCAGGGCCGCCCCCTCCGCGCTGTCCAAGATGTTGTCCAGGAAGGCGCGGCGCCGCTGCGGCCGCCCTGACGGGCAGCTGTCGGCGGCGGCGGTCTCCCGTCTGTTCGCCGCCAGTTGCAGCCGCTTCTCTGCGATGACGGCCTCCGTGAAGCCGTTGAGCGTGGCCATGGTGCGCGTGTACTCCGGCCAGCGCGGGGACAGCCGGAACAGGGCGTCGTGCAGGAACCAGGGCCGCCAGACGCGGTACATGAACAGGTCCATGGCCGACTCCAGCACCCCGCCGAACGCCCGCCGCTCCGCGACGCCGCCGTCCTCCAGCTCCGTGCTCATGATAGTCTGCAGCGCGGCCGCCAGCGAGTGCTCCACGCAGAGCGGCGCCACGTCGAAGGCGGCGCCCGCGTCCGCGAGCCGCCCCAGCCGCGCCGCGAACCGCAGCGACTCCCGGTGGAAGGTGGCCACGAAGTGGTGCAGGATGTCGAGGTGCAGCGACGGCGACACGATCCGGCGGTGGCGCCGCGCCTCCCGGCCGCCCAGGGTGGACATGCCGCGGCCCAGCAGCGGCTGCAGCACGCCGTAGAAGGGCGACTTGTCGACGAGCTCGGTGCTGGTGGCGAGGAGCTCGACGTCGCGCGGGTCCGCCACGCCCACCACCAGCTCGGGGCCCAGCCACACCCGGACCGTGGGGCCGTAGCGCGCCATCAGCGCGCAGCAGTTGTCGTAGATGCGGTCGTCCCCGCCGCCCACCACGTCCAGGAGGTTGCCGAGCAGCGGCAGCGCCGGCGGCCCCGGGATGCCCGCCGACACCTTGCGCATGTGCTGCAGGTCCCGGAGCGCGCGGCCGAGGCGCACGGCGAGCAGCAGCGAGCAGCAGCAGCAGCAGCGCGGGCGCCAGCGTCAGGACGGCCGCGGCCGCCGCCGGCACGCCCTCTGCCGCCATGGCCGGGTCCGAGTCGAGTCAGCACTGCACTTGCACCTCCGGCGCACAGTGCGCTCGCCTGGCTCGCCGCACGCCGCCGCGGCCTCAAACACTGGGACAGCCGGGGAGGGAGAGCCCAGCCCGTCCCTGCCGGACCGCGCCCCGCGCCCCGCGGCTCGCCCCCGGCATGCCCCCGGCCTGCAGTGCCTGCGCTGTCTGCAGCATGCAGACTGCACTTGCACAAGGAACATGACTGCAATCTCGGTACTTTGACTGACGCTAGGAGCGGCGCCGACGCCGAGGTGCCGCCCTCGCCCGCTGCTTACTGCTTACGCCACGAGGTGCACATTGCACGTGCCCTGCGCCGCGCATCGCCACCGCAACGGGCGTGAGCCCCGCGATTGTGCCAGGTCAGGGCGCCGCGTCTGCGGGCGGCTGCACCTCCAGGAGCGGCACTCTCATGTTCAGGGAGCATGCACTCGGGGACAAAAAGAAAAGGAAATACTGATGACGGTCTGTTTAGACGGAAGCTGCGGGTGACAGACACCGGGCTCGAGAAGGTGGGGGCCGTAACGGGCGGGCACACCGCCCCGCCCCTCCCAGAAGGAAAAGGTGCGGTGATGTCACAGGAGCGTTAGGTTCACGCGTACAGCGTGTCTCGCGCACCCAAGATGGCGATAAAAGTTTCAGGTCTTCAAGGTCAGTTTCGGTTCGGCTGGACCCGAGTCGAGCCTAGTCGGACCGGGTCGGATCAAACGACTGACGCACTCCATGCTCTTCCTCACTTAGCTTGTTCCCCATGATCTGGTCCACGGCGGCCCCCGTCCTTGCTCTAACAAAGACGAGCGGTGCCAGTGCCACTCGTGTGTTCTCTGCACTTTTATCCTTTACTCTCTCAGGGCTCTGGAAGTACAAAAAAAAAAGGCGCTTCATTTTGGTTGCACCGGTTTTATTATTTTTTAAGCGAAGAGCAGCGCGATTTAGTCGGTTCGGAATTGGATAGGAGAACCAGTGCACCGCTGCTTCCGGTCTGGTGCCGCGGACCACGCGGAGCTGGCCGGCCTTGTCACGTGTCGCCGGCCTCCAAAACACTCCGTTCGCCGACCGGGCCTCCAACGCCGGGCACCCGAACCTCACCTATCCGATCCTGGCCCTGCCTCCGGCCGCCACGACACCTGACCGCTCACAGCCAACGTCGTGGAACTCTTCCGATCCGACCCGCCGGACCCACAGCCGCGTAAAAATAGGACACGGCTTCCACTCCTACGGCTCACACAGGCCCTCGGGATGAGCAGTTCCTCTCTTCATTATTTTTATTTTGTGAATGTTCTTTTTGTAAATAGGGGGCGGGGGAATCTACCTCAGGAAAGAGATACAGTAACATAATTGTCAACCCATTTCTTCTTTTCTCTCTCTCTCTCTCTCTCTCTCTCTCTCTCTCTCTCTCTCTCTCCCTCGCGTGTCTGTTTAAGATACGTCAGACGAGATTTCAAAATTAGGCGCACAGCACAAGTCTACGTCAGGCGGCGAACGTCTCCGCCGTCCTGAGGGGGATCGGTTTGTTTTTGCACGTTGACCTGGTCAAGGCGTTGGAGGCGCACTCCCACTACGCACGCACGCAGCACCAGGCCGCCGTCGTCATCACCCCCCCCCCCCCCCCCCCCCCTGTCGTCTTGCGTTGGACCGCGCAGCACGCGCTGCGAGAAAGGCGCCGCCGCCGCCGCCGGCGTAGAAGGGGTATGATTGGGGGGGGGGGGGCGCGCTCCAGCGCGGGTGCCCCGCCGCGGCGCCGCCGATCGCCACCCCTTCACTCGCCCGGTAGTCGCCGTCCCGCACACACGCCCGCGAACACGCGCGACGCGAACACAAGCAGCAGGGAAGTGAAGTGCAGTGACCGGCCACCGGAACCAGCCTCCGCCCCCTCCCGTAAGTGTTGCCGCGTCGTCTGCTGCGGGCGGGCAATAGCTGGTGTCAAGATTGTGCCTACCCCCGCCTGCCTCCCCGGGCGACACCTCGTCACGACCGTTTGCTTGGTTGGCAGGCGGAGGTAGGCAGCGCAGCCCCTGCGCCCGCACGCTTGCGGCCACTGTTTGCCTACCTTGTCCGCCGAGTGATTTAGGCAATGTTCATCGAGTCCTGCCGTAGGCGTCGTCCGTTGAGTACGTCCGAAATCCGTCCGCCCCGAGGGCACCACGGCCGCTCGCGAGCGCCTGCGAATGCCGGGGTAGGCCGGCCCGCAGGACACGCGTGCGCTGCACACTCTTGGATTGCCTACCTAGCAGGCGTCATCCGGGCCGACCGTCGCGGGGAAGTCAGTAGTATACCAATACTGTGTTTGCAATGTCGACGGGTACTGAATTATTCGTTTTATGCGTACCGGTGCCGCAGGGCATTGGTGCAGGGCGGAAAATCCCAGCTGGCCGGCTTGGGGAAAGCGGTGCGGGGGAGGGTGGGGCGATGGTGTGGTGATAGACTCTATGTGGTGACCGCAAGTGGGGCGCCGGCCGGAGGGGGCGGGGCGGGTGTGCGCGTGACGTAAGCCTGGGCACTCCCTGCCGAGTCCTGTGATCCCCCTGAGGGACTCCGCTCCCGTGCACGTCAGTGGATCTCAGGGGCGGGCTGGGCTGCCCCCCACCCCTTCCACCACCGTGACTGGACGTCCCCCGAGAGATGGGCAACAAGCAACACGCGTGCCTCCTTTGTCTGTAAGGGGGCGTTCACAAATGACGTCACGCTCTTAGAGGGCGGAGGGGGTCGAGCTTCGCGTGAGGGTTCTATTTTAAACGCATTAGAAGGTTATGTTAGCCACAGCCGCTGGCGGGTCCCACAGTCATTCTCGTGGTCCTGTCTCCCTCGCACCCGATGCGTGCGGCCATGAGATCTCATGGTGCGACAGAGACACCGCTGGGGTGCTCGGCATGAGCCGGCCGGCGCAGGGACGATAGGCTCGGCAGCCCGGTGGACTGCCGCGCTGCCTCGCTGGCCTAGCCCTAGCCCGCACGGCGCCCGCACGGCGCCCGCCGCGCGCCCCGCTCCTCCCCGGTCGGAACATGACATTTCGCCAATTAATGGGCTGCAATGACGTCCTCGGGCCCCGGTCCGCGGTCCGGTCCGGTCGGGTCCGGAGTCCGCGGGGCCCGGCCACCGCCTTCCTGGTGGGCGAGGGCCACGGCGGCGGCGCCTCCGTCATCACGGCAGACAGCTGGACCCGGGCTGGACCGGGAGGCTAGTCCTGGAGACTCTCCGGAGTTTGGGAGGCTGGAGCTGGAAACTGGTTCCAAGGTCAAGGCGGCGGCGACGACGACGGCGTAAATCCGTTCGGCGAACGAGGATTGGACCTGTCGCGTGTGAAGTTTCGGTACAGCCCGGCCGGGCCGGCAGACACGTGCGCGCCACGGGCCACGTGTGCAGCGGTGCACTCGGCTTGCTCCTCTGCTCCGCGTGTGAGCTCTGCTCTGACTCTGATTCGGCCCGGGTCTGCACTGGTCTCAATGCTGCCTGCCTCCTCGCGTCCGCCGTCCACTTCGGAGGCCGATGGGCTCGTGAGCACTGTGACGCGGGGTAGGGGGGGGGGGGGGGAGGAGGACATGGCAAACGGCCCCGGCCAGCACATTGTTTTCTTATTATTATTAGTGACGTACAAGCCCGGCCGGCCCCGGGGAAGGAGGAGGGGGTATAGTGTTCGTTCAAACCCTACGCGGCGCCAGACCCCCCGGGAACAGAGACGCCTAATCAAGCGACTCCAGCGACATCTCCCATTCGTTTCCAGGAGCACAGAAGCAGACCGCGCGGCCACGATGCCCGACGTCGGAAAGGAACTGACGCTCCTCCCGGAGGACATCTCACCCGAGGACCTCAAGGCTCTGTACGAGGAGATCGGAGCCACGCCCGCCAGCCTCAAGAGGGACGCCGCCGCGCTGCGGGAATGGGTCAACGCCGAGCCCCACCTGCCCAACCTCACCAGTAAGTTCGTGGAGAGACTCCCAGTCTCCCGTAGAGAGCCCCCCCCCCCCCCTTGACGGCGGCGGTCGCGCCCCGGTTGCTAACTTCAGTATGAATCCCAGGTGAACACGACTTGTGGCTGGAGACGTTCCTGATGGCGGGGAAGAACTCGATGGAGAAGGCCAAGGTGCGCCTGGACAACTACTTCAGCCAGCGCACGGAGCTGGGCGACTGGTTCCGGCTGCCGCCCCCGCCCAAGGACAGGCAGCTGGCGGACGACTCCGAGTTCATGTAAGAGGAGGCGGAGACGCTGTCCGTGTCATCGCTCATGACACCGCTCGTGCTCATGTTCGTGTCCGTGTCCAGGGCCGGAGGCATCTCCCCCAAGCTGCTGCCGGGCGGCCTGGTCATGCTCATCGACAGCGCCGTCATCCCCCCGGACGGCAACTGGTCCCGCTTCGACCTGGTGGCGCACTACCAGCGCGCCCTGCTCTACTCGGACGCGCTCATGGGCGAGAGCAAGAAGATCCGCGGCCTCGTCTACGTCCTCGACCAGAAGACCATCAACCTGAACGTGCTCACCACTTTCCTGGGCAGCGTCGCGTCCTTCCGCAAGGTCATGGCCTGCGCGCAGGAGGCCCAGCCCATGCGGGTGCACTCCATCCACCTCGCCAACGCCACCGCCCCCAGCCTGCAGCGCATGCTCCTGGGCGCCATCACCCCCATGCTCAAGGGGAAGCTCGCGCAGAGGGTGAGTGTCGCTCTGGCGTCGGACGGAGCGCCCCGCGCGAGCGAGCCGTCGCTGGTGACCTGCAGCGCTATCTCTCGGAACTGTCCGCGTACTACACCTCAGCCCCTGGGAGGTAGTTAATATGCCCGGCCTGCATTGCTTGGCTGTAGTGCGGGCTGATCATTGTCTACCTCCCAGGGGCCGAGGTGTAGTGCGGGGACAGTTCCGAGAAATGGCGCTGCAGGTCACCAGTGGCGGCTTATAATCGTGTAATAATTGACGTAATTCTCTTTCCTGCTGGTGCAGATATACATTCACTCGGACAACGCATCTCTCCACAAGCATATTCCCCCTCAATGCCTACCCGAGGCGTATGGCGGCACGTGCAAATTCACACTGGAAAGTCTGAGCAGTAAGTGTGACTGCATGCTTGTTTGAGCATGGCCGTTTATGCTTGTAAGATTCAATCAATAAAATATTGCTTTCTTTCCAGCTGATCTGTGCAACTACATTCTGAGCAAACGAGACTGGTATGAATCGAGAATGTGGATGAAATCTGATGAGAGCCGAAGAGCAGTGAAGAAATCATCTGATCTTGGTATGGAAGGATCTTTCAGGAAACTTGCAGTAGACTAATTATGGTAAGGCACCAGATCAGGAGTAAATATAGGGAAGCATAAATAGAAAGGCGCAGGCGTTACAAATATTTTCAGACACAAAACAGTTTTATTGCCACATAAAACAAAATATCACTTCTACATTATCATTGAAAATATTTGGTTATTTCTCAAACAACAAAATATCACAGCAGCAGCATTGGCAACATGACATTTCATTACTATTCCTATAAGTAGAGAACTAAAAAATCTAAAATTCAGTCACTCAAAAAAATTGCAAATATAGTAAGAATAAAAAATAAAAAGAACAAGTTGCTATGTAAAACAGGTTCTAAAAAGTCTTCAAAGCAGATCATTTATTTATGGGACAGGTCTGCGAGTCCTCTTCCTCTATAATTTGCTGATGTTCGTAGAGTCAAGTCTTGAACACACCTGCTTCTCCTGCCTTGACTATAAGTTCACGGAAAGTATGCTCATCAAGTGCACTAAATGCAGATGTTTGACTCACTGCAGTCATGTGGTTTAAAATGAAGTTAAAACAGAACTTTCGAAGATCCTGTGGACAAAAAGAGAAACCACTGTTTTACAAATATATTACAAAAAGAACAAAATCTATTCCAAGACTAAGGAATGGCAATATCTGTGGTATGTAGTATAAGTAAGATCTTATCACTGTTGTACTACAAGGTGGTGTAGGAAACTTTTGGCTCATGGGCAGGTATGCCCTATTATTGAAATAGTTAAATGTAAATATAATATTTAATTTTGTAAGGAGAGTGTTTTACATTTAAGTGGAAGCACAGTAAGTATATTGTATTTAAAACATAAAAGATTGAAAACAGCTGTGGTACTTACATTGATCTGTGTCCCTAAATTCCACCACCCTTTGTTCCATCCACTTAAGCAACAGGCTCAGACTTGCAAATGGTAGACGCACAGCATGCCCAAACTCACTAAATTCGAACTAATGTCAGCAATACTATGACATGACAACCTATTTCCCGCGAGAGCCCAAAAAAGACAAAGAGCATCCATACCCACAGACAGCCAACCAAAAGCAGAAAATTAAGATTTTTGGAATACAAGTGAAAAGTTGTATGGGAAAACTGTGATTGCAAAATAGGAGAGACCCAAATAAAAATTGAGTTAAGTTTTGGTATGAGGAACACATGTTAAAGATAGTGATAATGAAATAGGAAATAATATGGATAATAATAATAGGAAATAACGAAACAGCCATTGCCACTCTCCAAAACTAAAAGCAAAAGCAATAATAATACTTGAATTCCCAATGGATGAGAAATAATACACACAATAGGGCCTTGCAATTGCCACAAGACTTGTAAGTCCCAGAAATCGCAATAAAAAAATATTGACTATGACATCAGAGATCTTTAAATCTTATCTGCTACTGACATTAGCAGAGCATCTGTAGCAGCAGCATGTAATGTGAATAGGTGTTCGACTGACCTCAGATTGGTGTGTGATAGCAGTGGAATACAAAGTAGCCACATTGTCAACATTAACACCATGTTTTAAAATTTGCTCACAAAGTTCTTTCAATTGTTGTTCACAATAAGCATTTGCTAAATCAAGAAGCTCTGTGGAAAAAGAGTTATTATAAAATAAAGAGACATTTTCAACATTAAAATTTTTTTAACATCCAGAAATGAAACGTTACCTAAGGCACAATCTGAAGCAATCACAAGTTCATCTGTGTATAAATACTGAAGAAAAGCTTTCATCACAGGATATGAAAATTGCTTCAGTTCCAAAACACTGCAAACCCAGATAAATCATAAATCAGTAATGAAGCATAACTTTTTTTTTTTAATTCATGGATATACAAAAAATTTAAATATCACTTACTTCTTTTTATCTTCAGTCCAGTGGTCTTTAAACATATTTCTAAAATACTCGCAACGTATCTTTAAAATAGATTTGTGAACATGAATATTCTTGCCACCCACGCATATTGTCAAGTCGCTAGTATTCTGTAATTTTAAATTAAAACAACATACACTTCAAATACTAGAATGTTTCAGTTAAATCAAATTCCATATACTTTATTACCTGGTCATCAAAAGCTAAACGAAGGGAATCTGTTACGCTTTGAGAGGATTTTTTCTCTAGCTGAATTGGTTTGTAGGTGACCTCTGAGTCAGCAAAGCTGGCAAATACTTCATGCAGTGATGTAAATGGAGTCTCCAAAGGTGACGTGATTGTCAGTCCTGAGGTAACAACAAAATATAGAAAGATAAGGCCAGAGTGCATTTCTTATTTTAAAATCTCATTTCAATGTTTGATGTCCTTACCTTGGCACTGACCCCACATGAAGACCTTGTGTTGGGTTCTGGCAGCTGAAATGTTGTTGTAATGGTGGGCTGCTATGTCCACAACTCTACAACAATTTAATTCATTTTTTTCATGCATGCAATATATAAATACCTTTTTTTTTTAACAAGTTAGAACTTTACAAACCTTCCAATGTTGGTAGCCACTTTGATGGGAGTAACACTATTTGATTTATGCCCTGTGCCAAGCTGACCCATGCTGTTTGCACCCCATCCATACAACTCACCTTCGTCCGTGAGTGCAAGGCAATGAACTAGACCACACATAATTTTTGTAACAACTACACCAACAAGACCTTGAACAAAGGCAGGAACCAACTGGTTTATGACAGAATTTCCAAGTCCTAGTTGTCCATTTCCATTATAGCCCCAGCTGTAAACCTGAAATAAAGAAAGAGTAACAACGGTAAAGTAAAAGGATGTAAAGTCAGTAAAAATAAGATAGAACCACTTTTTTGTAGTGTTCTTAAATAGGTGAAATACCTCGCCATTTTCCAGCAAAGCATGGGTACTGACTTGACCACATGCAATACTGACCACCTTGCGCGATGACAAAGAATGTGTTACCCTCACAGGTGTGCATTGATTACTGGTTGTCCCAGAGCCAACTTGACCACAATTATTTTCACCCCAGCCAAACACCTATAAAGTTAAATAATAATGATAAGAAAAATAATATTATTCATAACAACACACTTAAGAGGAGAATAAACAAGGCTTTTCCTAAAGTTATAGAAATTGATCAGACCTGTCCACATTCTGTCAGAGCAATACTGTGGTGACTTCCACATGCTACTTCTGTAACCACCAAACTGCTGAGGAAACCTCCGACCATGGTGGGCAGGAGGCCTGGTGTTGATGCTCCATGGCCCAATTCGCAGTATACATTTTGACCCCAAGAGAACACTTGTCCCCTGTCAGTTAAGGCTAAAACATGAGGTCCACTGCCATAAGTGAAACCTTTCAAGGGGAGATATCAGAACAAATTATACACAATCCAAAAATGGAGAGACGTAACAGGTAGACTAAAGAAGGCAACTCACTTTGAATGCCTTTCCCAGACAACTGTTCTACACATTGTGGAAACAGGGTGCCCTGCTGATTACCAAGGCCTAGGCAACCATGACCGTTGGAGCCAAGGGCAAACACTTCATCGTCGACAGTGACCAGGAGTGCTTCATTGCCATGAGTGCCTGCCAAACAGCGTCAAACAATGTGATAACCAAATCCATACATGCATTGAAATAAGTTTTGCAAACTAAAACGTACCAAAGACACAAGCCAAGCGGACTTTCTGACGAAGCGTAGGGGCAAGAAGGCTGAAAATTTTCCAACGGTCAAGCTCCATGTGACCTGAAACCATACACATGTCATTTCACAATGTGCATTAAAAAAATGGTACAGAATAACGAGGGGAGGGGGGGGGGGGGGGGGGATATAAACAGGAAGAAAAAAAACATTGTCAAGGCAAACATATGGGCATTAATAACAAGTGAAGAATACAAATAAATTAGTGATCCACTCTGACTCAATAAACAACGTACCAGGCGACTGACGTATTTTAAACGTCGTCACCTTCCTTTGATTTAAGGGATCCAGTTTGGTGCAACAACTTAACCTTGCAGCACTAGACATTAAGTTCTAGACCTAGACCTGCGCTGTCAACTGACATCAGCTGTGAGGTATTTTTAAAGAAACAATGCGCAGCCCACTGCCAGGGGCGGGTATTTCGTTTGAAGTTTGTGAGGTGGGGGAGGGGAAGAGGAAGGAGTAGGAGAAAAACTCACCAATCCTTGATACTCGCGGTACCGCACCGCGGTTGTTCGCTTTGTGTCCAAACACTGGCGCCACACCACACGCCCTACCCACTGCGTGACCTACGTCACTTCATTTGTGCAGCCACGGTCGTATTGCCGTGAACTTTGACATTGACTCTATCTTCAAATGTCGATGAATAAATATTTCTGTATACCCCTCGACAGCTGATTTTTTTTTCACCCGACCCGATATTCTCCACAGGGGAGGTCTGAGCTACGGGGCAGACTGTATCTCCCCCATGCCCCTAATGACGAATTATGAAAAACGAATACCATGAACCACGAAGCTGGAGCGCCAGGTGCTTCTCTACTGTGACTTAAGAACACTGAGCCATTGAATTTACAGGCTATCCGGAAGTTTCTAGACTGCAGCCGTGCTTTTATATAAACCTGAGATTAAACACAGGAGAAGTCAGGACCCCTCTGAAACCTGTCATAGTGACCTCAGGGCTGGTCTTCCCCAAACCTCTACCAATGCAAGAATAGTGACTGAAACCAATGTGTGGATGTGTGTTTCTGTATTTTTTTTTGTAAAATATATAACATACAAATAAAACATTTCTTTACCATAACTTAATTTACATGAACATCAATATCTATATAACAATGCAGGATCATGTTCTTATACAGAACGAACAAGGACAACAGAAAGAACAAGGAATAGACATGTACAGTGCAGCTCTACTTCATATTTTTAAGTACCAGCTAGATGAATTAAAAAATACATTTGTCTTGATCCATAAACTCCATGGCAGCTGACAGAATTTTATCATTTACCCAGTAAGATATTTTCGACTGTAAAATAATGCCTTCTTTTCAAATGCAGGGCATTGTATTGGTGAATTGATGGTGTAAAATGGATTCATAGAGTACTGCAACAAAATAAAAACTTGTTATAAACAAATTTGGAGAGGGAACTCGGATGCAAAACCTGTGTTAAAATACTAACCTTGATATAGCTTTCATACATTTCCATGAAAAAATTCTTAATTCCGTCCTCATTTTTGGTATCATGTACCATAATAAATCTGATACGGCTAGCAGTGACAAATGCAGACACAATCCACTGATTAAATTTGTCAACTGATTTCAAATACATTCCATTTGTTTTCCACATATGCTCATCAACCAAGTCCAGGGCTGCATGCGCAACAAATTCATTGAGGTGCCGATGGTCTTCTTTCTGAAGGCAGAGAAGGACATGGTCTAGAATTGTGGCCCATGTCAAACACAAACATTCGACAATTAAAAGTATTATGCATGTACCTTCTGATCTTTAGGAACAGGAGGAAAGTCCATTTCAAATATAGGGTTATCATTGTGCCCTACAATTACAAAGTAGTAACTGTTGTTTGCCATTTTGATTGTACTTATTTTAGGTTGTAAAAATGCTTAGCAGGAAAGACAAACGCTGATAGATTGTGAGTTGACAACAATGTTTATCAGGAACAAAAATCATAGGAAAGTTAACGTGATGTAGGTATCTGCAATTAGTAACACTGTTAATCCACTAATCTGACAGCTAAACAGGATGACAGAATTTGGGTTATTGAATCCGTAAACTGCAAACAACCGCAACTACGCTCCCCCTGGTTCCACTGGTTCCACCTCCTGAAACCCCTTCGTCAATATATATCTGGGGCTCATCAAGAAAAAGCAGAGTGGTTTCGTTTGTGCTATATAGCTCACGAAATTGTGCTATCGATTTAATTAGTCCGCTATTCGATTTAGTTCAGATTTAAAATGCCACAGCCAGAGGTCCAGTGAGCAAAAGTATATTTTTCGAAGTCATGGAATTTTTCCAAGCATGGTAGTACGTCTAGCACGTGTGAAGTGAGCTGCCGAGAGATATAGAAGGCACAGTGGATTAGTGTGGTGGTGTGGTGTGGAGGATGAAAATCAGCTGTTACAATCATAAACATGGAAGAAGAAACGGAATGTGCAACGCTAGATTGGCAGCTACCGTTGGCGTTTGCGAAAAATCGTCACACAGAACTCATCGAAGGTGTAACAGCTATAACACAAACATGGAGAATGAAAGAACGGGTAATGTCTGACATCTGTAGCTTACCCCAGGAGCACCTCGTTGTGATTTTTTTAAAATCCTACGCTGAACTTGTTCAGTTGGCGAATAAATTGCTAAGGTCCTAGTGATAAAAATTGCTTTGTGATGAGTTTTTCTGAACCCTATCATTGATAGCTTTTGTCCCTTTTACGCACTTCTAAGGGGTTAAATATCATACGGACTTATGTACTCTTGTTTGTGTTCGTTCATTTTGCTTAAAAGTAACTCATTGGGCTAAGTTCTTTGTCTTCGGCGTTGTTAGTCTATATCTCATTAATTCCTCACATACCTCGTGTGTTATTGTCACTGCTCTGTTTAGTGTTCGTTGAATTCGAGGCATGCAAACATAACCTATGTGCGTATTTACGCATTAGGTTATGATGGTATCAGCTATTTTTAAGTTGTCTCAATAATGCATTAATCAAGACTCTGTTAAAATACATTGATCCAGTGTTTAGTTAATTTACCCTTACGTGTGAAGTGCTCTTCGTTTTGTCCGACATGTTGAACTTACTTTCTATTATTATACCTTGCACTCACTTTTTTAAAAAAAAATTTTTACCCGCAGATGAAAACAGTCAGTGTTGCCCTAGTGCTGTGCCTAAATGTTGGTGTAGATCCACCAGACATTGTAAAAACGCAACCATGTGCACGGCTAGAGTGTTGGATAGGTATGATTAAACATTTGCATGTTTATTGCTTGATTTATTTCTGGTGTTCAAGATTATGAATCATTTCACTCTGTGCTGCAGATCCATTATCTCTCAGCCCTGCCAAGGCGCTGGAGACCATAGGGGCAAACATGCAGAAACAGTATGAAAGATGGCAACCGAGGGCGCGATACAAGCCAAGTTTGGATCCAACGGCAGAGGAAGTTAAAAAGCTGTGCACATCTTTGAGGAGGAGTGCTAAAGAGGAGCGTGTGTTGTTCCATTATAATGGACACGGTGTTCCGAAGCCCACGGCAAATGGAGAAATTTGGGTATTTAATAGGGTGAGTATATTAAATTAACAATTGGTTCAGAGACTTCCCTGCATCCCTGCAATTAATTTTAAAATAACAAATCTAACTTTCCAGACATATACACAGTACATTCCTCTTTCTGTATATGACCTTCAGACATGGATGGGTGCACCCAGTATATATGTCTATGATTGCTCCAATGCGGGAATAATTGTAGACTCTTTTAAGGGTTTCGCAGAGCAGCATGAAAAGGAATATGAAGTGAGCACTTTTGTTTGTTATTAATTTCTCCCAAGAATTATCATTACAGTAAAACTGTATCGCTTCTTTAGAAAATAAAACTGACAATTGTGTTGTTTTTGTGTCTAATTACAGTTGAGTGGAACAAGAGGATCAGGGAGTGCACCATGCTTTAAGAACTGTATACAGTTGGCAGCATGCTCAGCTTCTCAAATTCTTCCTATGAATCCTGATCTTCCTGCTGATATTTTTACATCTTGTTTGACAACCCCCATCAAAATAGCTTTAAGATGGTAATTATTTAGTACATTAACTAAGCTCTCCAACCTAGTACTGTCCTTGTCTGTGTGTATTTCTATATCATCATTATTCTGTTTCTTAGGTTTGTTTTGCAAAAATCAGCAAAACTTGTCCCAAAAGTTAACCTTGACCTGATTGATAAGTATGAGCAAAACTTTTGGTTCCTGTTCAGCTGTTATTCATGATGGTGATGTTTCATTCCTGTTAATTTTCTTGCACAGGATTCCTGGGCAACTTAATGACCGTAGGACAATGCTTGGAGAACTAAATTGGATATTTACGGCTATTACAGACACAATAGCATGGAATACATTACCAAGAGGTGATCATTAATCTTTGTTTTGTTCATAAATTTCTTTAAAAGTTTATTAGAGGACATATTTTTATTTTATTCTGAATATTTTTTTTACAGATCTCTTCCAGAAACTGTTCCGACAAGATCTTCTTGTGGCATCACTGTTTCGAAATTTCTTATTAGCTGAGCGTATATTGAGATCATATGATTGCACCCCAGTATCTTCACCACGTTTACCTCAAACTCATCAGCACCCCATGTGGCATGCATGGGATCTGGCTTTGGACTTATGTTTAGCACAACTTCCAGGGGTGTTGGAAGATCGTCCATTTCAGCACTCTGCATTTTTCCAAGAGCAGCTCACAGCATTTCAAGTTTGGCTTCATTTGGGTTCAGAAATGCGTGCACCTCCTGAACAACTACCTGTTGTCTTACAGGTTAGCATTGATCAGTCCTGTTGTTTTGTGACTCTAAAGAAATATTTGCATCTCATTTGTTATTAAAATGTGGTTACAGGTTCTTCTTTCACAAGTTCACCGCTTGAGAGCCCTAGAATTACTTGGTAGATTTTTGGACCTTGGTCCTTGGGCAGTGAACTTGGCATTATCTGTTGGTATATTTCCCTATGTTCTGAAGTTACTACAGTCATCTGCTCGTGAACTTCGCCCATTACTTGTCTTTATTTGGGCCAAAATTCTTGCTGTGGACAGTGTATGTATGGACACCACAGTTCCTTCTGTTAGCCTGCCATGAGTTGTTTATTAATTGTTAATATCGCTTGTGTCACTGAATTTAGACATGTCAGGCGGAACTTGTTCGAGATAATGGACACAAATATTTTTTATCTGTTCTTCAAGACCAGACCATGCCAGTATGTATAATATATTTGCGAAGTGTTCTGTGAATAACTTTGTAGGTTCCTTTCTCTTATTTTGTGTTCTTTGTTTTCTCTGTTTATTAGAGTGAGCATAGGACACTTGCTGCTTTTGTGTTGGCAAGTGTAGTCAACAATTATCCTCAGGGTCAAGAGGTTGCTCTACAAGGTAGCCTGGTATCCATTTGTCTGGTTCAACTGGCAGATCCGTCTCCTTTACTACGTCAGTGGCTTGCAATTTGTCTGGGTCGCTTGTGGACCAACTATGCTCCTGCTCGTTGGTGTGGGGTGAGAGATATTGCTCATGAAAAACTGTACAATCTACTTGCTGATCCGGTCCCTGAAGTTCGAGCAGCAGCTGTTTATGCTTTGGGAACTTTTATCAGCTCTGTTGTTGAACGAAGCGAACATGCAAACACAATTGACCACAGTGTAGCTATGAAGCTACTGAATACAACGATGTTTGATATGAGCCCTTTAGTTCGTAAGGTATGCTCTCTTAAACTTCTGCATTCAATTATTACATCCGAGAATATCAGTAAGCAAGTATATTAATTCATTGATCATTGCTTTTATAGGAATTAATTATAGCACTCCAGTCAATGGTATTACTGTTTGAAAAGTCATTTATATCAGTGGCCTTGCAAGAGGGAGGACGTAAGGATGGTTCTCCATTAATGCTGGTATCTGTAGCCACAGGTCAGTGCCACAATGCTGGCTGATTTCTTAAAATATATTTTAGATGATTGGTATTGTTGCATGCATTTTTGTGTGAGGCCCTTTATTTGCATGCCAGTTTTGATTATTTGATCTGAGTGCGCTGTTACTTTACCTGAGTGTTTTGTACTAACTTGTATAACAGATGTGCTGTTGTCTCCTGCAACTGGCTTAAGGAGAAATGCGTCAAGGGATCGCTTAAAGATGTTGTCACCTACCACTGTAATGATTGAAGGTGGTGCAGGTGAAGGCACCATTGATCGGATCAAACGTGTTTCCAGCTCCAGCTCCATATCCAGTATGGGTGAGGCCAAAATCTGAACTCTTCTTTAATATTGCTATGATGTATGTGCATGGACGATGTTCATAGATTGCTAAAGCTTGTGCTGCTTTTAGTTTCATCATTCTTTTTAAAAAAAATACTGTATTGCCTTTGTTTTTACTTTTACTGGTGCAAACATAGTTCCTGTACCATCAGATAATGTAACTGTTCAGAGTGATAGTGCATATGCATATTTAAATGTAACATTTTTAATTGTCTGGTTCATGTTTCTTGTTTTTGTTTGTATCAGGCTTTTTAGGCAGCAATTTATCATTGACTTTGCTCCAGTATATGCTAGGCAAGTAGAAATGGTTTTGTGTTTTGTTAGTTAGGGAAGGAGCAATATTGCTATTTTTCTCAGTCAGTCTTACACGCTTTTACACCTGGTGTGTCATTTGATGCAGATCTTCAGCTGTACCAACATTTAGGACATTTCCTTTCAATATGGTTAGATGTGTGTGATGTGGGGTATCATTTCCTGGGTTGTTTGCTCGGTCATGTACTCTGTGTCGCTGTGTAACTCCTAAATATGATTGCAGGTCCAGGAAGCATGGCGAGTTTACCTAGCGCTGCATTTGGAAGTATCTACCAGAAACTTTGGGCTGGTCTTGCTGTTTTAGAGCAAGATCCATATCCTGGTTGTGGACAAATGGCAAAGCAGGTCATGGATTATATTCGTGAGCAGGTAAGTGCCACCTGAACATGACATCACTTGAACACAGTTGATGGAATTGATCTCCCTCTAATCTCAATTATTTAATACTAACAGGTAAAGGAGACTGTTGCGCATAGAGAAATCAGTGATACTAGGATTTCATCTTCCGTGTCTCTTCCTCCCTCTCCTTCTAGTCGTCCAACATTTTTAACGTAAGTAAAATTTTTCATCCTTGCTTTTCTGTAGAAAGAATTTATTTCTAAGGCTAATATGCTATTAAAACTATTCAAATCCCCTTTCGTTGTAGTGGAGAGTCTCCTCCAACAAGTGGATCAACAACTGACCTCCATAGAATTGCATCCTCTAGACCTGCCCATCCTTTTGTACGCAATAGAAAAACTGTACCAAATACAGTAAGTGTGCCTTCCTTGAGATTTTAAAAAAATAATTATTTCTTCATTGTCTGTGTTAATAATACACTTTTCACAGATCTCTGAGGAATCGGATGAATGTAGTGTGCAGAGGAAGCCAGTAATTCACACTAATTTTGTTGATTGGAGTTGTAAATATTTTGCCCAGCCCATTATGAGATTCATTGAAGAGAGTGATACAGAAAGCAATACATTTTATGAAAGGGAGTGGAGGTATTTGAATCGATTACCATATGATTAGTTATTTATGAATGTGCCCACATTCCATGTTTACTCCATTGCTCTTCTGCCCAGGTATTCTCGAAATGCAACCTTGCGAACAGAAGCCAAAGAAGAGCTCAGAAAAACCCCACAACCTCGCATTGAAAATCAAGTATTTCATGCTCGGTTTCCTAACATTCCAAGTGTTCTATTGTTCCAACCGTATGACCCCATCATAGCAATTGCTGGGAAAGATTCTGTTGGGTGAGTAAGAATAGAATTAAAGTTAACATTTCCCCACTTTTTAAGAGCTTACATAGAACTGAAGAAATCTGTTTAAATTGCAGACTCTATGATTATTACACAAACACAAAATTAGCATATCTGCCAAATACAAGTAACAAAGGAATCAAAGGGTCTGTGAAAATAACCGCTTTGGACCTTGTAAACCCGCATGATATGTCTTTGCTTCTTGTGGGGGCTGATGATGGATCAGTTCGGTTGTGGAATCACCAGTCAGCTCTGCATGGTGTTGCATCATCAACCGGAGGTCTTAGTCTTGTATCATCTTGGCAAGCATTGGCAGAAGCCCCAGTAACCACTAAATCGGTGAATGGTGAGTTGTGACAATTTATCATTTCAAATCCAAACTAAAAAATGCTGAAGTTCAAACTTGTGTTACCCCACTTACAAAATTATTATTCTTAATTTTAAAATAAGTAAGTGGAGTGATAGGATACTTGGCAATATTTTGTTTTTTCGTTTGACTGGTCTAGAATTATTTTTAAAGACTGCTCTAATTAGTTGTGTTTTTTGCTGATTGAAGGAGTTTTGGAACATGGAGGGAGATGTAAGTATTGTTTGTAATGCTAAATGTAGATCAGGGAGGTAGATCCGGATTAGCATTGGTGTAGAGTATGTGGCACTTCCTCCTTGTTTCAATTTTATTTGCCAAATGGACAAAAATGAAATCTGAGTTTTATAGTAACCTCGTAAATTCTTTACTTGTTTAGTGTAAGTGTTGGCGTGTTTGAAGTATAAGCATAATATATATACAGTACTTTGTTTTTGCAGCCTCATCTGGCCTGGTTGTCAGCTGGGAACAGCGGACTCTTACAATGTTTGTGTCTGGTGATGTCAAAGTCGTAAGATTGTGGGATGCCAATCAGGAATTACGAGT
Source organism: Megalurothrips usitatus (assembly GCA_026979955.1). NCBI lineage: Eukaryota > Metazoa > Arthropoda > Insecta > Thysanoptera > Thripidae > Megalurothrips > Megalurothrips usitatus. Next base: position 6,621,331 of record CM049596.1, read on the forward strand.
TCGTGATATACCAACTGAATGTAACCACTGCGTTACCAGTCTGTCCTCTGGTAAGTTCACCAATTTTAACTGTACAGCCATCATTGGACTCTGTGTACACACATATTATACCTTGTTATTTTGATGGTAATCCTTCCTTATTCATGTCTTTTCTGAACAGATGGGCAGCTTGTTGTGGCAGGTTGTGGGGATGGATCTGTCCGGGTATTTGATTGCAGATTAAGCCAAAATGATGCTCGTGTGCATACCTGGCGAGAAAATAATGCTTGGGTTGTTAATTGTGCACTTATAGGCAATTCAATTATCAGTGGAAGGTAAGTGTTGATTGTTTGTAGGTGTTGCATTTTTATCTCTTTTCTTTTCTTTCTACAATTTCGACTTTTTGGTTTTTAGTGTCACTGGTGATGTGCGGTTCTTTGATTTGAGACAAAGCTCCACCCCCCACGTAATTCATACTTCACAAGAAATGACAGCAATGGCAATTCACAAACAGGCTAATGTTTTTTCTTGGTATGTTGTCATTGAATTTCATAGTACTGGACTAATATTTGACAGTTTTCTGGCTCATTATTCTAAAATTTCATTTTTTTACAGCGGTTCTCTCAACCAACTAGCTATGTATGATCTACAAGGTCGTCATATTAATACAATCAAATATCATGAAGGTTTCATGGGAGCGCGCATTGGAGCAGTGTCGTGCTTGGCATTTCACCCTCAGCGCGCTGGTTTGGCAGCAGGCTCTGTGGATGCCTCTGTCTCTATCTATGCTGTTGACCCAAAAAGATGACATACAAATCTGACAGCCTTTTAGCTGTCGCCACTGCTTCCAACAACTTCTGTTAGCTTGTCTCTTAAGTAGGAAACCCAGTTTCGGCCTGACCATTTTTGGGGCACTTATGGGTAGAAAAAGAGGTCTGGGAATAGTCTGTGATGTTTTTCTGTTGTTCTTGTGTTTTGAATAAAGGGATCACACATACAAACAGATTTAGAAAATGAAGGATTATATTTTAAAGTAAAGTTTTTTTTTTACTTGTTAAAATTTGTTTATAGGGGCTTGATGCTCTTTCATGATACTTATGTACACTATCATATGTGATGTATGCTAGCTAAGTCTTGTATAATTTGTATGATATGTCTGTACATTGGTACAGAAAATGTGAAAGGTTAAATAATGCAAGAAATACTAATACTTAACAGGGAAGTTGACAACACTAATTTGTTGTCTGTAGTTATATTAGGAGTGTTATGAGGAGGTTACGTCATGATCTTTGTTCTGTGGTCCCCAAAAAACTGAGACAGACTTGGTCATACAAGACCTCTTTCAACTTTTGTATAGTGTTGATGTTGACAGTTCCTTAAAAATCAGTGACAATGTATGCATTATTTTTATGAATATTTTATTAAATGTGCTATGTACATTAAATATTGTTTTATACGTTTTTTTTTTGTGTGAAGTATGAAACTCAAACTTCTGTGTGTCATACTTATAGGCTAAATCATCAGTTACAATTATTATGGAAATGATGGGGGTAAAGAATACCAAATGGGAGTATTTCTTTCATACTATTATGTAACTCATGCTTGCCATTAGGACGTTAATCGTGAGTGCCACGTTTTTACTGTAAGTCACCTTGGAAGCAAGGATATGATTGGCTGTGGTCCTAGTTTCTAGTGCTATGCATGCATCTAGTAGGTGCCTTTCTTTTGTAATCTGGGGATGTCCTTGCCTTTCATTTCTATCTTATAAATGTCTTGCAAATTGATCACTGTAACAAATGATGTTTACTTGATGCTAACCATGAAACAATAATGGAGGTAAACTAATTAACATGTTTTAGTGTGGAGAAAATTTGTTAAAGGGAGCGTCATGTTAAATGCTTAGTGCCTAGGCATTCTGTATTTGGCTGAATCAAATCTTTTTCCTGAAATGTTTCCTAAACAGTTTTGGGATATAAATTGTATTTAGATGAAAACACCCTTCATGCTGTTTCTGATTTCCTGAATGGAACTTAATGTTTATTGTGATCTGGATTTTGCATTTTCTTTGTCTGAGAGGCTGTTGTTTTGTTGGCCAGGATTTCATTATTCAGGTTTCAATGCGACTCACCTGCCTGATTTAGTTCTGAATCTTACCACTTCAAGTTAAGTCATCCATTCCTTTTACAACTATTCTAATTCTGTAGAAAAATTAATTCTGCACAAAAAAATGTCTTCTTTGTCCTGTTAAGTGGTCCAAAATTCAAGAGCAGATGGGATGCTGCTTTCTTGAAAGAAATTGAGTCATGGTGCAAAAGGTTAATGTGATAGCAATTTTGTTTCTTTATTACGAGTTCTGAAATCCTCTGCTTTCTATTACCAGTGAATATGCACAGATCCTAGTCATCATTGTTAACATTATTTGTAACATTTGAATTTAAGTTAATTGTTAGTCATCGGGTACACAATGTGTTTTCATTTGAGCTCTTTTGAGATGTTTTTGATCAAATAAATCATGATCTTGATAAATAAATCTTCTAGTCTTGTGTGTCCTTAATTCGTAAAAAAAAAAAAAATGAAAGTCGGAAAGGATTGCGAGGTGCCAGGGGTGCTAGGTGGACCAGAAACGCCGCGCACTCTGGGGGTAGGCAATCCCGCAACACACTACCACGGAGCTGGCGCCGCTAGCGCGCTTCGGGGTTGCCTACTCCAGAGTACACGGCGTTCCTGCCCCTCCCCCGGCATCGATCCTACCCCTCCGGCCTCCACGTCCGTACGCAGGCCGCCCGTCCCGGCTCCGCCGCGGTTCTGCGGGGAGTTCAGGGGTTAGGTGCGAGGAAGGTTAGGTGAGGTGGGTGGGTGATTCATGGAGTAAAGTGCGAACCCTTGAGTGCGACAGAGAAGGGGCTAGCAAGGGAGAGAGAGAAAGAGAGACGCACCGAGTCTACGACGACGCCGGCCGCGCTGCCGCACCGCCGCCAGCGGGAGGAGTGGGGTGCAGGGAAGGACGAGGGCGGGAGGGGTAATCGAATGTCGGAGTCGGGAGCGCGGCCGAGAGGCGGGAGGGAAGGACAAGGAAGGTGCGGGCGGTGAAAGGGGGGGGGGGGGGGAGAACTGGTTGGGCCCGAGCAGGTCCGACCCGACCCCCGACTCCACGCCGCCGCTGCTGCCGGCTCGCCTTCGCCTGGCCTGCCTCCGAGCCTCCGCGCTCCGCTTCGGCCGTGTGGCTCCCCGGGTTCGGCGCTCGGCACTGCTTCGGCAGCTTCGGCTCGCGTCCCCCCCCCCCCCCCCCCTGCCAGCCAGCCACCCAGTCCAGCCCGCCAGCCCGCGCGCCAGGCCAGCGCGGCCAGCACCAGCAGCAGAAGGAGATAGGCATCAGCCTGGAGCGGTCGTCCGGGGAGGCCCCGTCCCGTCGCGTCGCGTCCCGTGCCGCCGTGCCCGCGAGTCGATCGAGAGTCGAGTGTCCGTGTCCGCTCCGCCTCAGCCGCCTCCAGCCGGCCGTGGCTGCCGGTGTCGCTGTCGGCTCGTGTCGTGTCCAGCCGTGTCGTGTCGTGTCGCGGGGGAGAGGTGCTGGAGCGCTGGAGAGGAGCCGCTTGGCGAGGACATTCCATTCCAGCGATCTGCAACGTTGCCGTGCCGGCGACCGGACGACGGCGACTACTACTCTCTCCCTGCCGGCCGATTACAGACACCGAGTGATCGGGACAACAACAGTGCCGTGATAGTGCGTGCAGTGAGTGCGGTGCGGAGTGCCTGCCGCTGCCCCTGCCGGTGCCGGCGGCGCGAGTGCAGCGAGTGCAGCGAGTGCAGCGAGTGCGGAAGCGCAGCGGCGCTCGCCGAGTGCTCGGAGTGTCAGTGTCCTGCGCGCTGTCAACAGTTGGAGTACTCGTCATCGTCGTCCGCGAGTGCGAGTGCGAGTGCGAGCCCAGCACCCCGATAAACACACAGGTACACCACGACGACAAAGACGACTGCCCGAGGCCGGAAGGACGGCGAGGCGAGGAGGAGGATGACGACGGAGCGGAGCCGCTGACCCGATGCGGGGCTCATCACAAGGAGGCGGGACTGATTGGAGGGGGAGGGGGAGGGGTCCGAAATAAAATACAACTAGTAGGAGCGGAGCAAGGGGGCGGGGCGGGCGGGGGCGGGCGGGGGCGGCAGGTAGGGCCGGCACCGGTGCCGCGCCGCGCTGCTCTGGCTGCTGTGGTTGTTGCCTGACGACGACTGGGATCGTGTGGGGCGGGGCGGGAGGGCAGCCAATTTGTGTTTTTACAAGCCTTTTTCGTTTTATCTCAGGGGGGGGGGGGGGGCGGAGTGATGTAGCGCCTATAGCGCGGCGCCCGGGGGCAAACAGCAGCCGCGCACCGAAGTGTATAAAAATATGATGCCTGGGAGCGCGCGCCACCGCCGCTGCTGGAATGAAGACAAACTCTGCTGGAGGACAAACAGTAGCACTTGTCCCCGCGGCACCCACACCGCCCCGCCGCGCCGCGCCGAGCCGGCGCCAGCAAAGCCATAGGCGCCGGCGGGCCAGCGTGGCGGTGTGACAGGTGGCGTTGGCACGGCACGGAGTGGCGCCTGGCGCCGCCGGACCTGACCGGACCGGACCGTGCTGGAGCAGCTGGAGGAGCTGGACAGAGCTGGACGACCGGACTGGAGCGCGGCCCGGAGGACGCCGCCCGCCCACCCGCACTTGTGACATCGGCGGGTCCCGCGGGGTTGCCCCGACGTCTCTCGACCGGCGGCCCCGCGCCGAGGTCGCAGCAGATGGAGGAAAAATACGGCAAATATATATATATGTACACATACAGACAGCTGCGTTGCGGCAGCAGCGGCAGGCGGGGCGGCACACAGCTGATCGCGTCGAGCGGAGCGGAGCGGGAAGGCTCTGGCTCGTTGGCCCGGTCCGCTTATCTGAGTCCGAGTCCGCGACATACATCCGCCGGCGTGCCGACTGCGTACGCCGACTGCGCTGCCGCCGCGCCAGGGGGGCCGCGGATGAGGACAACGGGTTGCACATCTGCCTGGGGCAGAACCCGAACATAACATAACTTACAGATGAGAGGGCACGGGGCACGGCCGAGGCCGTGGACAGGGGGCCGCGGATGAGGACAACGGGTTGCACATCTGCCTGGGGCAGAACCCGAACATAACATAACTTACAGGTGAGAGGGCACGGGGCACGGCCGAGGCCGTGGACAGGGGGCCGCGGATGAGGACAACGGGTTGCACATCTGCCTGGGGCAGAACCCGAACATAACATAACTTACAGGTGAGAGGGCACGGGGCACGGCCGAGGCCGTGGACAGGGGACCGGCGCTCATCCCGAGGCCGTCAGCGCGTCGTCTCAGCCGGCCGGGCTGCGGAGTTGATGTCGACGGCCGCGGCTCCTTTATTTTCCTTGCCCCGAATGTCAACAGGGGCCGTGCCGTGCCGTGCCCCCCGCGGCGGCGCGTCGCGCAGCCGTCCCTCTAAGAATCCTATTACAGGACAGTGGGAGCCCTTAGGGCTGCGCGACCCCGCTGCCCCGGGGCCCCTCGGGGGGCAGAGGGCGAGGCTTAGCGCGCCGCCCCCGCACCGCCCCCTCCCGGTCTGCATGGGTAATGTGGCAAAAGGCCGCGTGCCCCGCCCCCGGCCGCCCCCTGCCGCCGCCCTTATCGTGTGGCTAAAGAAGAAAGTAATTCAGGGGCCAGCCGGCCGGCGCCCTGCTGCTGCTGCAGGAAAGGTAAAAAGGGGGAAGGTAAAGGCACGAACGCAAACAGTCGCCTCTGTTCCCGCGGGGATCGTACCCCCCCCCCCCTCCCCCGTCGGCACCCCGTACACGATAAAGACGTCATCGGGCCGCCCGCACGCAAACGTGGTCCGAATACCGACGGGGCGGAGGAGCGGCGGCAGCGGCGGCAGGAGGAAAATGCGTCGGATCCGGCGGTGCGGTGGCGGTGGCGTCCGCCGTCTGAACTGTCGCCGCTCCGGCATGGATGTGGGCGAGGGTATTGGTGGTGGTGGGGGGGGGGCTTTATACCTCCTCGCCTCACCTCGCCTCCCCTGACTGCATGACGGCACGCGGCACGCCCCCGGCCTGGCAGGGAGCCACACGCCCTCCTGCCCCCCCCCCCCGCCCCCCGGGGCCCCGCAGTGCAGTGCGGCCGGACTGCAGTGGCGCCGGCTCCGCGGCCTTCCATCGTCCTCCCTCCGCGGCGTCAGATCTGGGCAGAGTCTCCCCGCATCTGGATGGGGAGATCCCCCAGATCTGGGCAGAGGGTCTCCCCGCATCTGTATGGGGAGATCCTCCAGACCTGGTCGGCTGCCCGGCGGCGGCGCACGCGCTGCGCACAGACCGCCGCCGCTCTCTGCGTCTGGGCGCCGCTATCGCGGGGTTATCGCTCTCTGCTCGGCGATCGGTCGGAAGACCCGAGGGTTTTCGGGGCGATCGGCGCGTTCCTAGGCGCCGGATCGCCTTTTTATTTTTTCACATGAGCGCAGCCAGACGTTGGTTTGGGGGAGGGGGGGGGGGGGTGATATGCCGCGCTTATTGCCTACACTCAAGCGTTCGCACACTAAAGCGGGCCTAACGCGGTCTCCGTTTTCGGTGAGTGGCGGTGTGGTTGACCCCGCCCCCCTCCTGGGCACGCCCCTGTACCGCGGAGCGTTGCTCTGCCGTGAGGGTTTTCAAGTTTCCATGCCTCCTTCCGCCTCCGAGAGCGACGACTCCTTATTCCGTTTTGATTAAAACCGAGGCTGCCGTAACGTACTGCACCGCGGTACCATCAGTCCACACTGCGACGGCGAGGGTCCCTCCTCCGCCTGGGTGCCCGCCGCTCCGCTGCTCCGCTGCTGTCCGCTGCTGTTCGCCTGACCGCAGCCTTGTTGTTTGCTGCGGTGGCCGGTCCGAGCCACGAGGCGCTGCAGAGCCTGCAGAGGCCACGGAGGCGACTCGCGTGTTCGGTTGGCCAACCTGAGGAGGCATAGGTAAACATAAGGCCGCGGCGAGGCGGGGGGGCCGAGGGTGGCGGGCCGGGACGGGGGGCGGCGGCGCAACATGCCGTTGTGGCCGCGCCGCAGCGGCAGCGGAGCCGGTTTAAAACGACACACGCGCCCCGCACGGCTCGGCACGGCACGGACCCCCTTGTGTGTGTGTGTGTGTCCGTCGGGCAGGAGTCGACGCCGGCCGACCGGGCGGACGCGACGCGGACGCCACGGATCAGCCGCGCCGCAACCAGCCGGATCCGCGCCGCACCACTTGACCGGAAAATGTGTTATTTATCGCCGTGGGGGTGCCGGGGGCCGCGAGGAGGTGAGGCGGACCGCCGCCGCCGCGGGCCGGGGGCAGCCGGGGGCAGGCGGGGGCCGGGGGCTGTGAGTAATTTGATTAATGCACCCCAGTGGCCACGCCGGCCGCCCCGCCCCGCTGCCAGCAGTCACTCAGTCATGCTAAGGAAGGGGGCGACTGTGTCCACTTTGCGGAGCTGTCTCTCTGCTGTCGGCCGAGCCGACGCCGAACGTTCTCAACGACAAAGTCTTGGTAATAAATTATTTATAACCCCCAGATTATGGCCCCCGCGCTTAACTCACGCAAATCCACATCCTTAAAAAATCAAAACCAAAATTGAAGAATAAAATAAATAGATTGAACGTTAGGTTGACCCCGTGGCAGGTGGCGGGGACGCCCTGGCGGCGCTGCGGCGGGCGGCGGGTTCGCGCCCAGCCGGTCAGTGATTAAGTGCCGGCGCCGGCCGCCCGCCCTTGGGCACCTTGGGTTCATCCTGCTCAGGGTGGGCGGGCGTGCCGTGCCGTGCCGTGACGTGCCCTGCTGCTGGCGTGCGCCGACCGCGCGCCGCGCCGAGCCGCCCCGTGAGGGGAGGTCAGGGCTTGCGCAACAGCGATTGGGATCGCTTTGCCGGGCGAGCGCGCCGCGCGCTCCGCCAGCTCCGACTCCGCTCGCGAGCCGGGCGGCAGACGAGTGCGAGCGCGCTTGCGTCAGGCCGTCAGGCGGGCGGCGGGCGGCGGGCGGCCAGAGTCAGGTGCAGCGCGTGCGGCGCAGGTATCGGGGTGTATCGAGTTGCGGTGGGCGCGCGGCGCATCGACAAGTGCTGCTCGCGCACGCAGACTCCGCGGGGACCGGCGGCGGAGGCGACCCCTGATGGGCGACAACGACGCCGCCACCGCCGCCACCGCCGCCTCCGCGATATATCGACCCGACCCGGCCCCGGCTCGGATCGTGCTCCGCCCCCTCCCACTCCACCACCGGCCGGTGGCAACTCCCAGAGCAGGGCTGGGAACAAGCTCGGAGTCATGGTGGCGGCTAAATCCGGCCGAATTTGGCGGACTTAAGAGAAAAATGCTGCACGCGTACCTTAACCTCAAAGTGCGTCAGCTGCTGCGGCTGCTGTTCGTTATGGCTGCCAGCCCAGGCCGCGGCGCCCAGGACCCAGCTCCGGCGTCGGATTTCATGGACAGGTTAGCGGCGGCGGCATTTTTTTTTTATTTGCGGGGAAGTGCGGGTTCGAAAGGGACAGCAGCGGCGCGGCAGGCGGGGGGATTACAAAGGCGTTTAGCGACGATGCCTCGTTGGACAATGTCAAACGGGCCGAGACCGAGACGGAAGGGGAGGCCGGCGCCGGCACGGCGGCGGCCCGCCGCGGTCTTGCGTGTCGGGCGCCCCCACCCCGTCCTCTCTCTCTCTCTCTCTCTCTCTCTCTCTCTCTCTCTCGCTCTCGCTCTTTCCCGCTCTCTCCCGCACTCTTTTCCTTGCGTGGCACGGGGCCCTCTGTGCCGCCGCCGGAGCAGCAGGCCGGGGTCTCACGTGGCCGGCGCTCGGCAAACCTCTGCTCGCGTGTCGTGCCGAAAGGGGAGGAAATATTTACAACGAGAAATATGCAATTATCGCGCGGCCAGCACTGCTTTGCCCCCCTCCCTTACCCCCCCCCCCCCCCCCCCTTGGGGGTCTCCGTGGGTATATAACGAATGCGGCACAGCGGCTGCGCTGCACACGGGCCGGGCTATGCTTATGCTGCCGTTGATTGCAATGGGATTCTCGGTAGGGACCGGCGGCGGCGGGTCTTCGGCTGCACCGGCCGTGCGTTTGCGCGTGTGCGTTCCTCCACATGTGTGTGTGTGTGTGTGCGTGTGTGTGTGTGTGTGTGTGTGGCGCCGCATCGTCGCGTAATGAACCTCTCCGCGGGTCTCCTTCCCGAGTCGTGACTGACACCGGTGTAAAGGAGTAGAGGCCGCTGCGATGCTGGTCGCCGTGTCACCTCACGGCCTTGTCGATGATGCCTCCAACTACTCCGCCTAATTTCCTCCCCGTTTCTTTCTTACTCTTTCCACATTTTCCTCTTTTCGCGGAGTTTCGTCATTGTCGCCATCGGCGGGATGCGCTGCTGCTGCTGCTGCCGCGGCGCACGAGTGCGCTCAGCTCAGCCCTCGCAGTAATAGAGATTTAATAGCGGCGCGCGCGGCAGAACGAAACAAGTCGTTTTGACAAGGCCGTGAAGTCACCGCCGCCGCCGCTGCCGCCGCCGCGCTCACCTTGCTCAACGCGGCCCGGACACTAGGCGGCGGCGGTGCGTGCGCCTCCGTGCCCGGCGTGTAGTATTTAACGCCCCCCCCCCCTCGTGTTCGCAGCGCGGCAAGGGAAGACGTTTGGTTTTTATTTAATATCGATAGCGGATTCGCGGAGCGGAGCGCCAGCGGCAGCCAGCAGAGCCCTTGTGGTTTTCTCATATATTCTCGCATCGTATCGTTCGTTCGTTCCCCTCTTGATACGAAATGCACGGCAGGAGTGAGTGTGAGAGAGAGAGAGAGAGAGAGAGAGAGAGAGAGAGAGAGAGAGAGAGAGAGAGAGAGCGGTCTTGGTGGTGGTGTTGTTGTAGCATCATCGTTCTCTTGGTGAACAGAGCATGTGTGCGGTGAGGTGAACGGGACCGCAGAATAGCCTGCACCCCTCCCCCCCCCCTCTCTCTCTCTCTCTCTCTCTCTCTCACACACACACACGTATCGTGTCCCGCGCACAAGCGCCACACCACACGTCGTACGTTGCGCCAAGTGGCGAGATGAGCATATTGACGAGGTGCAGCCGGTGCAGCTGACTGGCTGTGCAGCAATAAGCGGCCCCGGCCCCGCCCGCCCCGCCCCTCCTGCAGGGCCGCCCGTGCCGAGGCAGCCGGGGCCACACCCTTCTCGCACGGAATGTGGAGCAGGACAACCCGGGCCGGCGCGGTGACGTCACGCCGGTGATACACCTCCTTAGGTAGGGGTCGTCCATAAAATGTTACGTGACGCCTTTTCATCGCTCTTTGTCGCACTAGAGAGAGAGAGAGAGAGAGAGAGAGAGAGAGAGAGAGAGAGAGGGAGAGAGAGAGAGAGAGAGAGAAAGAAAGAAAGAAAGAGAGAGAGAGAGAGAGAGAGAGAGAGAGAGAGCGAGCGAGCGAGCGTGGACGTCAGGGCATCGGCCAGGGCAGTCGTCTCGCAAACCACAGAATGGGTCTCAGCTTTATAATTTTTCTGCTGTATGTGCGTCTCCCCCCCCCCCCTCTCTCTCTCTCTCTCTCTCTCTTCGTCATCGCACTCACTCACAGCGCCCGGTGGGTAGGCAGCCGCCCCGCTTGCTGCGCGCACGCGGGTCGTGCGGGCTGGCCTACCCCGGCGCCCGCAGGCGCCATGCCCGGGGCGGGCAGCGGCGCGGTCGGCCTCGCAAAAGACGGTGGCGGTCGTCGGTCGGCGGCGTTCGCGCTACTTTAAGAGCCGTGCTGTTTGTAAGGGTGGCCGTGTGGGGGCCTTGAAGGGCGGCGCGGCCGGAGTCCTGCGGCAAGCGCCCGGCCGCGCCCGGCCGCGGCCGCCGAGTGCCTATCGATCTCCGGCCGTCTGATCGCACACCGCGGGCCGTGCGGGCGGCCGCTGGCGGAGCGGGCTGCACGGCGGGCTGCCCGGCCTGGGGCCGCCACCGCCACCGCCACCGCCGCCGCCACCGCCACCGCCACCGCCACCGCCACCGCCACCGCCACCGCCACCGCCGCCGCCGCAGATCGAATCGCGAATGTCCTCGCGCGTACCGCACGACAATTCACTGCAGGATTTGGCGCGGCGCGGCGCGGGGAGGGGAAACGCCGTGGAGACGGCGGCGGCGGTCCGCGGCCAGCCCTGCCCGGCCGCTGCCGGCTGCTGCCGGCTCCAGCGGGCACTCCGTCCTCTCTGACGCCGACTCTCGTTGACTGAGGTGCCTCCCGCCTCGTCTGCTTTACGCAGGGGCGTATCCAGGAGCGGCTTGAAGAGGAGGGGGAGGGGAATAACGCGCCGCCTTTTGCCTATCTTCCTATATTTCGCCGGTTGCCTACATTTCAGGCGGCCATTTAGGCCCCTTAGGGGGCGACGGGTGCAATTGTCCTTTTGCCTCCCCTCCACCCCTCTTGATCCGCGCCTGCCTTTACACCGCCATCTCGCGGGTATAAAGGGAAAAGTTAGCTGCTGCACGGCAGCATTGCCTAGGTCTCGGCCGCTCGGAGTAAATTGCACGACAGAACGAGGGGGAAAGAGAGAGAGAGAGAGAGAGAGAGAGAGAGAGAGAGAGAGAGAGAGAGAGAGAGCTCATATCACGACGACGTGTTCTCTGCACTGAACGAATACGTGTGCATGCTGTGCCCCGCGGCGGCTTCGCTCATGTGGGGAGGGGCGGGCAGGAGGAGTGAATTGGGAGAGCAGAGGAGGGCAGGGGAGAAGAGGGGGGGGGGGATCCAGAGCGAAGCGAAGCGGTCGCACGGATTATCTCATGAGCAACGAAACGAAAGTCCGGGGGCGTACAACGCAAGGGAACGCCCCCCTCTCCCACCACCGCCGCAGCGGCAGCGGTGGCGGAGGCGGTATTGTAACGAGCTGGCCTTGTGTGTGTGTGTGTGTGCGTGTGCGCGCGCGCGTACGCAGTGCGACGACTTATCGTATGTGTGTGATGTTTGAGAAATGGCTAATGCGTTGTCGGCCAGAAATATGGCGGGCGCGCCCATGCGAGCGCGCCGTTTTGCCGCAAAAATGTGTGTGTATAAATATATGTGTATGTATATTCCGGGGATCGCCGTGCGCCGCCCTCCCTTTTTACTCTCCCGCCCTTCCCTTACTCTCCCCCCATCCTTCTCCGCGGGGCTTAGTTCTGAATAAAGCCCCGCGGGGCGCTCTCTGCGTGGGGGTCCGCCGGGCGGTGATGGTGGGGAGGTGCGGTCCGTGCGGCACAAGTGGCCTGATTGGATAATGAAGGTGTGCAAGGCAGTGTGCACGGCGTGGTGCGGGGCAGCAGGAGGCAGCAGGAGGCAGCAGGAGGCAGCGGGGGGCAGCAGGGGGCAGCAGGGGGCAGCAGGGGGCAGCGGGGGGCAGCAGGGGGGCGGCAGGGGGCAGCGGGGGGCAGCGGGGGGCAGCGGATGACGGGCACGGTGGTGTGTGCCGCGAACCCGTCCCCGAGATCCCCGTCAACAAGTCCTGCGTCCCGTTCCGTGTGTGTGTGTGTGTGTGTGTGTGTGTGTGTGTGTGTGTGTTGTCGTACCCTGCGGCCCGGCTTCCGCCAGAGGTGCGGCCGGGGGGGGGGGGGGGGGGGGGGGGGGCGTGCCCGGCCTGGGTGTCAATACCCCTCGCCACACAGCAGCCGCCACACGCACCCGAATCGCGCCTCTCATTTCCTCAGCAGCTGCTGTTGCTGGCTGACGGCCGCGCGAGGCAGAGCGAGAACGAAGGATAGGGAGGGGCGGGGAATGAGAGAGAGAGAGAGAGAGAGAGAGAGAGAGAGAGAGAGAGAGAGAGAGAGAGAGAGAGAGAGAGAGAGAGAGAGAACGAGGCACACTGAACGAAGGTGAAGAGAGAGAAGACAGAGGCAGTGCGTGTGTGACAAAGAGAGAGGGAGATTGTTGTGAGGGGCGGGTCCGTTGGCCGCGTCGGGGGCCAGTTTTTGGGCGGCCTGCCGGTCCGGTCTGCATTCCGCCGTCGAGTCAAGTCGAACCCCGCCGCCGCCGCCGCCCGCTGCCCGGTCCGGCCCGGCCCGGCCCGGCCCCCAACCGGTCGCGCCCTGTGGCGGCGGTCAGACGGCCAGAGGGGCCGCCGCCGATGGCAGTGACCCTCCGTGGGGCCCTGGCAGGACACTCCCCCCCCCCCACCCCCCCTACTCGATATCTTCTTCTTCATCTCCGGCAGCGCTTGGCCATCGGGCATCAGGGCTTACGGCCGAGGAGCCGAGGACCTGGGGGGTCGCTGCTGTCGCCCCACGGCAGGTGCGGCCCTTGCAGCTCTGCTCGCCAAGCCGGAAATCCGACCGCGCCCCTCCTCCCCGCGGCGCCGCTGCCACGGGATGGTACTAGTTGTCGGGGAGAGACGAGACACGAGAGATTAATCGGTCGTCCGTTTCCAGCGCCTTGCGGCCCGCGCGCGGGGCGCGGCGCCCTGCGCTCGCCTGCGCTGCCATCCCGTCCCGCCGCCCGCCGGCGGCGGCCGGATCGTGGAGTAGACAAGGCGGCACTTGCCGTCTAGCTGGTCTGGCTCAGACTAGCGCTCGGTATCTCCCGAAAAAGTCGATTTTCAGGTGAAAATTGACCTATTTTGACACCGGTACATAAAGGCGTTTCACGCCGTGCTCGTCATTTTGGTATAGTTCAAAAAATAAATATTTTTGGTGCCTGTGGGAGGGGGGGGGGCTTTAGAGGAGGGGTGGGGGATCCGCTGTACGCTGCTATTGTATCCGATGCAGGGCAGCCTGACGCTGGAGCGTTGACTAGGATGTCGTGCCGCTCCCCGTCGGACGCGCGCCGTGGTCTGGTGGGCTGTGCACCAGACTCTCGATTGGCATGACAGAGGTTCGATACCGGGCCACCGGAGTCGTTCTAGCACCTTACTCCTTCCCATTTTATCGCCGTGTCTGAGTCTCGTCTAACGCTCATTCCGATCTTAAACAAAAATAAAATCTTTTTGATTTTTTAAAACTGTACTGTGTTGCCCTGCTCCGCGATAGAGCGGATCATAGGCACCAAAAATATTTATTTTTTGAACTATACCAAAATGACGAGCACGGCGTGAAACGCCTTTATGTACCGGTGTCAAAATAGGTCAATTTTCACCTGAAAATCGACTTTGACTTTTTCGGGAGATACCGAGCGCTAGTCTGAGCCAGACCAGCTAGACGGCAAGTGCCACCTTGTCCGGGCCGCAGTCGTGAGTGTTTTCGAAAGCTGTTCATCTCGTTTCTCTCTCGCACTCATATGCCCAGCTCTGCAGGCGACGGAGACAAGAGACGGACCTTTTCGGGCTCGGCAGTTGTGCACAGTGCAGGTAGCCGGCACGGGCTGCCATTCAGATCCGCAGCTCGGGGCTGGCCCGGGCCGGCGGGGGACCCTTCGGTGCGGGGGCGAGGAAGACAGGGGGGGTCCTAGGCAAGTGCGGGGTGGCGCGGTGAGGGGGGGGACCAGGCCTTCCAGCTGGCGCGGCTCGACACGGCCCAGCAGGCTCCAAAACACGCTCCGGGAAGACCGCGACATGTTCAGCTAGAAATCAAATGACAAGCCTACCGTTCAATATTTCGGGAAACTGAGCACAGCGGCGGACAGACAAAGAGTGTGCCGAGGGCAGTACTCGCCCCGATTTTTAATATTCCTCCTGAGAGCCGAGAAATCCTAAGGCAAACTTGGACGAGTTTTCCGGAAAACTGAGGAATTTCCCAGATGGGAGAAAATTAGCACTGGGTAGATTGAAGCTTTATCTACTCGGACACAAAATTTCAGATCGATTCGTCCCATACGAAACGAGTAGCGCTGTTGTAAAGTGGCACAGAAACACCTCTCCGAGCGCCGCGCGGAGCGGCCGACGAGGCTCCGCGGCCGGGTGTATCGTTCCCTCTTAATCGGTCGTCCGTTTCCAGCGCCTTGCGGCCCGCGCGCGGGGCGCGGCGCCCTGCGCTCGCCTGCGCTGCCATCCCGTCCCGCCGCCCGCCGGCGGCGGCCGGATCGTGGAGTAGTTGTTTTTGCCGGCATTCTCTGCCCCGCTCTGCTGGTGCTCCGTGGGAGGGCCGCAGAGGGCCGCCGCAGCGCCGCGCCGCGGAGCCCGGCTCGGCACGAGATGGTGGCGGGGGAGGCGGCGGGGGAGCCGCGCCGCCGAGCCGTGGATACGGCCTTGCTCTAGGTCATGATCAAAGCAGCGCGGCGTGGCGTGGCGGGGCGTGGCGTGGCGGGGCGGGGCGTGGCGGGGCAGCGGCGGCAGACACCGCGACGCCGCCGAGCAGACGACAGCGTCGCGACGCTGTCGCCGCGCCGGCCTGCGGCCCGGGAGAGCGTTTACTCGCCGCGCAGGACCGATGTGTGTGTGCGTCCGACGCGGACGCGGCATCTCTCATGTCTCACTCGCTCTTGACATGGCGCCGCGTCGCGCCGTCTCACTCACTCCTCTGACGAGCGCCCGCGGCGGGTGGCGGGGTAGGCCTGCCCGCACGGCGCGCTCGGCGAGGCTGCCTACCGGCCAGGCGTGGGCACGCACACGCACACGCACACGCACGCGCACACGCACACGCACGCGCACGGCGCGCGTCCTCCGCGTCGTCGCCCGGCCCAGTCGATGAGGATGATGATGGTGGTGGTGTCGGTGATGAGCTTTCTAAAAATTGAAAGAGAAAGTGATGGCGTGATGACGGTGCTGCGCCTGGCCACCTCTGCTGCGTGCCGTGCCGTGTGGGGAGGAGCGGAGGTGCCAGCTGCACACCTACCTGACCCCCGGCCGGCCCCGCAGGCGTGCTCGCAGCTGCACGGAGCCACCGGGTGTGCCGTCGGCGCTCACACGGTGCTCACACGGTGCCCTCCCCGGATTGCGTAAGTGCTAATGGGAAAGGTCCGCGGTCGGCGCCGCATGAGGGAGAAATAGAAAGGTTTTTTTCCCCGGTGTCCGGAGCGGGCGGTATTCTAGGGGGAGCGGGGGGGGGGGGGGGGGGATCTGAAAGAAAAGGATGTTTCTGTTTCTAAAATTTTAAGAAATTTTAGAAAGTAAAAAAAAAATGGAAACGGGAAAAAATTCGAAAGTAGCAGTAGCAGTACTAGCGAAAACCGTCTCGACGACGCTGACGACGAAGGCGTCTTCTTTGAAGCAGTCCAAAACGCGAAAACAAATTAAAAACCCTCATGAGCCGCCGCCGCCGCCGCTGCTGCCGGAAGCGGAGGAGACCCCCGCGCCGTGTCTGGCCGCAGCGGCCCCGGATGGATGCAGCCGGCCGCCGCGGCGCCGCGCCGCCAGTCCCGACTCGGCCCGGCACCTCCTTTCGGACGGAGATTTAATTACGTTTTCGTCACCGCCGTTTTCTTCTCCGGAGGATAATTTGGCGTCAAATTATTCGTGGAGAAGCGAGGGCGGCTCGCTTGACTCCTTATATTCCTTCCTCGGGTGGTTCGGCGACTCGGCCGCTCTCAGCCGGCCTCAGCCCGCCTCAGCCAGCCGCTCAGCCGGCCTCAGCACGAGCAGCCCCCCCGCTGGGACTCCCTACTCGGCGCTACCTGCGGCCCCGCAGTCGCCCCGCGTCCCGTCCACTACCACCGCCTTGGACTTCCGTCGGCGGAATGCATCGCGGTTGTTCTTGTCGTTGTTTTATTTTTTGGGTCTCCGCTTGCGCCACTGTTGTTGTTGTTGTTGTTGTTGTTTTTGCCCTTTTGCGCGAGAGTGGCCGCCCGCAAAAGCTAAAGCCAACGCCGCCGCCGCCGCCACCACCGCTGCTGCTGCGGTAGGATCTGGCAGTGAGGGAAGATTGCAGTTTGCGCCCGTTGTGGTGCGCGCGCGCGCGCGTGTGTGTGTGTGTGTGTGTGTGTGTTGCTTCGTCTCGTGTTTGGGGCGGCAGTGCGCGATGTTGCCTCGCTTTTTGGCACACTCAGACTTTCACTCAGACGCCCCCCGGCTTCGCCCTGCTCCCCGTTTGCTAAACTGCTGTTAGTATTACTCTGTCCCTCGATCCCATAGACCATCTTTTTTCCCCTCCCAACCCCTTCGGGGACCCCCCCCCCCCCCTCCACCCTCTCTGCTGTTGAGCACATCTGTGCCCTCTCCGCCTGGTAAATCTCTGTACCCCTCCCTTTCCCAAGAGGAACCAACCAACCAGGAGCTCGCTCATACTGTGTGTGTGTGTGTGTGTGTTGGAGGGGCCACCACTCTAAACTCCCCCCCCCCCTCTCCCCCAGAGGGGGCCCGGGCCATGACGCCAGGCCCCTTATCATCCATGGCTAGTAATGAGCTGTCGTTTGTATTCCGGGCACCCAAGAGACAGGATGAGGAGGGCGGGGGTGGGGGTAAAACGGGCTATTTATTTTGCAACCAGCCACACACACACACACACACACGCGCGCGCGCGCGCGCACGTGCACATTCTCGCTGACCAATTAGAATAACTTTTGCGCGATACACCGGCGCACAGCCACCGCACTGTGTGAGTGTGTGTGTGTGTGTGTGCGTGTGTGTGCGCGCGCGCGCTGGCCAGAAGATTTCTGTTTGCGCACGTGTGTGTGTGTGTCTGTGTGAAGGGAAGGGGAGTTTGTGGTCCGACCCACTCATATACTTGACAGGTAACGTGACAGTGATCGAGTTGGGGTCACCGCTGGAGGGTGTGTGAGGAAAAGTAGGAGGGGGGGAGGGGGGGGGGGGGGGGCAGCCGATATAACATGTGCGAGAGAGAGAAAGAGGATGAGGGGTGTGGGGCGTTGATGGGAAACGGTGGCTCTGTGCGGAAGGAGGAAGGCTGCGACACCACGGCTGCACCTATACATTGCGCACACGCACTATTTACGCCCTGTTTCACGGCTTTTTCTTCTTTCCCCTCTCTCTCTCTGTCTCTGTCTGTCTGTCTGTCTGTCTGTCTGTCTGTCTGTCTGTCTGTCTGTCTGTCTCTTCCTCTCTGCCATGCGGGGGGGGGGGGCTTTTGTTTCGTCGGTGGCGGGTTTGGAACCGCTTGCGGCCTGCAGCAGCAGTAACAGCAGCCAGGCTGATTTCGAAAACTTTTGTTGGTCTTCTGGAGCCTCGTTGGAAGTGCCTGCCTGTGTGCGCGCTGGAGCCGGCGGCAGAGGCAGCGTGTTCGGCCCGTCTCCGCGCCCCGTTCGGGTCGGTGCGGTACCGGCGGTGCGGTACGGCCCGTGTCCGCGGCAGAGGTCGCCGCCGGCGCCGCACGCGCACGCCGCGGATGTCAGCCGGCCGACACACCGTTTTATTCCGATAATTGACAGACAGGGCGCGCGGGTTCGAATACCGCCGCCGCCGCCGCCGGGGGCCTCGGCATCGCTCGGCATCGCTATATCGACCGGCCGGGCCATCCATCATGCACGCGGTGCAGTTTGCCGAGCAGTCTGCCTCGGTGCACGGCCCCGAGGAGGCGAGGAGGAGGAGGGCCGCTGCAGCGCCTCCTGGCGTCACGCCGCCGCCGCCGCCGCCCTCATCCTCGCTTTGTTAATTCGCTGCCGTCACGTCGCCTCGCGGCCGCCGTCGGGGTCCCGTCCTGTCCTGTCCCTCCGGGGCCGCCGGGGCCTCCGGGGCCGCCGGGACGCAGGAGGCTCAGACACGCCGACGCGCCGCTACGCCGCTTGCAACTCGGCGTCGTCGTTGTCTTGCCGGACACACGATTTAATGCGCGTTATTGTCACCGCTGTCCATTGTGTGTGTGTGAGGCGCTGCCTGAAGGCGAGTCGCCCTGACAGGGACGGCCTATCCCGGGGGGGGGGGGGGGGGGGGACTAACGGGGGCCGTGTGGGTCTACAACCTCCCGGCAGGATATGTAGTGCCGCGGAGATGCACACGACGCCCACAGCGCGGGGCCTTGAACTTGTCCGTCACGTCAGCGCGAGAGAGAGAGAGGGAGAGACAGAGAGAGAGAGAGACAGAGAGAGAGAGACAGAGAGAGAGAGAGAGAGAGAGAGAGAGAGAGATAGAGAGAGAGAGAGAGAGAGACTAGAGGATATGGCTAGCGCGGAGACAAAAGACGTGCATCATCAATCATCACCATCATGACCATCATCATCATCTCTCGATATTATTACGGGGCCCCGGAGGAGAGCCGGTGGTGCAGTAATCACAGGGGGGCTGTGCGGCCGTGCGGCTGTGAGGCTCCGCGGAGCCACACGCTGGCCGGCACTCTTGTTAGAGAGGTTCGAGGGCACAAGTGCAGCGGCAGCAGCCGGCCAGGGACCCGTTGCGGGCGGGTCTCGGTGCAATTGTCTCCTGCAACCCCCCCCCCCCCCCCAACCGCTCGACGCGCCTCGTTTAATATTTATCGCCCGCCGTACCTCTCGCCCCGGCAAACCGTTGTGACGGTACGCTGCTGGGCGGGCGGCACCCGGCGAATCTACCGGGGCAGCCATGCGCGAAGAGTGCATTGTTTAAACGGGAGGAAATCAAGGTTATTAATTCTGCGCGCGCGGGGCTGGCGGGGCTGGCGGGGCTAGAGGCCGCGGCAGCAGTCCCCCCACACTGCCCAGATACGGTTCATCGCACGGCCACCAACATCACGCCGCTGACGCCGCTGGCGCCGCCCTGTCTGGTGGCCGCGTGCCGCGTGCCCTGCACCTGCCTTGCTGTGTGGTGACGGCTGACGGCGTGCGTTATACGTTTGCGGTTGTACGGCCCGCGGGGCCCGGGCGACGCGCGTTTGATTTGAAATCCAGTCAGCCTTTTTGGCTGGTCGCCAACATTATGTGTGTGTGTGTGTGTGTGTGTGTGAGAGAGAGAGAGAGAGAGCGCGCGAGAGAGAGACTGACCTCGCCGGAAGAGTTTAGCTCTGCAGGGCACCTTCGCGGCGCGCCAAAGGAGCTGCTAAAACGCGTGCGAAGTTGGCTTGTCATTTTGGTCGACCATTATTTCAATTACGCCCCCTCCACTCCCCTGTCTCCTCTCCCCCTTCACGGAGCATGGAGGCTGTTACGGCAGCCATTGTGCGCGGGCCGCTGCTGCTGCCGCGGGCGTGGCCGGCGTGGCCCCAGGCCGGGGGCCGGGGGCTGTGGCCGCTGCAGGCAGCTAGTCGCGGGCAGCTGCGGGCAGCTGCGGGCAGGTGTTGTGCGGCGGCGCGTGGGAGAGGCCCCAGCGGTGTCCGGCACACGGCTCCCTGCACAACCACACACATGCACTCACACACACTCACACACAGACGGCCGACGAATCGTGGAGAGATTGCCAGCAACTAGCAGCGGCGACTTTGTGGCGGAAATCTCTATCCCCCCTTTCTCTGTCTCTCTCTCCATCGCCGCTTCGGTACGCTTTGGCAGGTGGTGTCGTTCGCAGTAGTTTGGCACCGCCCCCGCCGCGCCCCGCCACGCCCGGCCACGCCCCGCCGCGCCCCGCCGCGCCCCGCCCCGCCGCGCCCTGCCACGCCCCGCCACGTCTAGCCGCCCCGTGATGAGCCCCGTTTAAGGCTCGTTCTCCGAGGCCTGAATCGCTGTGATGTCGTCGGGCGGCGGGGGCGGCGGGGGCGGCGGGGGCGGCGGGGGCGGCGGGGGCCGGCGGGGGCCGGGCGGAGTCGCGGAGTAGCGGATCCCCGCGCCCAGAGTTTCAATCTCGGGCCGCGTAATGCGTCGCACTGCCGCCGCTCACGCTCACTTTGCGATTACATCGCGCGTTTAAGCGACGCGAGGAGGGCGGTGGCGGGGCGCAGGCTCTCTCTGCTTATCTCTCTCCCTCTCCCCCCTCTATCTCTCTCTCTCTCTCTCTCTCAAATTCAAATACCCCCTCCCTCTCTCCCTCCCTCCCTCCCTCCCTCCCTCCCTCCCTCCCTCCCTCCCTCCCTCCCTCCCTCCCTCCCTCCCTCCCTCCCTCCCTCCCTCCCTCCTCCTTCCTCACCGTTCCTCTTGCCTCCTCCCCCGGATCGGCGCCGGGCTGTGTGTCGAGCTGCGCCCGCTCTAGCGTCAGCACTCTCGGGTACGGACGGACAGTCACGACACACACACACACACACACACACACACACGTCTCTGACGGCGGCCTCGGACCTGGTGATGCTCTGGTCATTATTGTCGGTAAACGAGTCGCATCCGGCCGTCGGGGTCCGTCCGGGAGAGGAGTCCAAGCCCTGCAGGCGTCGCCGCTGCCGGACTCTCTCCCCCCCCCCCCCCCCCCGCTCTCTCTCCCCCTCTTTCTCTCTCCTCTCTCTCCCTCTCTCCCTCTCTCTCTCTCCTCCTCTCTCTCTCCCTCCCTCTCTCTCTCTCTCTCTCTCTCTCTCCCTCCCTCTCTCTCTCCCTCACTCTCTCCCTCCCTCTCCCTCACTCTCTATATGTAGTTTTGGGTAACAAGAAACAAGCAGCCCGGCGCCGTGTGATCCAGTGGTCGACACGGCACCGGCAGTGGGGCTTCCCCCCCCCCCCCCCCCCCCCCAGTACAGCACAGTGCAGTACAACGACCTGTCCGCCCGCCCCGGCCCTCCTGCCGATGAGCCGCGACGAGCCGAGCCCAAGAGAGTAGAGTCCGGCCGGGCCCGGCGGCCGCGCCCCGAGCCGAGCCGAGTCCGGCCCCGCGGCTGCTGGAGCTGCTGGAGCTGCTGGAGCGGGGGCCCCGCTGGAGTGCGGCTGCACCGCGCTGGAGGACGCTCGGCGGGCCGCCTGCTGGGCTTGACCGGCCGTCACACCATCGGGACGGGACGGCACCGCAGGCAGCGAGGCGCCTGCCGGCCGCCGGGTAGGCCAGCCCGCGGCGCGGCCGTGCGGGGCGGGCCGGCCTACCCGCCCGGCGCTCCCTCAGGCTGCTCCGCTCCGCCCCACGCCGCCCCACGCACGCAGCCGAGCGGAGAGCTGCCCGGCCCGTCCCCGTCCCCCCGATAACTCACTCCTTCCACACCGTTGCGATCTCTGTTTTATTACACGCTGTCCGGCTGGCTGGCGCGCCGGGTTCCGCCTCGGCCGTGCTGACCTCGTGTACACTGACCGGTCCCCGTCCGCCGCGGCCGGTGGCGCCCCGCCCCGCCCCGCGGCCCCCCGCGGCCCCCCGCGGCCCCCCACGCCCCCCGCGAACTCCGCGGTGGCGGCCGTTTGCTGTGGGCGGCGCCCGGCGGCGCTGCGCCCCGCGGTGTGGCGCCGGCAGAGCCATCGGGGTCAGCAGCGCGGCCGTTGTGGCGTTTGCCCCGCGTGATTGAGCCGCTCGCCGCCCGCCGCGCCGCGGGGTCATGACGGCAGTAGAAGTACGAGGCAGCGGCGGGGCCTCGGCCGAATCATACTCGCATCATCGTTGCGCTCGAAGCAAAATTGTGCAGGAAATGTTTATTTAAGCACACCCGCACTTTTTCAAATAACCTGCTTGAAAACGACACACCGGTTCGGATAATATTTTTGGGCCACATTTCACTTTGTACGGTCTGTTGATGAGGGACACTTTGTGCAACATTTGAAGTGGCTGACTGGACTTGCTGATTAGCAGTCCCACCCCGTCCCTGAGTGCCTGCCGCCGCCCGCTGCGGTCGGTCGGTCGGACCTGCCCACCACCTGCCCGGCTCAGACCCCCCCCCCCCCTCCGAGCCCCTGCACCGCGGTGGATGTGGGCCACTTGCATGCACTCAGTCGGCCGTGCCGAGCTTGCCGCTGCCGGAGCCGTTTGTAACATGTATGCCTCATTTCCTTGGCGATTTTTATACATCCGCATAATGTGCTTTTTTCCCCTCCTTTCCTTGCCACATTTTCTTTCTCTCTCTCTCTGTCTCTCTCTCACTCGCTCTGCAGAGCGGCCTGGCCCTGCCGCATGGTGCACGTTGGAAGCGGGGGCGGCGCGGCGCCTTCTGCTATTTCGTTGTTGTTGCTGTCCGTGATCCTTCTCTCTCCCTCCCCGGATGAGTGAGGGCCGTCTTATCGCGGGATCGGGAACAGCACGTTATCCTGCATGAACGTGATCTGTACGAGCCGCTCTGCGTGTTTTCGGGGGACGTCTTCGGGTCGAGTCTTTTGCTTGTACGTTATCCGCCTGTCAGGACCTCGGCCTCCGTGTCACCGAGCGGCCTCTGCGCCCGCTAGTTGGGTGTGTTTCTTTGCGATATTCGTGTTGACGTCAGAGGGGCGTGCAGGGGGCGCGCGCCCGCACTGCAGGGCAGCCGCAGCCGCTGCTGGCTGGGGTCCCCCTCCTTCGCCTTGCCCAATGTTGCGGCCGCTGCTGCTGCCGCCGCTACCGAGATCTGCCCGGGCCGATTTCATTGCGCACCGGTCCCACAGCAGGGCTGCCGGTGGCTGCCGGGCCCGGGCCGTGTGCCGTGTGCAGCCCGCAGGACCGCGCAGCGGCTGCAGCGGCTGCAGCGGGGGGTGTTCGTTCGGCTCGTTAGCGCACACGGCTATTCGCCTCGCTGGAAACTGGCCGCTCTGTGTTTTGCTTCTCTTTGTCGTTGATACGCCGAGTGCAGTATGTATAGGAGAGCTATACGTGGTCGGCGATTTAAAAAAAAATGAAGAAAAAGTATCGCGTTAGAGAACAGTTTATTTTTGTTTTTTTGTTTGGGGGGAGGGGAGACTCCTTAGAAATAGGTGTGGACTGTACAGTGCCCGGACTGTACCCAGACGACGACGTCCCCGCTGCGCGGCGGTGCCGTGGCCTCCAGCCGGCCAGCCAGCCAGCCGGGCCGAGGTTTAACGATGAGTTAACGACTATTTATTTTTGTGCCATTAAGGGAAGCCGCTGTCCCGCGCCGCCGCGGCCCCAATCTTCTCTCATTGTCACCTGTTTAGGAGCGGCGCCCTAAGTGCTTGCAGGAGAGGAGGCCACGGGCCACGGGCCCCGCGGGCCGCTGCCGGTACGGGGTCAGCTGTTGAGGAGGGGGGCCGCGGGGCCGGGGGCCGCGGGGCTGCGTCTAATGTGAGTGAGGGCCCTCGCGGAGTACCGCTACGCCGACCAGTTCTGCGCCATCTCTCCCCCCCCCCCCCCCCCCTCACTCCTGGACCGGCAGCTGACGGCGACCGCGATGCATCGTTCGTTCGCAAATTAGGTAACGCCTTCTCTTTGCTTGACGACTAGCTACTAACGCGGCTCCGGCGTCGTCCCTCTCTCTTTCTCTCTCCCTCTCTCACGCCCGCTCCCTCTCTCCCCCTCCCTATCTCATCTCGCGACGCCCCAGTGCCGGCTCGCTTTACGAGGCGCACGGCTGTAACCACACCGGTGCCGCCCGCCCGCCCGGCCGTGTTGTCAAAGCCGTCACCCCTTCGGCCTCCGTTCGGCCTCCGCCGGGATGCGGCGGGCGGCCGACGGCGACCTCCGTGTCGCGTCGGCGTCGTGGCGGCACTTCCGGCCCGCGGGGCCCCCCGCGGGGCCCCCCGCTGGAGCCCCCGCCGGGCACCGCCACTGAGTGCCTCTGTCCGTCATCGAAGCCGCCGCCGCTGTCCCGCCGAGGCGGCCTGCTCCTCCTCGTTCTCAGCCTCCTTGGCCTGCTTGTTGTGTTTTTCCCTCCATCCTCGTCCTGTCTATCCGCTCGTCGTCGCCCTTCCCCTCTTCCTGTGTGTGTGTGTGTGTGTGTGTGTGTGTGTGTGTGTGTGTGTGCAGTGATTCGGCGCGGCGGTCGCGCGTTGGTGATGCGGCCGGTGCGTGCGCGGGGCTATTAGCGGTCAGTGAGCCGCGCAGCCGCCGCGTATCCAGGCCAGCACGGCCGCCTCCGAAACACTCTGTCTCCTCGCGTGTAGCTCTGTCTCTGTCGCACTCGTGGGTCGCTCCGTAAGGGAGAGAGAGAGAGATAGAGAGGCCCGAGAAGACTCGGCGTGTTCCGAATCATCTGCGGCTGGCTGGCTGCCTCTGGCTGCCTCTGGCTGCCACTAAGCCAGACGTGGCACACGGGAAAGGACAGGGGACACGCGGCCCAAACACTGTAGTTGTAGCAGTGGTGGTGGGTGTCCTGTAGTAGTCGTGGTACACAGTGTGTGTAGTTTGTTGCCTCCCGGTAATCCCTCCACGGGCTCCGCGATGCTGTCCCGTTTGCTGAATCGCCTAATGACCCGGGCACCGCGCCCTGTCGATGTGATGTGGCGGGCGGATACGCCATAAGTGCTCACTGCCAGAAAAGTATTGATGGTCTTTCAGCTTCGAATTGCTTTTGTATTTAATTTTTAAAAAAATTGGGGGGGGGGGGCAACTCATACGTTATTCTAGTCGAAAGTTTGACGAGATCTGCTTTCTTCATTATCGCGCAACGTGTGATTTAAATTGAATTCTGGCAGAAAAATGTTTTGTCCACACGTCCTCATAAAATGAAAATGGAGCACCGCCCCACAGCGCAGTGTCACCTGCACGTGAGCACGGGATGCCCCCCACGGAGACTCCCCCCCCCCCTCTCTACGCGGATATTCCTCTCTATCCGACCTCAGCGCCGGAGCTGCGGCCGCAGCATTCCTGCCCCGTGTGCGCAGCAATTAGCAACCAGTCCTGCTTCGGTATTTATTTATTTTTTTTCGCTCGCTCTAGCTGTCCTCCTCTCCGTGTCCCCCCCCCCTCTCTCTCTCTCTCTCTCTCTCTCTCTCTCTCTCTCTCTCCCTCTCTCTCTCTCTCTCCCCGCTGCCCCTCGGCCTGCAGAGGCGGAGCATTGCACTCGCTCGCTCGCTCCGCTTCGCGCCTCGCAGCGTTCATAAGTTTTTAACAGCTGACTGTGGCCGACATAGCTGCTTCAGCTCCGGCTGTGGTGCCGGCGGGGCCCGTCCGTCCGGCAGCGTCTCCTATTAGCCCGGCGGCGCTAACCGCGCGGCCCGCCGCCGAGGCCGCGGAGCCGCGAAGCCGCGAAGCCGCGGAGCTTTGCGGACGGCTTTGCTTCGAAGCAGTAGAAGACGCCGGCAGCAGCGGAAGGTTTATTTTTCCCTCCCAGCGAAATGATTATCATTATTATAACGACGAAAAAAAAAAACTGGTTCTGCTTTTTATTTTAAAAACTCTGCGGCGGCGGCGGCGGAGAGGCGACGTGCGTGTGATACTTTTCGGGATGTCGTACTACAAAACGCGAACAGAACGGGACGGAGACGGAACGGAGGCGCGGCGGGCGGTGCGGCGGTGCGGCGGTGGGGGGGTCAGTGACTCTGCCAGACTCTGTGCTGCCCACGGGCCGCGGAGCGTTGCCAGGGCAACCATGACGATGCATGCCGTTTTGTCGTCCCTCCGCCCGCCGGGGCCGTGCCGCCTTAGGAAGCTTCTTGTGGCGTTCGTCACGCGTAGATGCGGTGCGCGCGCGCCGCCAACTCTTCTCACCGGGCCGTCCGTCTGTGTGAGAGAGAGAGAGATAGAGAGAGTGACAGAGAGAGATAGAGAGAGATAGAGAGAGATAGAGAGAGACAGAGAGATAGAGAGAGACAGAGAGATAGAGAGAGACAGAGAGATAGAGAGAGAGATAGAGAGAGACAGAGAGATAGAGAGAGACAGAGAGATAGAGAGAGACAGAGAGATAGAGAGAGACAGAGAGATAGAGAGAGACAGAGAGATAGAGAGAGACAGAGAGATAGAGAGAGAGACAGAGAGATAGAGAGAGACAGAGAGGGAGGGTGGGGGGAGAGGGGGAGGAGCAGAGGAGAGGAGGGGGATTCGTCGATCGGCTCTGTTCGCACGGGACTCCTCTGCCCGCCGCGCCGGCCCCAATGAATATTCACGTTCGCACAGGTGTGGTGTGGGAGACTGCAGCAGGCCACCAAGATTGCAGGGGGAGGCGCGCCCTTTCAGCGCAGCAGCGGTCAGCCGCGCAGCTGCAGCACCTGCAGCGGCGCTCAGCACCGCTCAGCATGGGCTCAGCATGCGCTCAGCCATCAGTGCGAGGCGCGGAAATAATTCGCTGGAAAGAACGCTGGAAAAAATTACGTTCTATGTGTATTATTTTTTATTTTTTTGAAAGAAACAGAACGTGCATGTGAGGATGTGCCTGGAGGGTAGCAGGCAGCGGCGGCCCGGCCGCCTGCCTCGCTCGGACACGCGCCCGCGTCCAGCCGCGTCCCGCGAGAGGAACTGGAACACTTTCATGGAAGTGGCACCGGGATTGGAGTAGTGTACGTGTCGGCGCTGCTGCTGCTGCTGCTGCGGTGGCGGTAGCGGCGGCGGCGGCCGGGCCCCCCCTCACTGTCGCCTCTCCTGTCTCCCGCGCGTCGTCCTCGCGGCAGCATCTCCGTCTCGCTCCCTCTCCTAGAAACTCCGGTCTCTCTCCTTCCCCCCTCACGTCCTCGTCACGGCGCGCGACACTTTATTCGTTCCCAATTTACTATTCCCGGGCTCCATTCAGCGGATGGACAAGAGGAAAATAAAATAAGAAATAACGTTGGAGGCTTCTCGTTTGTCGATGTAAGCGCGCGTACAAAAATATTTAAAATAGATTTCTCATATTTCCGATTTGCCGACACGATGCTCTTGTCGCGGATTACGTAGGTACGGCACAGCCTGCTCCTGCCGGGGCCGCTGGACCGTGCCGCAGTGCCGGGGAGGGGCCTGCCGTGTCATCGGGAGATGGCCGTGGGACCGGCGGCGCCCCGGCCAGGGTATCAGCCTGGTGCCGGCGGTGCCAGCGGTGCTGCAACGGCCGGGCCGCGCCGAGCCGCCGAGCGAAAGGGAATCGGGATGGAAGGCTGGTGCTGCTGCACGGCAGGAAGGAAGAGAGCGGCGCCGGGGCGGGTGCGTTCAGTTAGACAGGTGCGGAACAGCGAGGGGGCGTTCAGTTAGACAGGTGAGGAACAGCGAGGGGGCGTTCAGTTAGACAGGTGAGGAACAGCGAGGGGGCGTTCAGTTAGACAGGTGAGGAACAGCGAGGGTGCGTTCAGTTAGACAGGTGCGGAACAGCGAGGGGGCGTTCAGTTAGACAGGTGCGGAACAGCGAGGGTGCGTTCAGTTAGACAGGTGAGGAACAGCGAGGGGGCGTTCTGTAGAGACAGATCCAGAGCGGCGAGGAGGGACGTTCAGTTAAAGCCAGGCGCGCCGCCGTGTCGTAAATCAGCGCGGCGGCGGCGCGATAGCAGACGACGGCAGCCACAGTTTGTTTTTGCCTGATTGAGCAGGCGGCGGCGGCGGCGCAACTTCGGCGTGACGCGGTCGTCCTCGGAGTCACTTTTGTTTTAGTTGACAGACCGCCGCCGTCTCCCACGCGCGCTAATTTGTCTGTCGTCTCGTTATCGCGACCTTGTTGATGATGATGATGATGACGATGTTGGTGCTTGATAATGGTGATGACGATGACGACTGTTTGGCCGTAGTTTTGATCGCCCCGCGGGCTCCGTGTGGTCTTGCCCCCGCCCCCGCCCCCTGAAGGCCCTCCTCGCCCTTCCCTACTCACCTCTTCATTCTCTGCGACACCGCTCCGCCATTCTGCTCGACGCTTTTATACACGAGTGGCGTAGCAGCCCTCGCGGAGCAGCGGCGCGCGCGCGCGCGCGTGTGTGTGTGTGTGTGTGTTGCCTATGCTGACTGCGGTGTGATGAGATTCGCCGACCTCCTTTAGGATGTAGGGGGCGCTGGGCGGAAGGCGGGAGGGAAGGAGGGGACGGGACCGAAGAGCGCGCGCGCGGGAGATTCGAATCTTATCATCGGAATATACATTTTGATTAGCATATTGGCGCTCGGAGCCGGATGGAGGGGACCGGGGGCGCCGCACAGTCTTTGCGTGCTGCTTTCCAACCGGCGGCGGCGGCGCGCAGCCACTTGGCGCTCCGTGCTTGTTTTCGGGGTGCTTTTGAGGGGAGCGGGAGCGGGGATGCTTGCTGTGTGTGTGTGTGTGTGTGTGTGTGTGTGTGTGCGCGCGTGTGTCTGGCACCACCTGTGATTGGAGTGGTCGTGTATGATGCACAGGTGTGTGTGTATCACATTGTCATTCATGCAGGCGGGCAGCAGAGCGGGCCACAGTGGTGCAGCACCTGTCAGCCTAGAGATGGATGGCGGGGCTCGGCGGTGGCGCGCCCACCGCTGCATGAGGTTCGCCGCGGCGCAGTGCGTCGGCCAGGTGCAGCCAGGTGTCACCGTCCCCCCCCCCCTCCTCCCTCTCTCTCTCTCTCTGTTTCTGTTTCATTCCCCCCGCCCCCACCCACCACACACTCCACAGTCAGCCACGGTGTGAAACGCCCGCACACACCGGGGTAGGCCAGCCCGCAGACCCGGCCTGCGCACGGGAGCCCACGCTGCCTACCCATAAGGCGCGCGGCCGGCAGCGTCTCCAGCAGCGTCACCGACAGCGTCTCCGAAACCGACAGCGTCTCCGGCAGCGTCTCCGACAGCGTCACCGACAGCGTCTCCGAAACCGACAGCGTCTCCAGCAGCGTCTCCGGCAGCGTCTCCGACAGCGTCTCCAGCAGCGTCTCCAGCAGCGCCGGGCCTGACGAAGCCCCGGCGCTGCCGCTGGCGGCCGAACGCGATGAATGTGCCAAGTTCTCATCTCTGGCGGCGCGTTGTGTGCGTGATACACGAGCTCTCGGGGAGGGGGGCCACTACTAAACAAGACCCTGCACCCTTCCTCTCCCCCCCCCCCCCCCCCCCCCCCCCCCCCTCGCTCTCTCTCTCTCTGTCTTCCTCTCTCGGGTGAAGCGTTTTGGGATATGACTCTTCCCTTCCCCCCTCCTCTCTCTCTCTCTCTCTCTCTCTCTCTCTCTCTCTCTCTCTCTCTCTCTCTCTCTCTCTCTCTCTCTCTCTAAATGAGCCCGGGGCTCTCAGCGCCGCTCCCTCCCGCCCGGTTTGCTCATCATCACTTGGGTGCCGAATGCTGTAATCTGTGCGCCGTGCCCCGTTTTCCGTGATATTATCGTCATTACACGGATTGGAGCGGCGTGGCGCGAGCGCGACAGAGAGAGAGAGAGAGAGAGGAGAGAGAGGGGGAGAGAGGGGGAGAAAGAGAGGGGGGGGGGGGGGGCTGGTCGTGTGTCACCCGGGGCCGGGCATTGTGACAGACTGGCGACATGACCGTGTCCCCGACGGAGGCCCGCGCCCCGCCCGCCCCCGCCCCCGCCCGCTCAGCCTCCAACTATACTGCTTGCGCAAGGGCACATACATCTCGTGTTCGTCTAGCGCTGGTACCCTCATGGGCAACCCACGGGCAACCCTCGGGCAACCCGTGCACGGTTGCAGCGTGTGCGCTGTGTAGGACTAAGTATTCTCGACACGGTGCACCAAGATGTCCTTTCTATAATTCGGGCCAGTATGACGTATTAATGTACATCGAGGCAGCAAATATATTTGTATGCATTATTATTAAGCGTCGATCTGTCTTGGTGCTCGCATTATATAGAATATCAGGGCCGTGTGATTTATTTTTTATTCCCCCACCCCCCTCTCCACCCCGTGCGCCTGTTGCTTCCGTGTCCCGGGGAGGCTGCGCCGCTGCCGCTGCGCCGAGATATCGACGTAGGATGAGAAGGTGTGTCAGTAAATGGTTTCGCCTGCGACCGCCCGCAGGCCCGGCTCATGTATCGCCGCGGTGAGGTTCCTTCGGTTCGTCGGGGGGCGTCTTTTTGGCTTTGCATGTCCCGCCGCTGACTCAGGTTATCAGTTTAGCCCGCCGCCCCGCCCCGCCCCGCCCCGCCCCGCCCCGCCCCGCCCCCCCCGCCTCGCCCCGCCCCGCCCCGCTCCGCGGCTCTGATCTCGAGAGTGAGCGCGGCGGGGCCGCCTGGGGCGTCTGCTAGCGTCTGCCCGCCAGTGCGGTGCGATGCAGTTCAATGAGCCCCCTCCCCCCCGTTTCCCCCTCCCCTTCTCTTCCTCTGCTGTTTTGCTGCCCCCCCCCCCTCCCCCTTTCCTATCGCCAATCTCCCTTTCTCGTGTACGTTTGCGAGGGGGCCGCGCCTGCTAGAATCGATGGTTTGAGAGGCCCCTGGACTGCCGTCTCTGACCGAGACGCGAGCTCTCCCCCCCCCCCCCTCCCCACTTCTCGGCGCCCGCTCGCGCCCACTTCCTCCTCCCCCCCCCCCCCCCCCTTTTCCCTCTCAATCCCTCCCTTTCTATCCTTACAGTACACGCGGGACGAATAAACGTCTCCTTACTGCAACTTTGAAAACCACCGGGCGCGCGGCCCTGTCGTATCTTCCCCCTTTTTACTACGCACAAGTTTCCTTTTTTCCTTCCCTCCCCCTCGTTCTCCCTCCTCCTCCTGCTCCCTCTCCCGCCGCGGCCACTTCCACCACGACGCGGCCACGCAGGCCGGCCTCCGCCGCGCCGCGCCGCCGGCGGGGTCGTTCATGACCCCCTGATTGCCACCCTGATGGGGATCTCAGCGGGGCCGTGCCGGGGAGGGGGGGGGGGGGGGGCTTATGCGACCGCCAGCCGGCCGCGTAGCGTTCATTCATTTTGCATACACGTCCCGCGGCCCCGCCGGCACCGCAGCGCCCCCCCCCCGTAAAGCGTGCAATTGCTAATCGCTGCCCGCTGTCGCTTTGTCGCGGCGCGGCGTCTCCCCCCGCCGATACGCCGTGCCCTGTCGTGCCCTGCCGTGCCCTGCCGCAGGGCCCCGCAGCGCCGCCGGACGCCCCCCGAACACCGCGGACCGTGCGGCGCTGACGAGACTCGGGCGGCGCTTCGTGCGCGGGCTGTTCTATTTCTCGGCACACCTTTTGTTGCTGCCGCCGACGCCGACGCCGACGCCGCCGACGCCGCTGCTGTTGCGGCAAAGGAGGGTGCTGCGCCGCGCGCGCCGCGCGCTGCAAGGTTTTTGGGCGGCTCTTTCTCTCCAAATCATTACTTTTGTTGTCCGCGTCCTCGCTTCGTCACGCACCCACCACCACCACCACCACCACCACCTCTGCGGCCGGGCCGCCATCGGGGCCCGCCGTCCCGTAGCGTCGCCCGGCACAGCAGCGGTACGGCGCGGCGGGCGCGGCGGGCGCGGCGCCAGGGCTCCTCTATTGCAGGCACTGATGTAAGCTGTTATCTTCTTGTCCCGGAGTCGTGCGCCCCGAGTTACCGACGGCTCAGCGGCGGCGGCGGCGGCGGCACGGTGATGCCGCTCGCTGCGGCCCCCGCGCTACACGGCCGTTTGGCGGCGCTAATCGCCGCCTGGTGCGTGAGCCCCGCGCGGTGCCTCCACCTGCGCCGAGGCTGGCAACGACGTCGATGGTGGCGGCCAGCGGAGCAACAGCAGCACACGTTGTCGCGGGTGGGCGCGGCGGGGCGGGTCGGCCGAGGCCGCGTTGAGGGGGCGAGGGCGGGGGTTCGACCCGCCGCCGTCCTCGCCGGGCGCGGCCCCCGGCGCGGCCCTCGCGACCCTTCACGGCCGCCCCCCGCGGCCCCCGCGGCCCCCGCGGCCCTTCGTCCTCCCTTTAGCCTTGAGCGCGCACCGGATTGGAAACGAGATGGTGGAGAAAAGGGGAAAGGCGCAGGCCGGAAGAGGCGGGCGGGGCGGGGCCGGGGGGCCGCGGGGACTCGGCGGCCTCCTCGGCGCCGCCCTGCAGGAGGGCGCGCGCACACAACTTTTGCGCGCGCCGAATCATTTGGGAAGGCCGTGTTGATCTTGGCCGTCGCGGACGTCGTCTTCGCCGCGTCCTCGAGGCTGCCTTGTGTGTGGCCTGTCCGTGGCCCTGGGACTCGGGGCGCGGAGTGGAGTGTGCTCTCGGGCGGGGGGCGGAGACTGGGTGCCTCCTGCTCTCTCTCTCTCTCTCTCTCTCTCTCTCTCTCTCTCTCTCTCTCCTCTCCTCCTCCTCCTCCTCCTCCTCTCACTGGTTGTTGTTGATCCACCACCTGTAGCGGCACACAAAGAAAGAGCCCAAAGCAGCGGACAGAGAAATTAAAATTGGATGTAGTGAGTTTGTGGTGCTGCCTTCGTGCTTTGTGATGTGTTTGAGAGAGAGACAGAGACAGTGGGCGAGTGAGAGAGTGAGAGAGAGAGAGAGTGAGTGAGTGAGTGAGTGAGTGAGTGAGTGAGTGAGTGAGTGAGTGAGTGAGGCGTTGGAGAATGTCGGAAGAGTTTGTCCCTGCAGCGTAAAGTGTATACTTTTTGTCCCCCCTCGATGCACCTCTGTGTCGCTATTGTGAAAGGACAGGTGTGTCGTCTTTGTCTGACGTCTGCGTCTCTCTCTGTTTCAGGTAATTAGCAGCGGAGCGGTGCTGACAGCAGCGGCGCTGACCCGGCAGCACTGCTGCTGGGCCGCTGCCACGGCGCGGTACGGCTTGTAGTAAGGCAGGTACTGTCCCTCCTCGGCCGTCGTGCGTTGCTCTGCGAATAATCCCCATTCGTCCCTCCCGGTGTCCGCGCACGCGACGCGGGGCACTACGTCTTGAGGGCCGGCCGGCTCTGTGCTGACCACCTGGCAGTAACCGCACGCCGGCGGTGTGAATAACGGATGGGACTCTTAATTGGATTTGTGTGTCGTGTCCGGCTGTATATGCGTTATGCAGGGGGGGGGGGGGGGTCAGGGGTCGGCGGGGTCGGGAGGGAGCCGCCGCGGGCCGCGGCCGCCGCCACCGGCGTATGTATTGATTCGCCCCAAGCAGCCATCGGGCACACACACACACACACACACACACACACACACACACACACACACACAGAGCACCACCGGACTGCGGAGAAAGGAAGTGAGGGCTTTTGGCAGAGCTGTCGATAACTGGGGCGTCGGAGCTGATGGATGCCCCCGCGCCGCCCCGCTGTGTTCATTCATTTACCCGCTCCCGCTCCCGTCGCCGTTTCCCTCACACTCATACATTCTTTTAAATATTTTTTTTATTTTTATTTACGTCCCGCTCTCACGTTTTTACTATTATTGAACGCCAATAATCGCCCGCTGCACACGTTCGCCACCGTCCTCATCATTCCCAAAAACTGCGGAAATAATTTTATTTCGAAAAAAGTCCCCTGAAGAACTCGGATGATTTTCTTCTTGTCTAAAAAGAAACGGTTTTTAGAGTAGGAAATTCCTTTGCTCAGCAGCCTATGTATTTGGGGTATAAATTTTCTGAGCAGTGCTCCTCCCCCCCTCTTTCTGTCTCATTCTCTCTCTCTCTCTCTCTCTCTCTCTCTCTCTCTCTCTCTCTCTCTCTGTGGGCCCCCGAAGCTCTCGCAGCCCTCTCGGCTCTCGCGGCTCTCGCGGGGGGGGGGGGGGGGGGGGTCGCATAGGAATTTTAAAGAAGTGGCGTCGCGTTAGAGGGAAGGGAGGCAGGGAGCTCGGCAAAGACTGTCGGCCCCGCGGCGCGGCGCCAAGGGGATTTGCGCGAAGGGATGTAAACTGAATTGGCCGCCCGCTAACCCCACGGGCTCCGGGCTCCGGGCTCCGGGCTCCGGGCTCTGGGCGGCGTGGCAATGACTAGGAGCTCCTGCGGTCTGGGCGCGGCACCGCACCGCACCGCCACGCCGCGCCACGCCACGTCCCACACCGCCTCCACCGCCCGCGTCAACCGTGACCGGGGATCCCCTCCCACCGCCGCGGCCTGCGGGGCCTGCGGGGCCTGCGGGGCCTGCGGGGCCTGCGGGGCCTGCGGGGCCTGCGGGGCCTGCGGTCGCCGGGGGTCCGAGCAACGCAACGGCCTCTCGTCACACGGCGGTGGCGGCGCCCACGGCCCGCCGGCCCCGGGTTCGAATCCCCCCCGCTCCGACTGCTGGCGGCCGCGCTCACACACGCTTGCCCATTACTAGTGTTTTTAGTGGTACCTCGCACCTCACACCCCGCTCCCGTAGAAAATTTCACCCTCCCGCGCTCCCTGACTCTTGATCGACAATTATCGCCCGATTGAAGAGAACCGCCGGCGAACGTTGGTTGTCTTCGTGACGGTCGTGACTGCGTGCGCACGCGGGCCGCACGCACGCACGCACGCAGCGGGCGCACGCGGCGGACGCCGCACGCATCCGATGAGGTATTGATGAAGGCGCGCCGCGTGGTCGGGTTAATTATGCAGCTCGTCCATCGCGGTCGGAAGGCGTGGTGTCGCGTGCGTGTCGCGTGCCGGGCCGCCCGCCGGCGGGGAGTGCCCGGGCGCCGTGGTGGCAGGCAGCCCGCGGCGCACGCGTGGCGCGCGGTACGGCCTACCCGCCCTCCGCCGGGCGCTCGGGTCAGTGCATCATTGGCATCATACGGGCGCCGCCTGCAGTGCTGCTAAACGGTTCGGGCGGTGTGTGTGTGTGTGTGTGTGTGTGTGTGTGTGCAGCGGCCGTGTGTGTGTGCAGCGGCCGTGGGTGGGTGGGACCCCTGCGGACCCCCTGCGGACCCCCTGCGGACCCCCTGCGGGCCCCCTGCGGACCCCCTGCGGACCCCCTGCGGACCCCCTGCGGACCCCCTGCGGACCCCCTGCGGACCCCCTGCGGACCCCCTGCGGACCCCCTGCGGACCCCCTGCGGACCCCCTGCGGACCCCCTGCGGACCCCCTGCGGACCCCCTGCGGACCCCCTGCGGACCCCCTGCGGACCCCCTGCGGACCCCCTGCGGACCCCCTGCGGGCCCCCGCGGGGGTCACGGCACGGCACGGGACGCCGCCGCGATGGCGCTGCGATACGGACAGAGCGGCGCGGCACGGTCGTGAGTCGGAGGCTCCTAGGGAGTGACCCCAGATGGCCATCGGCCGTGGGCCCCGTATTTATCGCCTTCGCGCGACCCACCTCTCTCTCTCTCTCTCTCTCTCTCTCTCTCTCTCTCTCTCTCTCTCTCTCTCTCTCTCTCTCTCTCTCTGTCGTGTACGTAGTTCCGCTCTCCCTCGGCAGTGGGTCAGGTGGGTGCTTTACACAAGGCGGCGCATCGATCCCGTGGAGTGTCTCTGTCTCTCACCTTCTCCCCCTCCACGTCTGTCTCTCCCTGTCGCACTCCCACGTGGTCCCGTGTCCCTCCCTGCCTGCGCTGCACGCGCGCGGACGCTGGCCCTGCCGTGCACTACCGTTGTTGCCTCTGCACAGCAGCAAGCAGCATCTGCACTGGAGAATCAGGGAGAGAGAGAGAGAGAGAGAGAGAGAGAGAGAGAGAGAGAGAGAGAGAGAGAGAGAGAGAGAGAGAGAGAGAGAGAGAGAGAGAGGTGTTTGTGCAAACGACATCGGCGGTTTCGACAGTGATTGATTCTGCTGTGGCGTCCACCTGTCGCCCGGCCGCGGCCGCCCTGGCCCACCCCCGCCGAGCGCCGCTCATGAGGCGTGGCCGAGGACTCTGCGTGGGGCCGCGTGGGGTCGCGGATGGCCTCCGCTGCACCCTCGGGTACCGGCCGGCTGGAACGACCCCCTTCGTCAGGCTCTCGTCGGGACCCCGTTAACCCTTTTTGCGGGACCTGACGACGCAGAGTGTAAAGTCGGCGTGCAAACACGACGGGGGAAGGCGGCCGCGGCCCCGGCGGCCCCGGCAAGGGAACCGTTGCCGCCATGCGGCGGCCCGCGGGCTTCGACACGGGCGCGCCGCGGAGTAGAGGCCAAAGGCACGCGCGCGCACATGTGTGTGTGTGTGTGTGTGTTCTATGAGGGAAATAAAGATGAAAGGGAAATAATGTACGGAGAAAAGTAAATGCAGTGGCTGTCTGCCGCCATACAGTATCGCCCGCACAGTGGCGCTCTTGAGTTCTCTCCGTGTCCCGTGCTCTGCTCTTCCCGTGGCGAGCGTTGTGCACTCCGCACTCCGAATGGTGTCGCGGTGCTCGCGCTGTGCCTCCCCACGTCGTCTGGCTGCGGTACTTTTGCAGTATTGTGCGCGATGGTCGCATATCTCGCTGCCCCGATGCTATCGCATCACCGACCCACTCGCTGGAGCGGCTGGAGCGGCTGGAGCGGCTGGAGGACGCGGGCGCGTCGGTATGTCATGCTGCCGATGGTTATCGACCCTTGCTGCCCGCTGGTTGCATCTCTCTCTCTCTCTCTCTCTCTCTCTCTCTCTCTCTCTCTCACACACACACACATACACGCCCTGACTCTCACGATGGCGTTTCGGCCGTGTAGTCCGTTCTGGCAGCGCACTGCAGAAAGCGAGAGTGGAGTGGATCAGCTCGCGGCGCCGTGTGTGTGTGTGTGTGTGTGTGTGTGTGTGTGTGTGTGTCCGTATTCCGACGGCTGCCGTGCGGCCCGTCCTGTGCCGCGGGCGGTGCGGGGTCCGGTCCAGCGACTACGGCGGTGGCGGCCTCCCCGGAGCCTCCAGCAGCCTCCAGCAGCCTCCAGCAGCCTCCAGCGCGGCCGGTGTCACGTCACCGCTCGTCGCTCCAGGAAGTAATATTCGTGCCCACAGGTGTTGGCATGCCGCTGCGCCGCCCGGCTCTTCCTTCCCCCTTTCTCCGTGGTGGGAGAAGCGGTCAAAACAGTTTGTTTTGAGCCGGCAGCGGTACGTGCCGGCCGGCGGTGTTTAGTTTTGTCGCTGCGATGCTTCCTGTGAGGTGAAGGGGCCTGGCCGCCGCCACGCACGCGTGCCTGGCGCGTGTCCGCGTGGCACGCGGCCGCCGCGTCCGGTGAGTGGCCGCGCGGGACACGACCCGTGCGTGCGCCGTGTGCGTGCGCCGTGCGCGTGCGCGTGCCGGGCCGCACGTCCCTTCCGCGTCCGGCCGGCGGCGAGATGAATGTGCCGTTTATTCGCGTCTTCGCCGTGGTGTGATTTTCCGGCGCGGTGGTCTCCAAGTGGCGCCGCCCCCCTCCCGCATCGCCGGCGCCCCCCGCGGCGCCACGGCGGGCTCCCCGATGCCACATTAAACACCGCAGGGCGGCGCCAGCGCGCAAGTTGTGCCGCACACGCAGAGCAAGATAGAGAGAGAGAGAGAGAGAGAGAGAGAGAGAGAGGGGGGGGGGGGGGGGGCTAGAAAACAACTCTAAAAATATGAAAAATGCGGAGAGTCGAGTCATATCCCCCTCGTTGTGGCGGCGGCGCGGCGGCGCGCAGAACTTGCAGGGCGGCCCTCGGAGTTGTCGCCGACGTTGGTCGCCGCGGCGGCGCTGCCGGGGCTCCTCCGGGAGCTAATAACCGTAAAGCGGCTCGTGGCCTCGACGCCTACATGCACAGCAGCAGCCGGGCCGAACGGGCGTCGTTACAAGTGTGCCGCCGCAGCAGCCGCAGCAGCCGCCACAACACGCCTTAATCGAAGCCGAATGACCCGGGCGTTATTGCGGGGCGGGCTGAGCGGTGATGCTGCGGTGGTGGTGGCTGTGGTGGTGGCCTGCAGCAGTGTCGGAGGTGAGGAGGAGGCGGCGGGGCGGTGGCGTGTAGGAGTGCAGCAGGTATGGGGGTCACAACGGTGCGGTACTTGAGCAGCGCGCGGCCGGCGTTGCACCGCGGGGGGGGGGGGGGGGGGCTGGCCTAGACAACGCCTCGGATAGACGCAGACGTCTTTTTTCGGCGCGGCAGTGGCAGACCGGCCCCCCTCGATCCTCTTTGCGTTTCCTCGCGGAATTAAAGTCGAAGTGATACGGCGAATGTTTCCTGAATTTTATTGGTCTACTTAAGGTCGTTATTTTCTATACACGTGCGGACAAATTTTTGGACGTACGATGCATTAATTTGTACGCGCGCCGTGCAGCGTTGTGCCGGGTCCGGAGGAGGCGACGGCCTGCTGTGAGTATGATGCACACATATATTCTATGCGTAACAACATTCTCCGGTCGCACATCTGCCGGCGCCGATGTTCTCTCCAGCGCTGGAGCGGCCGGGACCGCCGCCGGCCGCGTGGGACGACGCCTGGAACAGTAGCCGCGGCAGCTGGAGCCCCGCGGGCCCGCGGCGGGCCGAGCTTTGTAACGCAACGCGCGGCCTCTCTGTCCGTTGGCGCGCATCCCGCCGTTTTTACCGCCCTCCTGGAGCCGCGCGCAGCGGAGGATATGTGAGTCGGCCGCACCGCGCCGCCAGCCGCCGTACCGGCCCGAGAGCTCTCCTCGTGTCGTGCTGCGGGGCCCAGGCCCAGGCCCAGGGGGAAAGCGGTCAATGGGGGCTGTAAAAATCTGAGCGGCAGCGGCGGCGGCGGTGCGGGGCTCCATTGGCGTTTCGCCATGACTGACATGAGTCGTGTGTGAGAGAGCGCGGGCGGGTCGCCGGGGGGTCACGGCACGGCAGCGCGGCATGGGCGGTCATGAGCGGCGGTAACTCATCGAGCCCGGCTGGCTGCCCGCGGTGTGGTGTGTGAGTGTGTGTGTGTGTTCGTGTGTGTGTGTGGATGGTCGTGCCGCGCGCTTCCGGGCTGCAGCTGCTGCAGCAGCCGCTGCCGCACGGGGCCAATTTCAGCGACGGCGAGAAGAGCGTCCCGCGCCGCGTTCCCGCCGTGCACATGGGCCGCCGGCCGGGGCCGCTGGCCGCGGAGCTCACGACCACCACCACCACCACCACCGCCACCGCCACCACCACCACCACCACCACCACCACCACCACCACCACCACCACCACCACCACCACCACCACCACCACCACCACCACCACCACCACCACCACCACCACCACCACCACCACCACCACCACCACCACCACCACCACCACCACCACCACCACCACCACCACCACCACCACCACCACCACCACCACCACCACCACCACCACCACCACCACCCGCCACCACCACAACCTCCACCACCACCACCACCACCACCACCACCACCACCACCACCACCACGCCGCCCACCGCCCGCCGCCGCCGCCGACGCGCGCCGCACGGCCAAGTTTTGAAACCGCGGCGGCGGTAGCGGCGGTGACGTCACGCCATTAATGAATGGAAACAGTGGAGTCAGCGCATTGTTGTGTGGCATGGAGGGGGGTAGGGGGGGGGGGGGGCGCCGGGGCTCAGGTGGCCAATGTGTTGCTAATGCGTGCCGCCGCCGGAGAAAACGAGCCGAACCGGAGCCACGGGGCCGCGGAGCCCGGAGCCGCGGCGCCCGGAACTATAAGTGCCCCCGACACGCCGGATACAATGACCCGGCCTCCCCTCCCGGGCCCTCTGGGCTGCGCCCGCGGCGCTGCTGTTCGTAGGCAGCCCTGGCGCCGCCGCCGCAGCGGCCGGCGGTACGGTTCGACAGGACCGCGGCTGCTGAATTTCCTCGTTGCAACAGCAGAGAATGAGAGCGAGAATGAGAGAGAGAATGAGAGAGAGGGAATGAGAGAGAGAGAGAGAATGAGAGAGAGAGGGAGAGAGAGAGAGAGAGAGTGAGGAAGTGCGGTGGCAGAGGTCCCGGAGAGGCCTTGGACTCGTTCGTTAAACACGTCCGGTTGGGGGTGCGCGGCGCCTCGCGGAGGCCCCCCCCCCCCCTCCTACACCTTCCCTCCCCCGCATGCTTCGTCGTTATTCTGCTTTAAAAGTAAATTGCGAGCGAGAGGAGGGAGTGAGGGAAGGAGTGAGAGAGAGAGAGAGGGGGAGGGGGGGGGGAGGGGGTGAAGTGGGCCAGCAGTGCATGTCGTCACGCCATGCGTCCATCGTCATGCCGCTCTCATGACGATCGACCTGCCGCGGATAGAGGAAGAGTGTGTGTGTGT
The DNA here is from genome assembly GCA_026979955.1 of Megalurothrips usitatus. Lineage (NCBI taxonomy): Eukaryota > Metazoa > Arthropoda > Insecta > Thysanoptera > Thripidae > Megalurothrips > Megalurothrips usitatus. Next base: position 6,661,542 of record CM049596.1, read on the forward strand.
GTGTGAGAGAGAGAGAGAGGTAGAATGCGGTGTGAATGTCCTGCCGGCGCCGCCTCCATCATCGGAACACGCGCGTCGCGCCTCTCTACCCCCTTTTCCACCTCTCTCCCTCTCCCGCACGCTCTATATTTGTCTCCATCTCTCTTTCGCTTCTGCTTTTTACACACCGCGCACGCATGCGGCGAGTACATCGTTTCTCATTCCTAGTATCGACATGACGTGTTTCTTTCTTTTTTCCCCGCCGCACCTAATTTTTTTCTATTTTATTTATTTTCTTTCCGCTTACAGCGCACAATGTGGCAGCTATCCGCGGCTCCCCCCCCCCCCCCTCTCTCTCTCTCTCTCTCTCTGTCGGCTGTGTTTCGTTGACGATAAAGGTTCCCGGTCGCCCCCGCTGCGCACTCGTGGCTCTTGTCGAGGGGCGAGTGCTCTGCGCTGCGCCGCTGCGTGGTTGGCGGTCGGCGGGTCGGGTTGGGGACTCGGTGTCACTGGATTGAGCTCGTCTCGGCGCGTTAGTTTGGCGGCGTGGCGTGGCGTGGCGGCGGCTGCTCGGGTTGGAGAGACTGAGAGTCTCTGTAGCTCCCGGGTCCAGCCCAGCATCAGCGGCAGCAGCAGCAGCAGCGGGTCTAGTCCACTTGAGCCGCCGCTACCACCGCACGCCACTGAGCTCGGCGGCTGTCTCCGCATGGGGGGCTCAGCCCGCCCCGCTTCCTCTGTGCGCTGCTAATGCCGTAATCGCATCGGTCTGCTGAGGCAGTGGCGGCGGGCGGGCCGGCCTGGGCCCCGCAGCCACGCCCGCACCACCCCCTGCCGTGTGACTGGCCCCTGCCGTGTGTGCATGTGTGCGCACTGACCTGGGACACGCCACGCCCCCTGACGACCGCGGGGTGCGTCGCACCGCCGCCGCCTTTCCTGGTCGTGCATGAAGAGGTGGCCGTCGTACGGCACACGCGGGAGGCGGCAGGCACCTGGACTGGAGGTGTGTCGCGGGCGCCGGACTGCGTTCTGCGGCCGCCCCGGCTGGTGGTCCGCTTCGTCCGGAAAAAAAGCGGGTGCTCTGATGGATGTACTGCAGTTACTCCAGGTATTCTGGGCACCCCGGGTGTACTCCGTGTATACTCCGTGTATACTCCGGGTGCACCCCGGACAGTAACGTGTCGTGCCTCAGTGGCCGCGCGGTCTCCTCCCTTTGCCCCCGCATTGGACACGGGGACGGGCCGACGGCGGCGGCGTTGATGGTCATGGTGATGATGGTGGTGAAGGCAGTGATAATCGGGCCGGCTTTCGCCCGGGCGGCGGTGCGGCGCGGCGGCGGCCGCTGTTGGGTCGGGTCGAAATATGGATGTCCCGGCCGGGCGTCCTGCGAGGACCGCTAATCCTGGGCCGGCCGGCCCCCGGACCTGACGACCCGGCCCGGCAGGCCCCGCCGACCTGTCGGCCGCGGCCGGCTTTTACACGGCCGGGAACTGCTGTTGTCGTCGACGTGCTAATAATCCGGACACAGCCCGGGTGGGTCGCGCGCCACGCAGCTCGGGCTCGGGCCGTGCCGACGGTGAGCGGCGGCCGTGTGTGGCGGGGCCACCCGGGGCCCCCGCGGCCCCGGCCCCGGCCTCCTCTGAGCCCCCCGGGTGCGTCCGGGCCGCCTCCCCGGACGCCGACGTGACGGACGGCCTCGGACGGGTCATTAGAGGGGAGGCCCCGGCCCTTTTCTCACTGACACCGCGGCACGGCGCCCCGCTCTGCAAATGATTTCGGACCGCCGGCCGCCGCTCTCCGTCTGGCAGCTCGCGGGCACCGCTGATGACCAGGCAGATGTATTTGGCGCTTCTGCTAGGTTTTGCACGTGGAGGTGCGCTGAGGGTGGGGCAGGACAAGAGGGAGAGAGAGAGAGAGAGACAGAAGGTGAAGAAGGAGGAATTAGAAGGAGCGCGCGAGAAAGAGAGAGGAGGGGGAGAGAGTAAGTGAGAGTGAGAGCTGGAGGGGGAATGAAACAGAAACATGGTCACCCCATGGTCGCCTCTACCTGTTCCGCCGCTATGATGGTGACACCACACCTCCTCGCGTGTTGTCGTGTTATTGCCCGCCTCTCTCGCAGCCTCCGCGGGACGGGCGCATCGGCTCCTGGAGAGCACAGGAGAAGGGACGCGCCCGTCCCCTCCCGCCCCACCCACCGCATGGAGTCCCCAGCGCCTCTCGCACTGGGGGTGGCGAGCACGCGCCGCTGAGCACTGTGATGTGCCCCGATATCATGTCTGCGTTCTGATCCCCAAGGGTTTGGCGTATAGCTGGGCCGCCGCCCGTCTGTCTGCCTCTCTCCGTCCCGCGGCCAAAGGGGCTGCAAGGCGAGCTCGTCAATCCCGCCACCGATTTCATCCCTTTTCCCATCTCGCCCTACCTGTCTCCTCTCTCTCTCTCTCTCTCTCTCTCTCTCTCTCTCTCTCTTCGCGCGCGCGCGCGGTCTCTCCCGCGGATGCACGGGGGCGAAGGGCTAAGTGTTCCTCCGGGATGAAGAGGCTTACCTCTGTTCACTACCTGTCTGTTCGGCCGCCTGTTCTCCGCCCCGATGCACCCCCCCCCCCCCCGGAACGGTCTGTCGGCATCGCTTTCATTGACCACGCCTCGACGGCCTCGGCGCTGACCGCCGACATGTTCCCCGATAAGCGCCCCCCCCCCCCCCCCGTCGGGATCCCCGTGAGAGCGGCGCGGCGAGAGCTCCGCCGGCGGCCGCGTCCGCGACAGGTGTGGGCCGCCTGCAGCCCCCCGGCCCAGGCCCAGGCGGCCCCGGCTGGTGGGTGGAACCGCTGCCACAACACAATAACCCCCGCCGCCGCCGCGATGACGGCCACCGCCCGTCTGTGTGCGTCTGTGTAGGTGTGCGAGAGGGAGGCGACGTCGGCGACGTTTCCGCAAAACCACAATCTCATCCTCTCCCCCGCCATCCCCTCCGCTCCCCCCCCCCACCCCCTCCCCTCCCCAACCCCACCCACAGGTCGAGCCGGCGTGTTGGGGGCAGCCGCGACGGCGCGGGGCGCCCCGCCATTGGCATTCTCGTCGGCATTCCACCCTGCTTGTGCCGTTTGCATTCCACCGCCCGTAACTCCCTCTGGCCTCCCCCCTGCTGCCCCGGCGCCCCCTCCCTCCCCTACCCCCAGCCCGAGTGCCGCGCGACGGCGCAAAGGATTGGACCGCTGTGGTGATGATGATTGTCACCCCCTCGGCCCGTCAATCTGTCTCTCCCCGTCACCCCGTCCCCACGCTCTCTCTCTCTCTCCGTCTCTCTCTCTCTCTCTCTCTCTCTCTCTCTCTCTCTCTCTCTCTCTCTCTCTCTCTCTGTCCATCTTGCAGCCCCTGGCATAACCGCCGGTCCGTGCGGTTTCGGTTCGATTTATTTCCTCTCGGCTCTCCCCGGTCGATCTCTCGCGCTGCTCCGCGGCTCCGCGCGCCCGTCTCGTCCCTTTGGTCGTTATCATTATTTTTCCCCTTACTCGGCGGAATCAGACTCGATTCAATTGGCTTGGCGTGGCCCTGGCGTGGCCCTGGCGCGGCGTGGGCTTGGCGTGGGCTTGGCGTGGGCTTGGCGTGGGCTTGGCGTGGGCTTGGCGTGGGCTTGGCGTGGGCTTGGCGTGGGCTTGGCGTGGGCTTGGCGTGGGCTTGGCGTGGGCTTGGTGTGGCGTTGCGGGGCGCGGCGGGCGGGGGCGGGGACAAACTGCCGTCCTCCGCCGCAACCAGGACTCAGCTTCGACTCTGCACACACCCGCGACGCCGAACTCACTTTATTTTCCTCGCGCGCCATTCTTTCTGAACCAAAAAAAAAAGGGAATAAAGAAAATAAAAAGTCTGATTCGTAATTGGATGCCATGTCGTTTTCGGCGGGGTGGCGGTCGCGGGGGGTGCAGTCGGGTGCAGCAGGCTGAGCTGCAGGCGCCTGCAGCGGCCCGGGTAGGCAGCCCACCCGGCGGCCGCCCGGGCTCTCTGTCTGCTCCGCTCCCTGCCACCCTCTGTCTCTCTCTCTCTCCCTCTCTCTCTCTCTCTCTCTCTCTCTCTCTGTCCCTGCTGCTGCTGCTGCTGCTGCTGCTCGCGCTCCGCCCTCTGCACTAATCGATTTACGAGCTTTTTGTCATCTAAGGTTTCATTTGGGCGCTCTCCTCCCTTCTTGTTTCTTTTCCACCTAGCCGCGTGGTGGTCTGCCCCCCCCCCTCTCGGCCCCTCCCTCTTCCTCCCTCCACTCCGACTCCGCTTCGCGGGGGCAGGCAGACCCGGCTGTGCGCCTTTGACCTGCACCCACCCCGGTCCGTGCGCTGTGCAGTCTTAATGCAGAAACCCTCCCCCTGCTACCCTCTCCCCGGTTCGTTCTGCTCTCTCTCTCTGTCTCCTCTGTTTCTGTCTCTCTCTTTCTCCTCTCCTCTCTCTCCTCTCCTCTCTCTCCTCTCTCGCTGTTTCTGTTGCTTTATCTACCTCTCCACTCCGCCCACTCCCATTGGCTTGATGCTCTGGTGCCCCGAATGGAATGGGGGCGAATTGGTAGAAAATTGCGAGCAAACGTCGTGAGCAGACGGCGTGGCTCGCACGCGCGCGCGGTTGTGTGAGTGTGCGTGTGTGTGCGTGTGTGTGCGTGCGAGGCGAGGCCGGCGTCACATCTGCGGCCCCCCGTCTCCGACTGTCCGAGGCCCGGCCGAGCTCGGCAGAGCGGTGCGGCCGTTGACGGGGTGCCCTGATGGTATGCAGTCCCCGTCGTCCACCGGGCCCCCCGGCGGCCCCGGGGGACCCCAGGGCGGCCCCGCGGGGGGTCCGGCCGGCGCCGGGCTGTCTGCTTTACATGGCCGTAAAGACGCATCGTGGCGCGGCATAAAGACTGGAGGGAGTGAGAGTGTCCTGCTCCGCCACCCCGCGGCCCCCGCGGCCCCCGCCGCCCCCCGCCGCCCCCGCCGCCCCCGCCGCCCCCGCCGCCCCCCGCCGCCCCCGCCGCCCCCGCCGCCCCCGCCCCCCCGCCGCCTATTCCTGCCGGTGTCTTCACGTCGTCCGGCTCATCTTTATTGCCGTCTGATCCCCCCGCCCCGGCTGCTGGCGCTGCGCTGCCAGAGGGGGCGGGGCTGGCTGGGGCTGGCTGCCCCCGGCGGGGCGGGTTCCGGCAGGCGTCAGTCTTTGATTCACGGCGCTTCACCCCTGGCGGCCGCGGGGGCTGCTGCTGCTGCAGCAGCTGCCTTACCCGACCTCCCCCGCCCGGTCCCTGCCGGGGATGGGGTGGGGATACCGCGCTGAAAAATGGACGCGCCTTTGCAGTACAGTCCATCCCTGCCGTCCCTCCCACCCCCGTGTCCCCGCGCAGCGGCGTCTGCCGGACCGGGACCTGACCGCCGGGGCCGCCGCCACGGCGAGGGTTATTTATCGGACCGCTGACAGTTGCAAGGGCCGCTCGCGGCGTCCGGCGACCCCTCCGGGTCTTCTCCGGGCCTCCTCCGGGCCTCCTCCGGGCCTCCTCCGGGCCTCCTTCGGGCCTCCTCCGGGTCTCCTCCGGGCCTCCTCCGGGCCTCCTCCGGACCTCCTCCGGGCCTCCTCCGGGCCTCCTCCGGGTCTCCTCCGGGCCTCCTCCGGGCCTCCTCCGGGCCTCCTCCGGGCCTCCTCCGGGTCTCCTCCGGGTCTCCTCCGGGTCTCCTCCGGGCCGCCTCCGGGCCCTCCTCCGGGCCGCCTCCGGGCGGGTCACTTCCGCGGATCTTCCCCCCTCCGGGGCCTCCCCTGAGCCTCCTCCGTTCGGGCCTCCTCGAGGCCTTCGGACGCTCGCGACGAAGTACAGAAATAATTTCAACTGTTGTCTTCTTCTCTTTTTGTACTGTTGGCCGCGCGCCGCTGAAGATTGCCGTAATTGTAAAGTAATTGGTGCGGTATGACCGGCGTCGCAGCACGGCGGGGCGTGGCCACGGGAGCGTGTGACCGACTGATAACGGAAGGCGGCGGCCGCCAGCGTCGCCGCGGGTGGTCGCCAGTGGTAGTCGCCGTGGTCGTCACCGCGGTGGTCGCTGGCAGCGGGCACTCGACCCGAACAGCCGTGGGCAGACGGGCACGGCCGGCATGGCAGCTCGGCGGGCACGCAGCCGGGCCGCGGGGCCGCGCAGGCCGGCTGCATTTGGCACAGTGGCACAGTGCCTGCATGGCCTAGCAGCCCTTCCCTGCCGCCGCAGTCCCGCCCGGCCCCTCCCGTCCCCCCCGGTCCCCCTCGATGGCTGGCCGGTGCAACCGGTCCCGGTCCCGCCTGCCTGCCTGCCTGCCTCGCTGACTGCGAGTGGCCCGACGCGACGCTCGGCCCGCCCTCCCGGATGCTGGCAAACAGCTCGGGCACGGCAGGGCATTCCATACACACACACACACACTCACACACACAGTCACACACACACACACGTCCATCATTGTGGATGTGTGCGGCGTCGCGACGCCGGCGAGAGAGCTGCACAGCAGGTGCGGCGAGTGGGTCAGGCGGCACGGAGGACGCTGCCCGCCTCTGCCCGGTGCGGTGCCGCTGTGCACTAACCGATCTGCGAGCGGGCGGGGCTTTCACCGCACCGCGCGAGGTGGGTGCATGCCGCCGTGTGTGTCACTACAAGGGCACCACCGTGTGTGTGTGTGTGCAGAGCGGGCCGCACAACAGTGTTGCCTTTTATAGGGGCCCGCACCCCCTTCTCTCTCTCTCTCTCCCTCTCCCTCTCTTTCTCCCTCTCTCTCTCTCTCCTTCCCTCTCTCTCTCTCTCTCTCTCTCTCTCTCTCTCTCTCTCTGCTCTCCGTCGGGCCTCTCTCGGCTCGGCACGCAGCACAGGGGAAGGAGAACAACACATGCACAACGCTCTCCGTTCCTCGGGACCGTGTCGGCGTGTGTAAGGCCCCTCCGCTGCATGAGGACTCGTGAGGCGCGGCGTCAAATATTTACGCCGCGATGGGGAGGCGTTGGCATGCCGCCTGTTGCGGCGCCGCGGCCGTGCGGGGCGTGCGAAGCGTGCCGGCCCTGACACACCTGCTTACCCGCGGCGGGCAGCGCAGCGCGGGCCGGCCTCGGAGGATTAAGCATTACCTCATGAAACTTGCAGTGGCAGCGGAGGCAGCGCTGGCTGCTGTTCCGCTCGAGCGGCGCGGCCAAGGAGGCGTCCGACAGCCCTGAGCGAGAGAGACAGAGGCAGAAGTCTATTCCGCGTCCTCCCGCCGCCCCCGCCCGAGGCGTCAACAAGTTTCGTAGTGACAATCCCCTCTCGCTTGTCGCCGCCGCTGCTGCTGCCATGTTGCTATACGCGGCCGAGTTTCTCTGTTCTGAGTCACGTTATCTGGCGTTGCAAGGTCTCTGGTGAAGAGATAAATGAATATAATCGGCAAGGGAGGGAAAATAAAAAAAGAATGAATAAAATTTTGGAGTGAAAAAAAAAACAAACAATGAATTATCGATTACATTTGAATAGCCGTGTAACGGGGAGACTTGCGAGGGTGTGTATAGGAGCGGTGAGGCGGCGCGACACGCGGCGCTGTGGGAGAGGAAGCAGCGATGCGGGGTCGGGGTTGTTGGGGGTCATTGATGCCGGCGGGGCCCCGGTGATGTGATGGGGCCGCCGTGCGCCCTCATGGAGCGGGGCCCTGCGCCTTGCGTCATGGGGGACCCCCCGAGGGGCCCCCCGAGGGACCCCCCGAGGGACCCCGGCAGAGCCCTCGGGGATGGATGTGTGTCGTCGTGTCTCACCGCCTCCAATCAAACATCATCTTCCTCTCCCGCCCTCCGCCCCCTCTCTCTCCCTCTCTCTCTCTCTCTCCCTCTCTCCCTCTCGTATATCGATTCGCCTTGTTTTTACTGCCCGTGTGGCATTTCGTGCTCTTTGCGCTCGCGCACGTCGCCCGGATGATAAAAAATCTATACGACCCGGCGGCGGCGGCGGCGCCCCGCGCGGGTACCCTGGGAAAGAAGAGGAAGAAGAAGAAGAAGAAGAAGAAATGGCGGCTGAAGCCTTTTCCCCTGTCTCTCTCTTTCTCCCTCTCACTAATATAATACTAAAATGGAAAAGGATGGCAGCCGTCTTTTTTCTTCCCTTTTTGTTCTTTGAGGCAGGAAATTAAACGTTTGGCGATGGTGGCGGTGGTCCCGGCGCTGCAGTTAACTGAAGCGAATCGTTGTGATTAGGAAGACGCGCCGAAGATGATGGTATCGGGAGTGATCGACTGGCCGCTCGCAACGAGCGGTGCCGGCCGACGTATCCAGGCAGAACGCATCGGCGGACGGGGGAAAAAAAAATCATAACTCAAATTGTATTTTTTTGCTTATTGCCTCCGTATCCATTGGCGTCTGTGCATCGCGGCGCGGGAACTGGTGTGCCTCGCCCGTTATAACAGTGGTGTTGCCGGACCCAATGTCGTTTCGGCTCGTCATTTTCTTGTGACGGTGCGTGCTTCTGCCGCTGGTTAGGCGCCACAAGGTGTGCTGCACCGCCGCCGTGTCCAATCCTCGCAGCCGATTCCGATTTCACGCGAGGCGCCGCCGCCAGGCAGTCCGGTAGGCTGCCGCGGCGCGCGGTCACCGCCCCCCCCGTGGAACTGCCGCAGAGTCTACCGCCGCGGGAAGTTTGTCAAATTTGCCATTTCACAAGTTTTATAATTTGACGGCACTTCATGATTATACAAACTTCACCACTCTAAAAGTCTCACAAATTTACAAACTTCACAGTTTTAAAAATTTTACAGTTTTCAAAATTTTACATCTGAACAAATTTTGCATAGTGTCACAAGGGAACAAAAAAAATGATGAGTATGAAATGAAGTTGTTTGCGCGGCGCATCAACGCGGCTCGCCGGACTCGGGCTCCTGGGTGGTGCTGAGTGCCGTGTGTCAGTAGCACGGCTGCGGCACGCAGGTGGGGGCCGGGGGTTATATTGCCGTGTTTGGGCGGCGCGGTACACAATCCGCTCGTCCTGCCGCCCGGAGCCCCGGAGCCCCGGAGCCCCGGAGCCCCCGGGCGGGCGGTGCGCTGAGGGGCTTTTGCGGCGAAAGCGGTGCACACACATTGGAAGTGATGACGCCCGTTCCTTTTATTCCCTTCCCCGCCTCGCTGCTATTATGTGAGTTGCACCTTCCGTTTTGATTAAAGCGCCGGCGGCTTTTGTTTCCGAGCGCCCGGAGGGCCCACGGTGCGGGCGCGCTGGCTGCTGGGAAAATGCGCCGCGGGGCCGCTCCTGTTTTCCGGCGTCCTCTGCAGTTTTACCGATGGATCATCCCTGCTGGGCGAGTCGCGCGGCCGGGGCCCGATGACGGCGCGGGCTGCCACCCGAAGTGAGCGCGGCCTTTCAGCAAAAAATTTTAAATCCGGCGCTCCGCCCCCCGGAAGTGGGCGCCCACTGCAAGTAAAGCCAATCTCTTTGATGAGCCGGGAGAGATTAAGTCGCGGCCGCGCGGGGCACCTGCCCAGCTGCGGCAGCTGCGGCAGCTGCCGGTCCTCTGCGAGCTTCGCACGCCACTGTTTACACAATTATCTTTTTCTCTTTTTTTTTCGTAACTTTATCCCGGCTGCCGGGTGCGGCGCTTGCAAAGGGGAAAAAGGGCGAGGCTGTATATATAAAAGTAAGAAGCAGATGAGAAATGGTTTTAACGAGGCATGTGTGTGTGTGTGTTTGCGCGTGTGTGTGTAATAGAGAGAGAGAGAGAAAGAGAGAGAGAGAGAGAGAGAGACATCCGAGATTAGTTCTGCAGCCGGAGCAGAGCTGCTGCAACGGAGCTTAGCGCATGCAAAATTTCTGTGTCGAAGCGAAACGCACATAGTCGTGTGTTTTACGCTGATCAAGTTGCAACATCGTCATTAATTAGGTGTTGTTGGTATTTTTGTATTTTTTTTTTTTTTTGCAATGCTCTGCTCCGCGCCGGCCGTGCGGCCCGCGTCGTGCGCCTGCTTTACTTTACTGCCCCCGCGCGCTCTCAGTTGGCGGCCGGCGGCGACGCGGGGCTCCGCGGGGCTCGGGTCCGTTCCCTCGGACGTTTTTACTCGGGCCTCATGACGCACTCGGGTCCGTGTCGGCTGCCGCCGCCGCGCCGCGCCGCTCCTTCGGAATTCACGTCACCTCCCGTCGGCGCAGGACACAAATCAGCGTTCCATCTCTTTCCTTCTCTTCCTCTCTCTCTCTCTCTCTCTCTCTCTCTCTCTCTCTCTCTCTCTCTCTCTCCCGCGGGCTGCACCGCGCGCGCCCGGGGGGCGCTGGTGCCCCCCTGCGCGTCTCACCGCGTTAGACAAAGGTAAACTGTAGCGAGGTTAAACTGGGGGAGGAGGGATCGGGGCGGGGGGGAGGAAATGGCAATTGAAATCGAATGAGGCTCGCAGTGCGGCTGCTGCTGCTGCTGCTGCTGCTGCTGCTGCTGCAGGACAAGCCGGCCCACACCGCCGCCGAGCAGGCTCCTCGCGAGTTTACGACGTCCTGTGAGAAGAGGCGGGGCCCGCCCAGGAACAGGTTGTGTGTGTGTGTGTGTGTGCGCGCGTGTACCCCCTCACTTTATTAGACAACACACTACTGAGCTTACCGAATGCAATGCCCGTGTCGCCCTCCTGCAGCAGTCAGTTAGCCGAGGAGGAGGAGGAGGAGGAGGAGGAGGTGGAAGGAAGAGCGTATACCAGGTGATTCAGAAACGCCGCATTTCTCCTTGGATGTGCAATCCCGCAACGCACTATCTCCGTCTCTTTCTGGCTCGGCCGGACGCGTGAGACAGAAAGAGATGGTGCTTTGCGGGTTGCACATCCCAGAAAAAAAAAAACCGCTGCGTTTCTGAATCAGCTGGTGCAGGGGTATATAGGGGGTGGGGGCCGACGCGGGTGGGCAGTCCGGCCGGTGTGTGGCGGCCGTGCGTACCCCCCCGGGGCCCCGGCCGCTCCGTCGCGGCTCCACAGAGGGCCACGGCCCCGGCGCTGACGCAGCACCGGCGGCGCCGGCGTTTCGTTAAAGTCGGTTTCTTGTGTCGCCGTGTGGGACTTTATTTATAGAGTCCGGTCGATCTGCCTCCGCTGCTGCTGCGATCCGGGCAAAGGCAAGGCGGGCATTCCAACCGGCTCTCCATATACCGATGGCGCAGCGCCCGAATTGACTCTTGGGCAGGGAGAGGGAGGGAGGGAGGGAGGGAGGGAGGGAGGGAGGGAGGGAGGGAGGGGGGGCCGGAGGAGACCCGCACGCCAGTCCGGATGCCGAGCCGAGGTGACAAATGGCCCGGATCAGACACGGCTCGCCTCGCCGACACGCGTTGCCTCGGCCGGACAAGTGCGATTGGGTTTCTGGCCGTAATGTGATATACTGCTCTGTGTGTGTGTGCGTGTGCGTGTGTGTGTGTGCGTGTGTGTGAGTGTGTGTGTGTGCAGTCGGCCGTGCGTGTAAACCCCTTAAGGTCCTTCGTCGCGGACGTGCGGGGGACTTTGCGGGAGCGCATTGCAGCGGGGGCCGGTGGTGATGATGATGTGTCGTGAATGCATGCATGGCCGTGCATGCGTGGCCGTGCATCGCGGAGGGGCCGGCGCCTCGTGTCCGCGTAGAGCCCATGGTCGGCTATACGGCTCATGCCGAACCGCGTCGTCTAATGGCGTTGTGTTGTTGTTCTTTGTTGTCGCTGCTGAAAGGTGAACGGACTCGGCGCGTTCGCGTGCCGCCTAATCTACGTGAGTTGGGAGGTGGAGGAGGGGGGGGGGGGGGTCAGTGTGGTGGCATCGGACGAGCGACATCACCTTCCTGGCTGCTCCCCACGCACGGCACCAACAGCAGCGTCGGGGAGGAGGAGGAGGTGCTGGTGGGTGTTGGGGGCAGCGGCTCCCGTACGCCCCCCTCGCGGCTCCCCCGCTGACGTGCTGCCGGGCTCCGGGCTCCGTGACATCAGCGCCGCCCGCCGTTGCCGTAAGAGATGTGCGAACGCGGCCACCACACCGCCGCCGCCGCCGCCGCCGCCGCGTCTTAAAAGCGCCCCGTCACCAGCACGTCCTTAGGGCCGTAAAAGTCAGGAAAAAAGTTTTTTCTTCTCCTTCCAGGGCCGGCGGCGGCGTCATACCGGGCGCCACGAGCCACTTGCTGCACAATGTCACCGCGCTTTTTATATGTTTGGAACTGCTCTTCCCCCATCCTGTCCTCTTTCTCTCTCGCTCTCTTCACTCTCTCTCTCTCTCTCTCTCTCTCTCTCTCACTCCTTCCGCAGTGTCACGCCCGAGGCTGTCGCTGAACAAAAGTGCATGTGTGTGTGTGAGACAGAGAGAAAGAAAGGAAGAAAGAAAGAAGGGCGAGAGGAAATGTCACGCGGTAAAGAAGGTGGTGGAGGAGGAGGATGGGTGCCCAGTGGCGTAACACTGTTATATTTAACAATTTGTTGTTTTTTTCGTAAGAAAAAAGAGGACGGCTTGGCGAGGCGCGCGAGCACGCACGCTTCAAACGCGTGTCAAAGTGATGTTGCGTGTCGCGCCGCTGTTTGGGTGCGCGCACACGCTGGTGGGAATTTATTCCGTGTCTGTGCCCCCTTTTTTGGGGGTGGGGGGCTGATTCTGTTTGTTTCGTTTTTTCCTTTTTTTTCAACTGCTCTGTGCGCAGTGGTTTTGCAAGGAAGTGCACGGGGGGTGGGGGGGGGGGCTCAGCAGCGCACGCTGTGGCTTTATGGGTATGGACCTGTAAGATATATGTAGCCTCTCTGAGCTTCTAATAGAAGCCGAGAGAGGCAGGATAGAAGCCTTCTATCCTGCCTCTCTAGGCTTCTATACTTCCTCTCTAATCCTGCCTGTGGACCATGCCGAGCCGTCCACTTTGTTTATCGGGTCCGACTGCTGCGGTGCGTGCCTCTGCGGGCCGCTGCGTGCCGCTTGCGGGCTTCGTGACGCGGATGAATGGTGGTTATTAGCAGGCAGCGATGATTATCGGCAGCATCGACGATGGATGATGATGATGATGATGATGATGATGATGCAGGACCGCGATGACGGCGATGACGTCCCGTGCGCCGTCCGTCGCATCGTTTTCTCCTCCTCCTGGTGCCCCGACGACGGCAGCACGCATCACACGACCGCCCGCCTCTTTTGTCTCTCGCCGCTCTGAGCTGCTCCGAGCACTTTCTTTTTCCCCCCCCCCTCAGTTTCTTAATTTTCATCGTCTTTCGCTGTTCGATTTTTGCCTTTTATTTTCGATAATTGCTTCCTTCTCCTCCTCCTTGGTCTGGAAAGTAATCTTCCCCCCGCGGTGGCGCTGGTGGTGGTTGAGGGGACGTCCTCCGGGGGCGGAGAGGGACAGAAGCGGGCGGGGCAGAGCGAGAGAGAAATACAGAAAGAAGAGAGAGGGAGAGAGAGAGAACGACAGAAAGAAAGAGTCTGGGGGAGAAGGAGGGGGGGGGGGGGTTGGCGTTATCGACATGGACACGCCTAAAAAGAGCGGCCTGGACAAGAGCAACGCGGCTTGCAACGCGGAGCCGGTGCACGGTGCATGGCACGGGCCCGCCCTTTCGCTTTCCTTCTGCCCGCTCGAGCCCGCGTGCGACTCGTGCCCGACTTCCCTCGCGGGGGGGCGCCCGGCGCCCGGTGCCGGCCCGGTGCCCTCCTCTGCGGCCCGCAATAACAATTTCATTAGGTGTTGCGTGAATTCCATTACGCCGCCGCCGCGGATGACAGCAGGGCAGCGAAAGATTGTGCGCGCCCGCATTTATTTTTTTCCCCTTCTTGGCTCGACTGAGCCGCGCGCTGCTGCTGCTGCTGCTGCTGCTGCTGCTGCTGCTGCTGCCGCGGAGGAGATCGGAAGGCGAGCAGCGGCGGCGGTGCACTTCCGTGATGCGCCCCGCGCGATGGGGGCGGCGGCCCTCGGAGCCTAGCGCCTGCGGGCGCCGGGGTAGGCCGGCCCGCCCGGCACGCGCGCACGCCTCCCGCCGCGGCTGCCTACCCGCCGGGCGCTGACCGCTGACCGGCTGCTGGGCGGCCCTGCACGCGCGCGGCGCCTCGGGTAGTGGCGCCTCGGGTAGTGGCGCCTCTAGCGCCTGCCACGACCGCCGTGGTGTATCGGGTGGGATATTGTAGCAGAGTCGCCTCTCACTCCACTCGCGACTCACGATCCTGTGGCTCTGGCTGTGTGTGTGTGTGTGTGTGGCGCTCGTGTTTGGCGTTGAGTGGCTGTGTGTTTGCCCGCGTACGTGTGTGTGTGTGTGTGTGTGCGCGCTCAGGAGGGTGGTGGTGGCCCGCCCCCCCCCCCCGCGCAGGTGTTTACCCCACGTATCCCGCCGTTGTTGTGCCCCCCCCCCCCCCCCGCCCGCCCCTCGCCCCCTGATAACTGATTGCCCAGCTCGATAGGGCTGCTTTGGCCGCCCTGAAAAACAAATCCGCCGGCGTTTGCGTTGTGACATGATCCGCTGGGAAACTCGCCGGTCCCCGCCGTCACGCGCGTGACGCGGGGGTCCCGTGTCCGTCTGGTGTCGTAGTCCGGCGGCTGTGCGAGAGGGAGAGAGATAGGATTTTCCCCCCGGCCATCTTTCTCTCTCGCGCTCAGACAGTCCGCCGCCGTCCTGACCGGAAGTGGCCGTCGGCGGCGGCGCCCCCGTGCTGCTGGCTTGCCCAGGGTGCTGCTAACTTCTTGTCGTGCGATGTCTCATTAAAAAACTCGACTTTTATAGAAGGGGAGTGAGAGAGAGTGGGGTGTGATTTTTTGGTCGGAGTGGAAAGAAAAAAGGAAAAAAAATACCCTTTGATGTTTGAGAGCTCTGAAACATGTCTGCCGCCTTTTAAATTTTCTCTTTTCCGTCTGCTTATCATTTTTATTTTTTTCGCCGTACCCTTTTGGCAAGGTGTGTTTGTATGTCGTCTCTCCCTCTTTTCGGACCTTTCGCGATAATTAGTTTGTAAACTTCTCCCTCTCCTCCGGCCCCCTGGACTTTTGGTGTCTTCGCAGGGGGTCGAACAGGTCGGCTGGGAGGGGGGGGGGGGGCAGTGCTATAGGGTGTGTATGAGAGAGAGAGAGAGAGTGCGAGAGAGAGACAGAGAAGAGGGGGGCAGGGGGATGTTGTGTTTTAGAGGGGCCGGCCGCCTCCCCCTTCTCTTTGACGTTGATCGATAGCAGCAAGAATCCTTGCTCGAATTGAATCGAGGTAAATGTGTGTGTGTGTGTGTGTGCATGTAGGGCGCGGTGGCAAGAGGTGACGGATGGACAGTCAGTGACAATAAAATGTGTCCTGGAAACGGTTTTTAGTCGTTGCACACACACACACACACACACACACACACACACTGCTGACGTATGCGGTGCGGCCGCCTTGCCGCTCGTCTCGAATATTGATAGGGGTTGGTGATAGGGCGTGTGTGATGCGTGTGACGTCGTGTGACAGGCACGACGCCGTGGTGCTTGACGGCGCCCTCGACAGCAGCGCCGCCTCATCGGCTTGCTCCCCCCCCCCCAGGAAGTTTATATCGAGAGAAGGATGCCGAGGATCATCGGCGGGGGTCATCGCATCGTGGCCGCCGCCGCGCCGCCGCGCCGCCGCCGGCGTGACGCAACAGCGGTACCCCTGCCGTCTGTCTGGTGTAACGAGCTCGGCGGCGGCGGCGGCGCGGCGGTGCATCGCCGCTCGGCAAATATGGACGACTTGTCCGCGCGGCAGGTCCGCGGTGCTGTTGCAGCGGCGGAGTGTCGGTGGTACCCGGCGCCGCGACGGCCCGCCCTCCAGCCAGGCCCCAGCCAGGCTCCAGCCAGGCTCCAGCCAGGCTCCAGCCAGGCTCCAGCCAGGCTCCAGCCAGGCTCCAGCACTTTCATCAAAACGCGCCTCTTTTACTTCCCTCATTCATTGATTTAAAAAAAAAAATGACATTTTGTGGGTGCGTCTGTTTTCCTCATGCAACTAGCCTTTCATTGACCCAACTAAACCTCAGCGGTTCTCACAACTAAATTTGGTATAGCGGGTGCGAAATCAACCAACCAATCCGTTATGACCACCTTTTTTTCGTGAATTTCCGTCTGTTAGTTTTGGTCGTGTTGTGGCCAGTGTGGGTCGTGTAGAGGTGGATGGGGTCCGGCTGACCCGCTCCGGCCGAGGCTGCGCCCGCCGCGCCCCCCATGTGAGCAGCAGCAGTGGTGGCGGCGGCGGCGGCGGCGGCGGCGGCAGCGGCCCAGTTGCGTAAGCGGTTGGTCCTGCGGGTCCTGCGGGTCCCGCGGGCGTCCGGGTGCCGGCGTGCTGGTACTCTCACAGCTGGCGCGGCTCGTACGTAAGGCATTGTTTGGAGGCATGCGCTGCGATTCCCTGCGTATAACCCTCTTTGCCGCCGCCGCCGCCGCCGCCGCGGAGGTTGTTTCCCAAATTTCTTAAAAAAAAAAAAAATAAAACGAAAAAAAAACACGGAGGAATAGGTGATAAAAATTTGGGCGAATGTCTGTGTGAAAGAGAGGTGCAAAAGTGTCTCGCTCGTTTTTATCCCCCCCCCCTCCTCTCCAGCTTTCGCTGCCGTTTGTAACTTTTTTTAAAGAAAAAAGTCGTTGGCGCTATCAATACGATTTTTATTCCTATTTACATAGTAGTGGTCGCGGTTGTGGCGCGGCCGGGTCGGTCGGTACGGCACCGAGGCCGGCTTGGCTCGCCGTGTTTGCGCCGTGTTTTGTTAATGACGACAGTCCGTCCATTTTAAATGGCGGCCGGTGACGCGTGCTTATGCATCACCCTCGCATTACCCCCCCCCCCTCCCCCACACAGCGCAGTAATTTCCTGCCGTTTCGTGACAATGCTCCTCGCCGCATACCGTCTAATCTGCAGGAGCGTCCCTGGCGTAGCTGCAGCAGCGCAGTACCTCTCTGTCCCTCTCTGTCCCTCTCGGCAACTCCCTGTGTGTCCCGCTCTGTCCCTCCTCTCCTCTTCTGCGCCTCCTCTTTGCACATCTCAGTACTGCCTCTCGTCGGTACTCGCGCGGCACCGCCAGTCCGGTTTACACGTCATTATCATGTTAATTTACCCTCTCTTCCTCTGTCTTTCTGTTCGCAGGTATGCGCGGCAGCTCAGCCGACCGCCACTACTGTACTACAGTCCTGTGTGGCCGCGAACCGTGAGTTGAAACACACACACACACACACAACACACACACACACACACGTGCGCGCGCTGCTGTACCAAACTTGTTGTGAAAGTGTACACAGCGCGGCAGGCGTCGCCGGATGGCCCGCGAAAAGGCGCGACAGGGTCCGCCCGAATTAGGAAAGACGAGGAGGGGACATGTTGGAGTCGGCACAGTGAGTCGAAGCGCGGGTGCGGGGCGGGGCAGGCGCGGCAGGCGGAGGCGTCGTACCGCGAAGTCGGCCGCTCCCGGCCGGCACCGAGGCCCGGAGGCCCGGGGGCCCCCGGCACGGTGGTGGGCCCCGGGTCACGGTCCGGTGCCGCCACCGCCGCCGCCGCCGCCGCCGCCGCCGCCCTTGGCCTCGGGCAGCCGCGGACAGCCGCGGTGGGCGCTCTATGCCTCGGCACGCGTCCGGCACGCGCGTGCGTGGCGTGCGTGCGTGCGTTTCCGGCACGTGCGCCACGCGCGCCGCGTACAGCGCGCTGTACAGTCGTGCTGAAAAGAGTGGTGTGTTCCGGGCGGCGCGGCGGACTGTACTACAAAAGCCTCTGACGGCCGGCTCCTGTTCATCGGGCGCCCGAGACGGGACGGTGGCGGCGGTGGCTCGGCGGCCGGCGGGCGAAAAAGATGGTAATCAGCGGCGGGAGGCGCAAGGTCGAGGCCGCCGTCGAGCCGACCGCGCGACGACGGCCTGCCCGGGTTGAACGACATGTCCCCCCGCATCGCGGTGATGACGCGGCGCCGGCGTATCGGCGCCGGCTTACGACCCACACGCCGCCGCGCGCACCTCCGCGCCGGGCCGCCGCCGCCGCCGCCGCCGTGAAAGCCCCTTTCCCCCTCTTCCTGTTCCTTTTACGACTTCCTACGCGATGCGCGCGGTGCGGCGGCCTGGCGCCACCGGAGTGTGTGTACAGGTGGACAACGCCGGGGAAGGGGGTGGACGACGACGGCGGCGGCGGCGGCGGCGGCGGCGGCGGCGGCGTCGAATCACCGGAACCCATATCATCGACGCCTCATCACCCGCCTATTTTTTTTCTGTTTTTCTTTTTTTTTCGGGTTGATTGCCTCTATTTGCGCGCGGCGCGGTAGAAAGTCCGACATGAAGCGGTGGCGGCGGTGCCGGTGAGGCTCCGCGCCGCGCCGCTGCGGTGCGAGCTGCGATGCGATGGGATCACGGACGCGTTATTTTCCCGGGGCCGGGTCCGCCGGGTCCGCCGGGTCCGCCGGGTCCTGTGTGTGCCTCATCGCGTCTAACGGGGAAGCGTGCGCGGCGCTGAGGCCGCGGTGGCCCGGCTCTGCCCGGCTCTGCCCGGCTCTACCCGGCTCGGTTCCCCCGGTGGGCGGCGCCGCGGTGCTCCAGGCCGGCCGGCGTCGCGTGGGCGGCGCCGCTGCTGTCCCCCGAGGACGCCGTCATCGTCGTGGCGGTGGCGCGTCCTGCCTTCGGAGGCCGCGGGGAGGAGGAGAATGTCCCCCCGGCCGCCCGGTCAGTCCCCCCTGCTCCCTGCTCCAGCGTGTCCCGTTCGGGGCCGGCGGATTGGCGGGGCGCTGCCGCGGACGGCGGCCTTGGCGGCTCGAGTGGACCGGAGTGGACCGGACCGGACCGGCGGCCGGCTCGCTGCTCGCCTCTCATCCTCGGCCTTGGCCGTTGACTATACGCATCGCCCCGCTGCTGCCCTGCGCAGGGAGAGGATGCGGAGAACCCGTAGCGCGAGGCCGCGCCAGCCGCGCAGGTGCATGAGCTGCGGCACCGTCCAGCGAGACGCTTGCGGCCTCCGAACACTGTCCTCTCGCCCCCCTCTCTCTCCCTCTCTATCTCTCTCTCTCGCTCTCTCTCTCTCTCTCTCCCCCCCACACATACACTCTCCCTCTTGCTGTCTCGTATCACGCACCCCACGAGTGCGACAGAGATAGAGCTGCGAAGGCAGTCGTATGTTCGGAAGCGACCGGCCGCCCACCCGCTTTGCCCGCCTGCCTCGACCGTAACAAGGTGCACGCACATCATAGTGAGACAATTTGCGTCCGCGAGAGGGCCGGGCAGCTGTGGCAGCTGTGGCAGCTGTGGCAGGGCTGGGAGGGGGCGGTTTGCTGACGGGAACGCTAACCTGACTGCAACCGTGTCAGTGTCACACGCAACACCGCGGGAACCAGGGAACCAGGGAACCAGGGGTGGGAAGAGTTTCGCCGCCGTCTGTGTGCGTGTGAGTGTGACCCCCCGTGCCAACACACACACACACACACACTGACAGACATGGTCGCGCGACTGCGGCTAGCATTAAAGCTGCATGGTGCAATGACTGGAGGAGAAAGAGGCTCCTCCACACACATACATAGACACACACACACACACACCTTCTTCCCCTTCCTCTCTCTCCCTTTCTCTGCACCCCCCCCCCCCCCTCCTCCCACTCTCTCGTAATGGGTCGCTCGTTGCGATGCGCATTCAAATAATAGTGAGTGTGCATGACAACCCGCCGACCAGTACGTGTGACTGGAGAGCAAGCACTCTGGCCTGGAGGCGGCGGCCGCCCCGCTGGAGGCCGCTGGAGGCCCTGGACTGTGGACTGGTCGCATCTCGCTGTCGCCCTAGAATATTGTACCTACAGTATTTTTGCCTCCCTCCCTCTCCCTCTCCCTCTCCCTCTCCCTCTCCCTCTCCCTCTCCCTCCACCTCCCTCTATCTCTCTTGCCCTTTATAGATTACGGCTCTCCCGGAGTCGATTTTCTTTAATGACCTCCCGCGCCGCTGTCTCTACGTAACCAAGTCAATAAAAGCCCTCCCTAATCTTGTCCCCTCTCCAGCGTTTGTTTTTTTTTGTTTCTTTCTGTTGATGGTTATTTTTTTTAGAAATATCGTCCGTCCTATCCTCTTTGCCTGCCGGCCATAACTCCTGTTTCCCTGCTGCTCCGTCCCGCTTCGCGCGCCTCCCAAGGTCGCCGCGTTGTTCGGGGAGGAGGAGGAGGAGGAGGAGGAGGAGGAAAAAACCTGATCTATTAGAGATTACCCCGGCGGCCGGCTCTTGGCGGGCTTCTCTTGTCCAATTAGATGATTCAGTCTTTCGGGGCGACGAACGTCCTGGTCCTGGACAGCTCCATTCGCATCGTGTTTCTTGTATCGTGGCCATAGCTCTGCTGGGCGAGGCCTTCAGAGGAGTTATAGTGCTGGCGGTACTGGATCCCCGGTTTCGGAGTTTTCAGAGGACCCAGAATTCCAGGAGGACCCGGTATTCCAGGAGGCCTCGGATTTCGCGAAGGAGCCGAAGTTCCTGGAGGAGCCGAAGTTCCTGGAGAAGCCGAAGTTTCTGGAGGAGCCGAAGTTTTTGGAGGAGCCGAAGTTTCTGGAGGAGCCGAAGTTTTTGGAGGAGCCGAAGTTTTTGGAGGAGCCGAAGTTCCTGGAGGAGCCGAAGTTCCTGGAGGAGCCGATGTTCCTGGAGGAGCCGAAGTTCCCGGAGGACCCGGAGTATCCGGAGTTTCCGGAGGACGCAGGGGACTCGGAGTGGCCGGAGACCGCGGGCCGTCATCGCCTCACGTCACGTCGTGCCGCCGCGCGCCGCTTTCTCGGGAAACTGATTATGTCGGGGAAGGCATTGGCGCCGCCCCGGTCCGCGGCCTTCGCCTGCCGCCGGCCTCCACACGGCGGGGTAAGTGGCCCTCGCCGAGATGATGGTACGGCCGGCGGTGTGATGCGTTATTCCGACCGGCGCTATCGGCAGCCGAGCCCCGCGGTGTCAGTCACCTGCTGCTGCGACTCCACGGCGACTCCCAGCCGGAAATTGGTTTCCTGCAGCGGCGGCGGTGCCAGAGCAGGCCGCGGTCGTAGTGGTGGCGGTGAGTGGCACGGCCCAGCAGCACCCGCGGACCCCCCGCGGCCGCTTGCTTCTTCGCGCGGCGGCGTCGGCTTCATTTCAATTCTAGGCGCGCGCGTTTGCTCGCGGTGCGGTGGCCGGCCGGCCCGACAGACAGACAGACAGACAGACAGACAGACAGACAGACAGACAGACAGACGTGCAGACAAGCAGCAGCGGCTCGGGCCCGCCCGACCCCGCGGGGGGTGGCATCCGAAAAGCGGGCGAACGGCGCCGCCTGGCGCTGCCTTGTTATTCGGACACGCGCCACGACATTTGCCTCGCCCTCGGACCCGGAGGCGGCCGCCGCACGTCAGGTCCCCGACGTCCTTCCCCGCCTCCTCCTCCGCCCCCTCCCCCGCCCCCTCCGCCCTCCCCGGGGTGTAAGAGGGGAGGGCTATCGGGGGAGCACGGGGGAGGGGAGGCATTCCCACCTGACGGTCGCCCTTCCGGGCCGGGCCGGGCCGGCGGGCTGGCCGGGGGGCACTCGGACGCAGCGGCGGCGGCCGGTCCTTTCAGGCGGCCCTTTAGTCTCCGCGAACGGGTCCGGCCGGGTCCCCGCGGGCCTCCGCTCCGGCCTGATGCTCCCCGGCCCCTGACAGGGAGTGGCGGGGCCCTCCCTGCTGCTGCTGCTGCTGCGGTAGAGTTGTCTGGCGGAAGCTGTCCGCCGTCCAGGACGACGTCCTGCGCTGAGTGCTGGCCATCCATCGTCCGGTCCAGGGCACGGCGGAGCACGGCGGAGCAGGCGGCCGCCCGCGCGGCCCACACGGACCCACCGGATACGGTTACGGCCGCCCGCCCCGCTCCGCTCTGCTCCGCCCGCCTCGCCCGCCCCCCGTGGCCGCGGCCAGCAGCACACGGACACGCGTCGCGGCGCTATCGCCTGCTGCGCCTGCTGTCCCGCAGCCATCGCCTCACCATTGTCCGCGCGCATCGGCGGCCCGTCTGCTACTGGCGGCCCTGCTCCCTCTCTCTGCAGTTTGGTGCCCTCTCGCGGCTGCGCCCGAGGAGGAGGAAGAGGAGGAGGAGTGGTGCGTTGATTTTATTTTGCGCTTCCCTCCTCCTTTCTCGCCATTTAACAGCGACCGTCCGCTTTTCTATCGCTCCAAGAGAGAGAGAGAGAGAGAGAGAGAGAGAGAGAGAGAGAGAGAGAGAGAGAGAGAGAGAGAGAGAGAGAGAGAGAGAGAGAGAGAGAGAGAGAGGCGGGGGATGAGGCGGGGCGGCACGGGGCAGGGCTGATGGCTTTTGGCCGTCTGCCCCCCCCCCCCCCCCCCCCCCACCGCAGCGCCCCGGAGCAGCCCCCTTCGGCCCATAGGGCCTCTTGCAATCGGCCGGTGAAAGGGCTGAAGGGAGTGAGGCGGGCGGCGGCAGCAGCAGCGGTCCAGCGAGCGGAGAAGGGTGGCTGCCGCTGCGAAATTGAAGTGCTTGCCGCTATCTCATTAACACGGCTCTGCCTGCCTTGCTGCCTGCGCTTTCTTGTCGCTTTCTGGCCGGCCGTGTTGTTGTCGCCGCCGCTCGCTGGTTGTTTTCCTTCTCCATTCCCTATCTACTTCCGTCCTTTTCCCACCCCTAATTCCCTCAACCGGATCACAAGTCCCGGCCCCCCTCCTCCATCTCTCTCTCTCTCTCTCTCTCTCTCTCTCTCTCTCTCTCTCTCTCTCTCTCCTGCGTGACGTCGACCTCGTCTCCGGCGGTGGCGAGAGGTGGCTGACGCGGGATCCTCAAAATCTCAAATTTCGACAGCCTCCACCCTCCCTTGCGCCCCCCACGGAGTCACGTGTCGAACCAGCTCCCAGCGCCGCCCCGCCCCGCCCCGCCCCGCCCCGCCCCGCCCCCCCCCTCCAGGAGTGTTGTCGCGGGGCATAATGAAGTCACGGCCCTGGGCGCAAATTAATGGAGTGGGGCGGCGTAGCGGCGGCAGAGGGTGTTGGATGAGGGCCACACGCTCGGCGCCCCCGCCCCCGCCGTCCGCGGCCCTGCGAGTGTGAGAGGGGCTGGTGGTGGACGCGGATAGAGGGGCGGGCTTACGAGTCCGCGCGACACCAGAGCGGCGCCAGCGGCCAGCGGCAGAGGCAGCGGCCAGCGGCGCGCCCTTCTTTGCGGCGTGGCGGACGCGGCCCGGACCCGGCAGCAGCGGGCGGCGGCGCGGCGCCGGCCGGCGCCCCGCTGCTGCTGGCACCGTGCGCGGCACCAGTCCCGGAGTAAAGTGGCCAGCCAGGCGAGCGACGCGCGTGCCCCGCGAGAGAGAGAGAGAGAGAGAGAGGCAGAGAGAGAAATTAAATTCAGGCTGCGGAGACGTTCGTGGGCGGCTGCGCGGAGGGCTGAAGGAGGACGTGTCCGGACGACGACGGCTTCCCCGGGGCGACACGGCGGCGACGGTCCACGCGGGATGACGTCGTCTTCGCCTCGCAGCCCGCGGCGGCGTCGGCGGCGACGCCCTCCTCCCACCGCCTTTTGCATAATTGTGGACCCTTTTCCATTTCGCTCTAAAATTATTATTATTATTTTTATTTCGCGACTGATGAAGACTGTCTCCTATTTTATCTTTCAATGTTTTTCTCTCTTTCCATGTCTCTTATTCTGCGCCTCTTCTGCGTTTTGTATTTGAAAAAAGAAATACTACTATTTTTATTATTCTGTATAGACAAATGTGCCACCCCCTAGAAAAAGGAAAGAAAAATGCAAAGAGGGACGAGTGTTGCTTTTAACAAAATCCGTTTGTGTGCTCTGTGGCGTCGCGAGCTTGTGGTCTGTGTGTGTGTGTGTGTGTGTGTGTGTGTGTGTGTGTGTCAGCGCGCGCAGCCCACTTCACTGTCTGCGTTTGCTCCTAATGGACTCGCAAAGCGTTAGGGGTGGTGGTGCTGATGGTGTGGAGGGGGTTGGTTGGGGGGCCGCGGCGCTCTCCACTCTGACGTTAATTGTTTTCTGCGACCAGAATTTTCCTCGCGGCGTCGGCGGGGGTCATTCCTTTTTTTTTTTTTTGCCAGAACCGCGCGGCTCGCGGCTGCTCTGCTGGCCTCGCGGTCACGACGGCGGTTCGACGTCGCCGCCGTCGGGGAGGTCGGCAGGTCCCCGTCAACGCCTCCCTTCTGGGGTGGTGCGCCGCTGCTGCGCTGCCGCGGCCGTGTGATGTCGGCCCGCGGCGGCTCCGCTCTGCCCCGGGCCGCGGGGCGGATCCGGGATGGGTGGTTGTGGGGTGGGCGGGCGGATGGATGAGCTGGGAGATTGGCTCCTCACCGGTCAGTCTCCCTCGCCGCCTTCCCGGGGGGTCTTGCCTCGCCCTGGAGGCCGCTGGAGGCCGCTGGAGGCCGCTGGAGGCCGCTGGAGGCCGCTGGAGGCCGCTGGAGGCCGCTGGAGGCCGCTGGAGGCCGCTGGAGGCCGCTGGAGGCCGCTGGAGGCCGCTGGAAGCCGCTGGAGGCCGCTGGAGGCCGCTGGAGGCCGCTGGAGGCCGCTGGAGGCCGCTGGAGGCCGCTGGAGGCCGCTGGAGGCTGAAGCTGGACCGCTGAGGCTACGGCTTCTCGGCTGTCGCGGTCCGGCCGACTGGCTGCCGTCATTGTGGTGGTAGTGGGGAAGGGGGGGGGGGCGAGAATCGCGGAATGAAAATGAGACGCTTTCGTGGGGCGAATTATGAGTTTGGTCCCTCTGCCATCTCCACCGTCGTTCGTCGTGGAGGCAGGGTGGTGGTGGTGGTAGGCAGAGGGAGAAAGAGAGAGAGAGAGAGAGAGAGAGAGAGAGAGAGAGAGAGAGAGAGAGAGAGAGAGAGAGAGAGAGTTGCTGTTGCATTTTAGCCCTGCCAGAATTTCATTAAAAAGGCTTCTGCTGCGCCGCTCCGGCCCGCGTCGTGCCGTGCGGCGCTGGTGTCCCCCGCGGCGCTCGCTGGCGACGTCCCCGAGGTGTGTACTGCCGGTGCTTCATCCCCGAGCAGGCGGCGGCGGCGGCGGCCCCGCGCCACGCCTCTCCCGGGCGGCAGGGCGGCAGGCGAGGCGCCAGGTGACGCAGACTCCCACGCTCATCTCGCCGTAGTATTCCCGGTCGTTTGCGAGGCGTCGCACCTCCCTTTCAGCGCCGAGCCCCCTTCCCCCCTCCTCCTCCCGCACCTGCCCTGTGTGTGTGTGTGTGTGTGTGTGTGTGGCGCTTGCGGCGGGCGCCCCATTCATCGCGCACCCTTTTATACGTTTCAGAGCACTCGCGCACCGCCGTCTCGCCACCCTCCGCCCGCTTCTGTCCAAATGATCCGTCGTCGCCGCGGCACGGCGGTACGGTCCCCCAGGTCCCCCGGGTCCCCCAGGTCCCCCAGGTCCCCCAGGTCCCCCAGGTCCCCCAGGTCCCCCAGGTCCCCCAGGTCCCCCAGGTCCCCCAGGTCCCCCAGGTCCCCCAGGTCCCCCAGGTCCCCCAGGTCCCCCAGGTCCCCCAGGTCCCCCAGGTCCCCCAGGTCCCCCAGGTCCCCCGGGTCCTCCAGGGCCCCGCCTGTGCGGATCCGTGTGGCAAACTTTTCGCTGATGAAGGGCCCCGCCACATCGCCTGCTGCCGCTCCGCGCCACGCCGCGCCCGCGCGCTTCCAGTTTCATATACCTCTGCGTTCGCCGTGCTCGCTCGAGGACCGCCGCCTCCGTCGCCTGCTGGAGCGGCGCCCCGGAGCGACGCTGGAGATGCGCTGGAGCGGGTGCAGCGGCGCGGAGTGCTTTAGACTCGGGCCGGCGCGCGGCGGGCTTTACGACGCCGTACGCAGCGTGGAGAGGACGAGAGCAGCGTCCTGCGGGGGTGTCTCGCGTCGCCCTCGTTTCGGAATTCCTTTGTGTGCCCTGCTGATAACACATGGAAACGGTGTTGGCAGGGCTGGGCTGTGGCCGGCAGACAGCGTGGGGGGCGGCTGTCTGCCCCCGCCGCTGCCGCCGCCGCTGGGGGTCGTGCATGCTGCTGTGCTGCTTGCGGAGCGGAGCTGTAACTGCCCGGCGGACTCGGCCCCGCCGTAGGCTCATCATTGATTTGCGAAGGCGCGTACACTGCGGCGGCCGTCCCTCTTCTCGGCGCCCCCGCCCCCCCCCCCCCTCCTCCCCTCCCTCCCTCCCCCTCCCTCCCTCCCTCTGCCGCCACCTTCCCCCCGCGGCCTCCACTCTCCTCCTCCTCTCCCCGCGCCCGCCATGAAAAATGCATGAGCCTCCGACCGGGCGGGCGGCGGGTCCAGCTTGCCGACTCTCGGAGGCCCGGAGGCCCCGAGGCCCAGTCCCCCGCGGTCAGCTGCCCCGCGCCCCTGGGAAATAGGCAATATCTTGGGAGACTCGTGATTCAGAAGCAGCGCCGTGCGGGGGACGCGGCGGAGCACGCACGGGCGCGGCCGGGAGTAGGTCAGTGCGCCGGCCCGCCGGGGAGCGCCTGCCGGAGGCCGGGTAGGCCAGCCCGCAGCGCACACGTGCGGCCTCGGGGCCGGCGCTGCCTACCTCCCGGGCGGCGCGCGCAACTGTCCGCGGGGGTCCGGCCGTATCGCGGGCCGTGATCAAAAGCAGAGCGCCGTCGCCGCCGCCGTATATCACCGCGCGGCTCAGCGACAAGTTGCCGGAGGCCTCTCTGATTGGTCTTATCACCGGCGAGTCGCTGCAGCAGCAGACCCCCCGCAGAGCGTCTCCCCGCCGCCGCAGAAACCTGCCGGCCAGTCCGCTCCTCCGGAAGGAGAACCGAATTACTCCTCCCCTGGTCACGCTGCGCGGCCGGGGCGTCGGGCGCGGCCACCGACCGCCCCCTCCTGAGGGCAGCCTACCGGGCAACACCACGTGACGGCCGGCGATAGTCTTGCCTGCACAGGCGGGGCGGCACGGCCGTGCACAGCTTTCCTCGCAACTTACCGGCGGTATGGTGTGGCTCCTTTCCGGTGCGTCATTTCTCTTCGCATCCTCGAGGCTGGGGCTAATGCAAACACACACATACACACACACAAACACACACAGCGCCATGATGACTGCGCATGGCAGTGTGTGTGTGTGTGTTGTTGCACTGTCCGACCTACAATGGCAGTACGTCCGCTGCGCCGCTGTGCGGGGGTGGTGCCTGCTGCGGAGTCCGTCCTAGCCTCCCCCCGACACACACACACACACACGATGGACAATCCATTAAACTATTGCGCCGTGCCCCCTCACCGCCGCCCCGTCCTACGTCCCAAGTCGGCGACTGTGTGTGTGTGTGTGTGTTTTCTGACTGGCAGCAGGGGGTCGGCCTCGCGGCCTCGCGGGGGGTCGGGGGTGTGGCCCCCTCCCCTGCATTGTGCTGCAGACGTGTGTTGTTGTCAGTCATGCGTGTGCCCGCGGGGGCGGCGCGCTCGTGTGGCGGGGTGCATGCCTGCGCTGCCAGCTCTGCCTCGCCGCCGCTGCCTGTTCTTTGTTTACGGCCAGCCTTCATAAAATTTGCTCTTTCACGGGTGCGCGGGGTGAAGAGTTTGCCGGCAGCGGGGCTACTTAGCTGCGCCCGCCTCTCTGCGGGGCCGCGGGGGCCGCGGAGCGCGGCGCGGACCTAATGGCTGCCGAGCGTGCGGCGCTGCATGGGCCCGAGCCGACTGCGCCCCCTCATCTCTCTCTTTCTCTTCCTCTCTATCTCCCTCTCCCTCTCTCCCTCCCTCTCCCTCTCTCCCTCTTCTCCTCCCCCTGCCCGTCTCACCCCCCCCCCCCCGCCCTATCTCTCAGTCGACCGGCCGCCCCTCTCGCTCTGCCTCGCGCGTTGTCAAAGGGCCGAAGGGCACGCTGCTGGACCTGCTCCCCCGCCCCCTCGCGTCCGCAGTAGTTTGCTTGGCCCTGCTCGGCTTGGCGGCTCCCCTCCTCCCCCCTTTCCCCCCCTCCTCCCCTTCCCCCCTCTCCCCCCTTCCCCCTCCCTCGCCGCCTGCCGCCCTCACCAGGCCGTGCACCACCAACTCCGCGTCAAAGTTTTGCGCCCCGAAAATTTCCTCTTTCCCCGTTGCCGTGCGGGGCGCTCCCCGCTTCTTCGTGTAGCACCCCTCCCCCCTCCCCCCCCCCCCCCCCCCTAGGCACTCGAAGTGAACTCTGACCCCAGGGTCCCCCCCCCCTCCCCTCTCCACTCCCCGGCGTGTGCTCTCTTGCCGTGGTCAAGCACTCTGCCGCGCCCGCGGCACCGGTAAGGGTTCTCTAAGCTCATGTGTCGGGGGCGGGCGCTGGCGTGGCGGACGCCGGGGGCGTCTGATCTCGTTACTGCAGCGGCGCAGCCAGAGGCGCGGCCGGGGCCAAGGAGTGCAGCCGGGAGTGCAGCAGGCGGGCGGCGCCCGGGCGGCGCCGTAGCCGCATAACTTGGCGCACGTCTCCCCGCGCTGCCTGCTGGGCGGAGTGTGCCGCCGGCCCTCAGGCTCTCCAGCCCTCCCCGACGCCGCTCCCCTCCGGCTTCAGTGTCCGCGCTGCTCGCCCTGCACTGCCCTTCACTGCCCAGCACTTGCCCTCCGCTGCCGCGCGCGTCGGCCTCGCATCGTGTGAGGGAAGGGTGCCGAACTCGCGCTGAAAGCGGAGAAGGGTCCGCGGGAGGGAGCGCGCTCGTTGCCCGGTGTCCGGGGGAGCCCCGCGGGGGGTCGGCCTGCGAGGGGGGGGGGGGGGGGGGGGCCGGCGGGGGGCCCTGCGGGGGGCCCTGCGGGGGGTCCCGGCCGTAACTCGGCTCGTGTTATTGATGGCGGCGGGGCCGGCCGGGGTGAGTGTCCCGAATGGCCTGTGTAACCGATCCATTTCACTCCTCCGTTTCCCCTCCTCTCTCCTTGAGCGCGCGCGCCCGCGCGTGTGTGTGTGTGTGTGTGTGTGTGTGTGTGTGTGTGTGTGTGCCGGTGATGGCGCCCGGTCGGTAATGGTGTCACCGCCGCTTATGCGTTTCCATTCCTCCCGCCGCGTCATGTGTGTGCTGTGCGCCGCTGTGTGCGCCCCCCGGCCAACATATGAGTCGGAATACCCTTCTGGCGTAGTAGCCTTTTGCCAAGGCATAGCCTATTGCCGGGATATCGGTGGAACGTCCTACTGGCGGCGGGATACACTGTTGCCGGAATAGCCTATTGTCAGGGAGAAGCCTATTAAAACTTCCACCTCTCTCCGACCGTTACCTCAACCCAAAAAATCGTAATTCACAAACTAAGCGAAACGTAATTTCCCGATTGTGTCTCAGTGCTTGAAGCTGTAGGAAAATGTGTTTCTTTTTTATCCCCCCCCCTCTCTCTCTCTCTCTCGAAATCTTTCACACACACACACACACACACACACGCACACACACACACATGTGCAGAGGGGTGTCGTGGGGGTCGCGCGCGGCGAGCTGCGGTCGGAAGAAAGTGCGTCATTGGCTGGTGGGTGTGACGCAAGGAGGCGTCGCTGGCTGCGGTGGAAGCGGCGGTGGGGGCGCCCTGCCGGTGCACTATGTCGGTGCCCTGCGGGTGCCCTGCGGGTGACCTGCGGGTGCCCTGCGGTCGGGCTGAAGGCCGTCGACGCCGTGCAGGCCGTGCAGGCCGTGGCCCCGGTGGTGGTGGCGGCGATGCGACGCGCCCCCGGCGTGGAAAACGAAAGCAGCTTGAGGCGTGGTAGAGCATGCCGCGGTCCGCGGTGGCGGGCCGCACTGAGCGGTATGCGCGACACCCGCGGCCCGCGGTCCTGTGGCCTGCGCCGCGGCGGAGGACTCGCTAACGCCATCTCGGTCCTGGAGATCTCTGCGTAGCTCGGCCGTGTGGCCGCGGCGGCTGCTGCAGCCGCTGCAGCCGCTGCAAGCGGGCCCTGCGGAGGGGAGAGGGACACGGGGCGGAGGCTCTGCAATGGCAATAAAACAAGTTGCGCGTGTTCCGGTGTGGCGCCGGCCGTGGTATTTACCGGCGAGCCGAGCCGAGCCCAGCCGAGGCGAGGTGAGGCCCCGGGCGAGGCCCTGGCGTGCCGAGCCGAGGCCTGGCGTGCGGACTCGCCGAGGAGCCGGATGAGGCGGCCGCAGCCATTTAGAGCTCCCTGCCAAAGACAACCAATTTGAGAGGAGGCACGTCGCGCTCGCGTGATGTAGCTGCCGCTGCTGCCGCTGCATGCCGACGGCCGCGCGGGGCCGGCCTGTATTTATATACCACAGCTGGACCGCTGTCCGCCCGGGGTATAATAAAGGCTGTAATGATCCCCAACGGAGAGAGCGACGCCGAGGAAATGCGTTGAAAGTTTACCACGATACAACAAATTCAAACAATTTCAATTTGTTCCAATTTTTTTTTCACTGAGGGTTTTCACGACCTTTTCTGCTTCTCCCCTCCCTTCCTCTCTCTCTCTCTCTCTCTCTCTCTCTCTCTCTCTCTCTCTCTCTCTCTCTCTCTCTCTCTCTCTCTCTCCCTCTCTCTCCCTCTCTCTCCCTCTCTCTCTCTCTCTCTCTCTCTCACACACACACACACAAACTCATGTCTCTGGTTCCCTGCTGTGGTCGCCGCGTGGGGATTCAGTCGGTCGCATGGTCATCACACCTAACTGGATGCTGCTGCGAAGGCATGTAAAACTTTGCACATGACCTCCCCCTCCCTCCACACACACACACACACACACACACACACACACACACACACACACACACTGCGGAGTCTGCCGGGGGCTCAGAGAGCCGCGGGGGGTGGTCCGAGAGCTGGCCCTGCCCGCCCCTAACTTGGGGCCCTGTATACCCTCTCTCTCCCTCCCTCTCTCTCTCTCTCTCTCTCTCTCTCTCTCTCTCTCTCTCTCTCACACACACACGTCTTGTTTAACTCTCTGACAGATGTTGCCCCGCCCCGCGGCTCGCGCCTAGTGTAAGACATTTTCGCCGTCATCTCGCCTCCCTCTCTGTCTCTCTCTGTCTCTCTCTCTGTCTCTCTCTCTCGCTCTCTCTCTCTCCGTGCGGCCAAGTTGGCGCGCCGAAAACGGTTCAAGTTTTAATTGAGCTGGAAGAGAGTCGTTGCCGGCGGCACCACACATACAATCTTTGCCGCCGCCGCGCGAGTCGCGCGTCGCTTTTTATGTTCGATGCCGTCGGTGTGATGAACATGAACAAGTGCGTGGGGTGAGCACCGGCCAGGACGCATCGGGTCGTGTTGACCAGGGGCCTTCACTCAAAAAAAAAAATGCGGTGTTCAGTCAGAAACAAAAATCATGATAAGTTTAAAAATTCAACTCATTTGAAAATAAAAATAAACAAGCGTCAGGTTAAATTAAAACGTCGGAGAAAATCAACATGTATGAAAAAAAAAGTCGCGTCCAGTCGTACAAATTAAATAAATCAATCGAAATCGTTGCGGGTCTGCTATGGGTACATGTGCACCGCAGAGGGGGTCAGGGAGGCCCCGCTCATTGGTGTCGGCCAGTGGTCGTCGTCGCGCCCCCCGTCCGGGTGTGATGGATGGATCGGGTGCGGGGCGCAAGCGCGGTGGCGGCGTGCTAAGTAGTGACGCAAGGTGATACGCAGCGGCTCATTAGGCTGCTGCTGCTGCCGCCGGCACCCGCCTCCGGCACCCGCCGCCACTTCCGGATCCGGAGGCGCGGTCACGCTCCGCGCTGCCAACTCGACCAGAAAAAGATCCCTCTAGCCTACTTTGCGAGTCGACAAAGCAATCAGGGCCTCCCCCTCCCCCTCCCACCCTCCCCTCCCCTCCCATCCCTTCCTTTCACTCTCTTTGGTCTGTCTTTAGCCTCATTAATCGTCGAGTAGACGATGCGCCATGAAGCAGACAGCGACGACATGGAAATTCTTTTTTTTTCCTGTAAGAAAAAAAAGCAAAGTCGGATCTTCGTGTTTGTTTGTTGTGAACCGCTGTGGGGTGGCGGCCGTTTGCTAACTGAAATGTAACCGAAAATGATTTATTTCCCTCGTGACAAATACGGAATGCCGCACAGCAGGGCCGGAGAACGATTGTACATTTTCTCCCTCTTTTTAATCCATTGCTCCATGGCTCCGCTGATTCGTGGGGAGATAGCAGGATGGGGTGAATGGTGGGTTATGTCCAAACGGATAAATAGAAAGAGGAAGGGAGACATGGCGAGGGGGTGGGTGGAAGAGAGCGAGAGAGAGAGAGAGAGAGAGAGAGAGAGAGAGAGAGACAGATGGAAGGAAAAAGGGAAGCTGACTCACTGTTAATGAAACACGACTCGTTGATGTATATATAATGAAATTCAGGGCAAAAGAAAGAAACGGCTGCCGCCGGGCCGGTCCTGGTATTTTTACACTGAATTTGTAATTGTGGCGTTTCTCGTTGCGTCAGGACGTGTCCGTGGTGGGCGGGGCGGCGGCGGCGGTGGTCGATCCCGCGTGGCCATGCGAGGTGGCGCGACGACGCCACGCGCCGCCACCTCACGTGTATACTGCTTGTCGTATCTGTAACAAAAGGCAAAGCCGGGGGTGACAAGACAAAAATATAAAAATTAAAAAAAACACACACATGTTGGAGGGAGAAGAATATCGAATGAGGTTCACGGAGATGAATGCAGCACGGTTGATTAAATCCTCCGGACAGCAGGCGGCGGGTTTCGGGGTCTTTCCCTCCCCCCCCCCCCACCTGCCTGCAAGTGTTATTGTACTCACAACCCCGGCTGCTGCACGGCGCACGACACACCTTAAGCTCTCCACAATTTTTATATGAC
Organism: Megalurothrips usitatus; assembly: GCA_026979955.1. NCBI lineage: Eukaryota > Metazoa > Arthropoda > Insecta > Thysanoptera > Thripidae > Megalurothrips > Megalurothrips usitatus. The sequence goes on from CM049596.1 coordinate 6,694,004, forward strand.
CAAAAAAGGACCACTGCTGCTGCCGTTGGAATGGCGGACCTGCGGCGTGATACAATAACAATCATCAGAGCAGGGCACCTGCGAATAACGCGTGACGACGCGGTGTGACGACACGTCGTGACGACACAATGTGGCGGCGCATCGTGACGACACGTCGTGACGACAACGTGACGACCGTTACAACCGCGAGTGACCCGCCCTGGGCGCACTCTCCCTCCCTCTCCTTTCTGTCTGTCTGTCTGTCTGTCTGTCTCTCTCGCCTGAGCAGCTTCACAGCGATGCTCCCTCTCTGTGCTCTCAGTGGCTGCTGCTGTTCCAGGGGGGGCCCACCTCCTGCCACTCTTCTAAATGTCACACACACATGCACACACACACAAACGCGCGCCACGCCCAAAAACACGGACGGACGGGCGGGCGCCTTGCTTTGCTTTCACCGTTGCCTCACAAAAAGGAGGAGAGGCGACGAGGAGAGCGCGCGCGAGCGGCAGTATGCGTGTGTATGAGAGAGAGGCACAGAGTGGCAGAGAGAGAGAGAGAGAGAGAGAGAGAGAGAGAGAGAGAGAGAGAGACCGCACGCCGATAATGGCGTTGCGCGCTCACAGAGCCTTTATGATCGGGGAGTGCCGTGGGCCGGGAGCCCGCCGGAGCCGCCGCTGCACCCGCAGAGAGACCAGCGCGTTCCGCGGGACTTTTGCTGGAGCAGAGTGCGGCGCCGTTCTCTGTTTTCCGTCCGCGGACGCGGCGGGACGCGGCGGGATCGGTGTCGCAATCCCGACCCCGGAATGCGCGCGGCCCTGTTTCCGCATCATCCGGATCTGTGGTCGGCAGGGGCGGGTTGGGGGCGGGGGAGCTGGGGGGGGGGGGGGGGGGGTGAGCTCTGATTTGGGTGCGCTGTGGCGTGAGGGGGCGGGGCGGCGCGGGGCGGCGGCAGGCACACGGACTGCTGGGCGTAGCCAGCGTAGCCAGAGCGCGGCCCGCATAGGTGATGAGGGGGCTGTGATTGCGTGTGTACCTGTCAGCATCCAGGGCATCGCCGCGGCGGTATATCGGGGCGTCCTGCCGGGGACCTTCCAGGATCCTGCCGGGATCCTACTGGGATCCTGCCGAGATCCTGCCGGGATCGTGCCGGGATCATGCCAGGGTCCTTCTGGGATCCTGCTGGGATCCTGCGGGGAACCTGCGGGGATCGTGCCGGTGTCAGCGTGCAAGAGTACCCCCTTACCCCCGGTACTAAATCCCTAGGGACCCTTTACCCCCGGTATACCAACCCTAGGGATTCTTTACCCCCCGCGTGGGGGCAAAGGATCCCTAGGGTTGGTTTACCGGGGGTAAAGGGTCCCTAGGGATTAAGTACCCCCCTGGGTCACTAGGTTAGGTTAGGTTAGTGTAGGTTGGCCTAGGTTTCTCTAGACCATTCATCCCCCTGTGACCCGGGGGGGGGGGGGGGGGGGTAACGATACCCTAGTGACCAAGTACCGGGGGTAACATATCCCTAGGAACCCGTTACCCCCTTGGCTTAAAAAATAGGGGGGTAATCGATTACTAGGGACCCTTTACCCCCGGTAAACCAACCCTAGGGATCCTGTACCCCCTACCCTGGGGGGTAAAGGATCCCTAGGGATGGTTTACCGGGGGGTCTTGGGTCCCTAGGGATTTAGTACCGGGGGTAAGGGGGTAATCCTGCACGCTTACACCGGGGTCCTGCCGGGATCCTGCCTGCCGGGATCCTGGATCCTGCCGGTCCCCGCCGGGTCCTCGGCCAGGCCCCTTGCTGGATGTGGGCGCGGCGGGGACGGCGGTGGGTCGTCGGCCTCCTCGCCACCATTTCTCGCGAATCGCGCCCATCTCTGCTGCCGCCGCACGGTGCGCTGCACCCGGCGGCGCGGCCCGCGGCCCGCACCACAGCAGGCTCCCAGTCCGCACGGCCCCCGCCAGCGGCACAGCACAGCGACCGCGGCCTCGCGGGGCCTCACTCGTTAAACACGCGTTCCATATTTAAAATCAAAGTTAAACTTTTTGACTTTTTCAACATAAAAATAAAACAGGAACTATTCCCATTTGATTTTTTGTGACTTTTTCAAGGGTTTGCGTTACTGTATTTTTTTTTTCGAAGGGTTTGCGTGATTGTTCTTAAAAGTGAAGGGACTGTGTCTTTGCCCGCGGCGTCACATAAGCTGCACTCTGACACAACATATGGCCCCAGCATGTCCGCGGGCCCACGAACTTGGTCCCGGCGCCGGCCTTTTGCCGTCGAGGAGAGCCGCGGCCCCCGACAACGGCACCGTCCGTGTTGTCAAGATGGTCCCGCCAGTTTCTCCGAGACGCCGCCGCCGCTTGGCATTTGGCGAGCGAGGGAGGCTGCGCGGAGCTGCGTTCAGCCAGGTCGGCCCGCCCGCTTGCAGAGCCATTCCGAACGCTGTCTACTCGGTCCTCCTGCTCTCTCTCTCTCTCTCTCTCTCTTTCTCTCTCTCGCTCTCTTATGGAGCACTCCACGAGTGTGACAGGGACAGCAGAGCCCCACGAATGCGTTGTTCGGAATCGGCACGCTTGCGATGCGTGTCCGTCCGTCGTTCGTCTTCGTCAGGCCCGGGGGCATCAGATTCACTGTCATTCAGCCCCCCCCCCCCCCCCCCCCCCCCTTCCCTCCCGTGTGGCCGCGGTATCTGATGGGCGCGCAGATCGGAGATGCCGGCCTGGCCGGGGGGAGGTCTAATTGGGCTACAATGGCTGATTACCTATCCGTCTATCGCCCCGGCCGGGAACGGGACCGGCTCTGCTGCATGGATGCCGACAGCTCCGGGACGTGTGAGCGCGGCCGGAGAGAGAGAGAGAGAGAGAGAGAGAGAGAGAGAGAGAGAGAGAGCAGAGAAAGAGGGAGACTGAAAGAGAAAGAGACGTATCTGTCGGTGCGCCGCCGTCGCGCGTCAGTTTTCTTGGAAGGAATGTAAAACTGCGGAGTCCTTCGCGAGCACGGCGGAGCGCGAAGTGAAGCGGGCCGCAGCGGCGTCCGCAGCAGCAGCGGGGCGTGTTTGCTTGCGAGGCGGCGACGCTGCTCCGGCGCTCGGCTGTCGGGTACCCGCCGCGGCCTCCGGGGACGCAATTAGCTGGCCGCCGGCCTCCGGTTGCAGGGCCCCGGAGCGGGCGGCACGGCGCACACTGGGCGACACGACAGCGTAATCCGTGCGCTTATTCAATTTGTGAATGGGCAATCGATGGTGGCGTGTCGTAATGGCGGTAGATTGTCCTCCGGGTCGGCTCATCCGGCTCCGGGGCCGCGCGCGCTGACCCCGGGGGCCGCGGCGGGGGTCAAGGGGCACGGGGGGCGTGGCGTGCGCGCCCAGGCTCCGGCCGCATCCCGCGGTGACAATGGCTGCCGGAGGAGGCGAGCGAGGTGCCAAGGTGAAAGTGGCCCCAGCCAAGGTCGGCTCCGGTCGCCTCCGGCCGGCTCCGGCAGCGGCTCGCCGCCCCGTGCGCCGGCTGGTTGGTTGGGCCGATTGGATCGCGATCATGAATCACGGAGACGTATTGAACAAGCGGTCGCTGATGGCCGGAGCCCGGCTGGCCGCGCGGCCGCCCGGAGCCGCCCGGAGCCGAGCCCTCTGCCTCGCCGTGGCCGGCAGCGCATCGCCGTATGCAAGCGGCTGCAGAGCCAACTGCCCATCATTTTGTCGCAACAGCCTTGTACACTTACATGCAGCAGTCTAATGTGTGTGTGCGTGTGTGGAACTTATCTCAAAAAATTCTCAAAAATTTTCTTTAGAGCTGCAAGGAACGTGGACGTTTTGCGGTGGATGCGCCGTGCGCGGGGAGTTACTTTCCCCTCGGGGCGGGGATGCCGCGCGAACATGAATCCGCCGTCAGCGAGAAACGCGGGCGGGCGGGTCGCGATGATAAACGTATCGGGGCCCTCCTCCCCCCGGTGCCGCCACGACGGGGGCGGCCGCTGCTAGACCGATGGCGGCCGGGGGCGGCCGGCGGCGGCCGGCGGCTACTGCTCCGCCAACAAGGAGTGCCTCACATCCGGTGTGGTGCGGGGCGGGGTTGGGCGGCGGGCGGCACCGCGGCCGCCCCCCGCCCCCGCAGCCCCCGCAGCCGCACTGGCTGCCCGTGCCGCTGTGTGCCTTCGCAGCGGGCGCGGCGCGCACGGGGTTAGTAGCGGAGGAGCACGCCGCCGGGTAGGGGCTAAACTTTTACAGCACTGTGTGTGCTTTGGGCCCCCTGTGAATTTATACTGCCGGGGCGTCGTAAATTCCTTGAAAGTCCCTCCCCCCCCCCTGCCCCCGCCCGCACCCCTTGCTGCTCCTGCTGCTCTGCCGTTCGTTTTATTCCCTTCACTCAGCCGTCAGAATGAAGTGACGTTGCTGCTGGGTGGATGCCGCGGGGGCAGGGCGGCGGCTCCTACACCGGTGAGTGGCGGGCGGCGCGCTGGGCTGGGCTGGTCGCGTTAGCAAAGAGCGTCGCCCGGGTTGTGAAATTGTGAAACTGTTGCAAAAGGCGTTTGGGGGTCCTCGGAGCGACCGCTGTTCATCCAGGTGCGCATCCTGGGAGGGAAGGGGTCACCCCCCCCCCCCCCTCCGGAATCGGAGACCTTCAACCCGCTTTACAAACGCCTGAATGTAGGCAATGCACGCGGCAAATCAGCCCCAGAAACCAAATCCTGGCTCCGCCCCTCTGTCCATCTGCATCGGAGAGGTGGGGGGCAGCAGCAGCGGGGGATGATGTCGCCCTATGCGCAGTGGTAACGTATGGCGCCCACGTGTTGCCGCACTGCGTGATAGGCCGGGGGCAGGGGGGCGGCAAAAGTTGGCTGGAGGGTGGGGGGGAGGCCTGGCCCGGGCGGGCTGCGATATGGGTCTTTTTGAGTGCTTCATCACCGGGCGGGTGTGCGCGCGCGTGTGTCTGCACTATATAGGGTCGGAACGGTAATGGTGTGTGTGTGTGTGTGTGTGTGCCCTGCTATGTACCGGGTGTCGGCGTCGAGGTCGCCATTTACAAGGCACGGCAACGCTGCCGCCTCAACGCTGTTAAACATTTTTTTCCCGTACCCACGCTGTATATACTGTAGGGGGAAAAAAATCTAAAAAAAAAAACATTGTGATCACAATTTTTATTTTATAGCCGCTTACACACTTTATTTCCGGCCCCGGACATGGATGACGACGACGACGCGACGACGCGGATTTGCATATTTTCTCCGCGGCGGTCACGGCGGCGAGGTGCCGGAGGCCGGCGGCCCCGCGCGGCCCCGCCCGGCCCCGCCCTCAGAGCATAAACGTGTCGCTGCGGGGGTGATTGCTGAGTCATCGCCATCGCCATCGACGGCGCCGTCGTCTCTGTGGTCGGTGTCATCGTGTCACCGGCCGTGACGCGCCGTGACGCGCCGTGACGCGCCGACGCGCCGTGACGGGCCGTGACGGGCCCCGCAGCAGCCCGCGGTGGTGCCGTGGCGCGTGCATGCACTGTGGAGCACGTGGAGGGCGCGCGGTCGGACTCGGCCGCGACTCGCGAGCTTGTTGCCATTCGTCGTCAGCGGAAAGCGGCCCGTGTTCTGCGGAGAGGCGCGGCCGCGCGGCTCTGCCTGGCCACGCGACCGGAGCGGCAGCGGCGCCGCGCGGCCGCCGTCGTGCGTGTCCGCGTGCGTGCGTGTCGCGTGCGTGTCCGGCGTGGAGCTCCGTGGCGCTGCGTGCCGTGCCGTGGCGAACTGTACTATACTGCTGCTGCCAACCCGCACGCATATTACCGAAAAAAAAAAAAGACTTTGGGAGTGTGTTCTGGGAAAGACGCGGGCGGGGCGTTATTGTTCACGAGTCGACGCCCAGCTCGCCGACCCAAATATTTAAGCCCGGCGCATCGCGGGGCCCCGGTCCGGTCCCGGTGGTCCGTACAGCTGACAAGGTAGTCGCCGCCGCCGCGCCGCCGCCGCCGCCGCCGCCGCCGCCGCACAGAGCAGCCGCCGTGACGTGCGATTGGTCTCAGTTTGAGCGCTCTCTCGGTGCACGGCCGCCGCCGGCCGGCTGGCCGACCCCGGCACCGGCACCGCCCCGCGACCTCATCCTCCGCAACCCGTGGCGAAAGCAAGCGCGCGGTAATTTTCGAAATGCGCGCGGAATTCGAAAACGGCCGCGGATGCGACCGCCGCCGCCGCTGATACCGGTCCCCGTATTCTCGTCTGACCCCCCCCCCCCCCCCCCCCCCCCCCCCGCCCCGCTCTATCTCTCTCTCTCTCTCTCTCTCTCTCTCTCTCTCTCTCTCTCTCTCTCTCTCTCTTACCTTTCTTGTCGGGCGGAGAAGAGAGCACAGAGGAGGTATTGCGCGCGCGGTGGTGACGGCGACGACTTGTCTCCTCGTCTTCCTGGGAGACTGTCTTACTGCTGCAGCAGCAGCAGCAGCAGGGAGTGGGCCGAGAGAACGAGGTGAGAGGCACACTCTGTGCTGCCTGTCACGCCTCTGTGTGTGTGTGTGTGTGCGTGTGTGTGTTACTCTTATGCATCTTGTTATATCCAGCAGGACGGGGGTCCGTTTTACTTCCTTCCTTTTGCGGGAAAAAAAAGGAGTGTGGTGAGGTGTGCGTGTGCACATTCTCACGCTGCTGCGGCTCGCGCGTCTGTGTGTGTGTGTGTGTGTGCGTGTGTATGTGTGCGCGCGCGCTTCCTGGATGAATGGTCCGGAGAGGCCGTGTGATGATGAGATGCTGGAATAGGTCACAAGGGCCAACAGCAAGTGTTCGCTTCCTGGCTGGCAGGCGGGCCGCCGGCGAGGCTGGCTGGCAAGGCGCCCTGGCTGTTTTTCCCTTCTGGATTCCGCCGCCGCCGCCGCCGCCGCCGCCGCCGTCCGCCGTCATCCTTGCAACGTAACTACGGGTCCTGCCTGCCTGCCCGCCCCGGTGCGCCGGCCGGGCTCCGCTCACACAAGGCGCTGCACGGCAGAGGCACGCCGCCGCCGTTCGGCAGGTCCGGGAGAGCCGAGCCCCGCGCCGCCCCGCGCCGCCGTCCCTCGGTACGGGATGGGATGGGACGGGACGGGAGAGAAAACCACGGCCGGAAGCCGGGGCGGCGAGCTCTGAGCTGCGCTCGGTCGCTGCTGCCGCTGCCCGGCCCCGACCGCTGCCTCCGGCTGCCTCCGGCTGCCTCTGCCTCTGCCGCCGCCGTCCTGCCGAGCTCCGGCACGAGCAGGGCGACCCATATCCACGAACTGCGGGATGTCTTTGCAAGGCGCGGAGAAGACAGGGACTATTGAGGGAGAGAGGGAGACAGAGAGAGGGAGAGAGAGAGAGAGAGACAGACAGAGACAGAGATAGAGACAGAGAGAGACAGAGACAGAGAGAGGCACCCTGGCTGCGGTTAGCGAGGGTTTAATTTCCCTCCCGAAGGCGCGCGCCGGCTGCGCTGCCGGCCGGCCGCTGGGCTTGCCTGCCGTGTATAACGACGGCCCCTCCCGGCCTGGCCGGGCGGCTGGGGTCCGCGCCTCGCGTCGTCTCGCCGCGTCGTGTCGTGTCCGCGCGGCCCGCGGCCTCATCTCCCGCCCGCGTGACGGCGGCCCGCGGGACCTGCCGCCGTCCCCAGGATGACGACGACGATGTCGACGACGGCGGCGCGGCGGCCGTTTCGACATGATCGTCATCATCATTACCGCTTTGTCCAAACTCTGCGCGCGGGGGGGCCGGGGGGGGGGGGGGGGGGGGGGGGGGGGGGCGCCGTAGGGGGGGGGGGGGGAGATGTAATGGCATGGTTTGTCTTGCATCCGCCGCGCGTCCTCACGACGCCGAGCGCCACGCTCCGGGGGCCGCGGCGTCAGCAGGGAACCGTACGGCCGGGAGCCGCTCCAGCGGCCTCCAGCGGCCTCCAGCGGTCTCCAGTGACAGGGTCAAGAGGGGCGGTGCCGTGCGACGATGACAATAAACATCAGGGGCAGGAATAGTTGTCCAAACTGCCGGCCGCGCGCTGCGGTCACGGCACTCGGCCGGGGCTGGCTGCCACGCAGAGCCGGGGGCCGACGCACTGTGCGAGAGAGATAGAGAGGCATAGAGACAGAGGAAGAAGAGAGAGAGAGAGAGAGAGAGAGAGAGAGAGAGAGAGAGAGAGAGAGAGAGAGAGAGAGAGAGAGAGAGAGAGAGAGAGAGAGGGGGGGGGGGGGGCAGGCCCGCACATGGCCCGTTACCGTGCAGTGTCCTCGGCCCCCCCGCGATTCGCGCCGTTCTCCTTTTGAGTGCCAATTCGGACGACAACGACGGCGACGCGCCGAGCGGCCGTTCTAAAAACGTTACACTCGGTCGGTGTGACGCAACCCGTGACGTTCCGTGACGTACCGTGACGTACCGCGACGTGCCGTGACGCGCCGCCGCAGCGCCGCTCGACCAGAACCCAGCTCCCTCCCCGCCCGCCCCGCGCGGCCGCACGGCAGCCTTGACTTTGAGAATTGCCGGTCCGGTGGCCAGCGGGAACCCCTTCCAGCGGCGGCAGGCGGCAGCGCCTCGAGCGCTCCGCCCGCAGTCACAGAAATAATACCAGTTTTTTTTTTTTTTTGGCGTCGCTCTTCACCGCCTGCCTTGTGCAGAGTGTGTTGTTTGCCGCTCCGGCCCGCTCGTGCGGGCGGCGGGCGGCCGGGGGACCTCCCTCTGTGATTACGTTTGCGCAATCCGCACTTCTAGTCGTCTCGAAACTCTCTTCTGGGCGGGCGGCGCGGTGCCATGTCGGGCAAACGTCGCCCGGAGTAGGTTCTGTCTGTTTGTTCCGAGCTGTGTGTGTGTGTGAGTGTGTTAGTGTGAGTGTAGTGGCGGCCGGCGGACGTGGGCTGCAATGCCGTGCGGAGCGTTCGCCACCGATCCTGATGCCAAACTTCTGTTTGTTGCAGGTAAACCCCTCGCTGTGTCGCTGCGTCGCTGCGCCGTGGCCGCAGCTGCTGTGAGTAGACCTCTGATCTGCACTCCGCTGCCGCCGCTGCCGAGCGCCTGCCGGCCGCCGGGTAGGCAGTCCCGCCGGACACGCCGCCCGGCCGGGCGTGCCTACCCCGCAGGCGCTCTCTCTCACTCTCAAGTTCAACGCGTCGCGGCTCTCTCGCTCTCGCAGCGTACCCCGTAATGGACCGGTGCGCCACTTGCCTGCTTGCTATGCTGGCTGCCTTTTGTCTCTGACTGCCATCCCTCTTTGTCTTACCACCGGGAGACGCGACCCCAAAGGTCTCCCTCTCTCTCTCTCTCTCTCTCTCTCTCTCTCTCTCTCTCTCTCTCTCTCGCACCCACTGACAAAGGCGGCTGGCTGTGCTGGCTGCTGCTCATGGTGATTTCCTCGATTGTTTGCTCTCCGGAATGGCCATGCATGGGTAAACAGGCAGGTAGTGCGGTCGTCCGTCCTCGTCGCTCCGCCGCCGCGGCGCGGGCCGACGAGTGGGAGCGACGGAGAGGGACGGATGGGCTGGTCGTGTTTGCAGCCTGCGTCAGCATCGTCGTCGGCAGTGCAACCGTGCGGCAAATGGCTCGGCTATCTCTGCGCGCGACTCCCTACGGGGCGTGGCGGGGCGTGGCGTGGCACGGCGGGGCGTGGCGTGGCGTGGCGGGGCCGTGCCGAGTGCATTCGGAGTGCCGTCCCGTCGCATCGTCATTACGAAGATGGGCTTGCGAAATATTAATTGGCTCCTGGCCGGCCTGGCCTACAGTCAGCCGCAAGGGCGGAGGTTTCGCAGGCGATCAACTTCAACTCTCGTCGTTAAATTTCGAACAAAAGTTTTGAAAGAAAAAGAAATTTTGCGGAAGTATGGTGATTGTTTATTTAACTCTCTGCCGTAGCCGGTGACGCATACACACAGAGCGTGGGACCGAGCTCACGCCACGAGGGGGGGGGGGGGGGGGGTCGTGTCGCGCTGATGAACTTCATCTCATATTTCGCGCCCGAAATTGCCGTGTCACGCGCAGCGCGTAGCTCCGGCTCGGTTCGGCGGCTCCGGTATGTGTTTGGCTCGGCTCGTGCGCGGCTCGGCTCGTATTGCAGACGAGGCTCCCTCCGAGCCGCCCCACCGGGCCCCGATACCCAACCAAGCCAAGCAAGCTTGCTGCTGCCTGCTGCTGCTGCTGCTGCTGCCTGCGTATTGCCCGATTGGGTAATGAATGAATGAATGAATGTATGAATGCTTACGACGAGCCGTTATTTGCCACATTGTGTGTGTGTGTGTGTGTGTGTGTGTGTGTGTACGGCTTTCTCCCGGCCGGCTCGCTAACGCGCGCTGTACACACACGCTGTTTACCTTGCCGTCATCCCCGTCACGTGTAACGCGCGCCGTGTGTGTGTGTGTGTGTGTGGTGTGTCGTGTGTCTCTGTGCACGGATGCGCGTGACTTTGTTCGCCGGATAAAAACACTTTGCGAAACAAAACCAATTCGTCTTACAAAAACAAGTCTAAAAAAAAATTCAGCTAAGAAATATTTTAGCAATATCTGCATTCATTTTAATTTCTCTGGCGCGCGGATGTGGTTTCTGAAAATAGTCTCTCGTGGCCTTTAGGATTTTCTTTGTCCTCTTCTTTTTCTTTGCCTGCCATGCGTGCGCCGCTGTTATTCGTCATCGCAATATTGTATCGACCGGTCGGTCGGCGGGATCCATTCATCTTGCGGCGCGCGACGTGTCGGTGATGTGCCGTACCTGTGCGAGAGAGGGAGAGAGAGAGAGAGAGAGAGAGAGAGAGAGAGAGAGGGAAAGAGGGAAAGAGATAGAGACAGAGGGGGGGGGGAGCCAGAGCCAGATGGGAGACAGACGAAGACGAGCTGTGTGTACGCGCTCGCCCCTCCCGATGCCCACGTCCCCGCTCACAGGGAAAAGGGAAAGGGGAGATGTTGAAGAACGGGCTTACGCCCTACATGGACGCGTTGACATTTCGAAGACGGCTGAGTGAGCGAGAGATAGAGGGGAGGGGAGGGGGGGGGGGTCAGAGAATGCGAATGAAAGGAGACGGGGAGGGGCGAGGCGAACTCATGTCGCCTGCATTAAACAGCCATCCGTCATGACAGTTCCTCGACGAAAGAGGAAAGATATTTTCGTTTCGGCCCTCCACTCAAAATCGGGAGGAAGGCGGAGGGGGGGGGGGGCACACAGGCGAAGAGGGGAGCGGCAGACCGTCGCCATCATTTTCGGATTTCACCTCTCCGTATACCTGCACGTCTCGAAAATACGTCATTGGAAGATTCATCCGCTTAAGGCACACCCCCCCCCCCTCCCTCCCGCCAAATGAGAGAGAGAGAGAGAGAGAAAAAGAGAAAGAGAGAGATAAAATATGAGAGAGAGATAGGGAGGGGGTGGGGCGTACTTCCCTCAGCCGGACCACCGCGGGCCCCCCGCCTTCTTCACGGCATACACGGCCTTCCGCCCGGACGAGCAGCCGGGGGGCCGTGGGGGCCCTGGAGGCCCTGGAGGCCCTGGAGGCTGGCTGCACGTTAAACACATGCCTCCCCTTCTCACACGCCCCGCAGGGCCCCTGGCAGGGCCCCTGGCAGGGCCGCTGGGGGTGTGGTGGGGGTGCGTCGGCCGACACCACGCGTTGCCCGGCGCGGCCGCCTCCCGAATTGAAAGTGACATTGATTGCTGTAAGTGGCTGGTAACGAGGCACGGGGCGCGGCGGCGCCGCTGGCTGGCTGGCCGCCGGGCTGGGAGGGAACGCGCACGCTTTCTCTAAATTGCCACGGTCGTATCAACGCGCGGCTGCTACTGTTGCGAGTGTGTGTGAGAGAGAGAGATGGGGGGAGAGAGAGAGAGAGAGAGAGAGAGAGAGAGAGAGAGAGAGAGAGAGAGAGAGAGAGACTGATGTGCGGTGGCCTGCCGTGCCCGGTCGCCACCTGACGCGCCCACGGACCTCCGGGGCCTCCGGGCTTATAGAGCCATTGGAGCCGAAGCGAAGCTGCCGCGGCCGCGGCGGCCGGCCAACAGCGACAAGCTCGGCGACAAGCTCTGCCTGCCGACGCGGGGCGCACGCTGCCGGCTGGAAGCGGCTGGAAGCGGCTGGAAGCGCTGGATGCCTGCAGGACTCGCACAGCTAGCATAGCCCTGCCGGGCAGTGCCGCCGCGGCCGCCAGCGACACGCCCCCCGGTGTTGTTGTAGGGACCCACACGCCTGTGTAGTGCGGAGCGGGGCCGGACCGGGCAGGACGGCGCGGGACCGCATGGAAAGCAGACGGGCCCAATTAAAAGGCCGCGCTCACACTCTAAAAATACGAATAAACAGGCAGCCCGTCGTGCAAATGCCACGGGCGCCGCAGGCCACCGCGGCTAGTTTCGTACGCTGTTGCACGCCACACGAAGGGGTAAAAAAAGAACAATACACAAATGAGCCGGACGATTTCTTCTTTAACCGAGTTTTAAAGTTATTTTATTACAACAGAATTTAACAATTCATTTTTTTTTTAAAGAGCATCTGGCCACTGTTGTTGGTATATGTGTTGTACTGTCGGGAGAAATGCCAACGCAGTGCAAGAGAGAGAGAGAGAGAGAGAGAGAGAGAGAGAGAGAGAGAGAGAGAGAGAATAAAATGAAAAGCGCGAGTATCCTCGTCGTCACTCCTTTGAGGCGGCTGGCGTAACAGCGTCGTGATGCAGGCGGGGCTCCGCCGGGCTCTGTCTGCTCATTGTCAAGGCCGTGGCGGTGCCCTGCGTGCCCTGCGTGCCCTGCGTGCCCTGCCGGCGCGCCGCGGCGGCACCGTGAGAGGTAGGGTCTGCTGGAGGAGGTGTTTACCATTGATTGTCCCTGCCCTTTCATATCCCACGCGCGCCGTGCTGCTGTTGCCGCTGCCACTCCATACCTCCTCCTCCTCCTCCTCTGCTTCCCTCTCACTCTCACTCCATGACATTTCGGCGTGTTCGGCCGGCCGGCCGCCGCGGCTGCTAACAAGCGCGGCACGCGCACCGTTCTCACCTTTCGATACAGTTTCAGCGGTCGAGTTGGTTCGGACCGAAAACTGATTCAGCGCAGCCCCGGAGTTCTTACTATTCTTTATTTCCAATAACGGCGTCACGAAACTTGATTTTCTGCTTTCGCGCGCTTCCACGCGTGGCTGTCTTCAATCAGAAAAAAAAAACTAATCTGTATCATTGATGGAATGGTCCCGCGAGAGAGAACCCATTTTTTAAAAATATTTTTTTGCCCTTCCCGCCGAGTTGGTTCCTTTCCATTCCTACACGCGCCAGAGATAAAATCTAATTAACTGGACAATTCCTGCGCGTGTCCTGCGTGTGTCCCGCTGACCGTGTTATTGCCGGGGAACAGCGACGAGGGCTTGAATTATTTGGGGCACGGCGGGCAGCGCTCTGCCTGCCCTCTGCCCTTGTATTACTTGTGCCGATGCGGATGACGGGCAAACGTGATGAGAGAGGGAGAGGGGGAGAGAGAGAGAGTGAGAGAGAGAGAGAGAGAGAGGAGAGAGAGAGAGAGAGAGAGATAGGGAGAGGGAGGGAGGAGAGGGAGTGGGGGAGAATGTGTGTGAGAGAGAAAGAGTGAGAGAGCAGGAGAAAAAGAGACGTGGGGAGACGAGCGGCACGTCCCCCCCCCCTCTCCCCAACAGAGAGCGGCCACCGACGCGTCGCATCTCCTTGTCTAATGACCCGCGCCCTGTTTTGTATTAAATTTGTCTACTGTCCGCCGGGAGTGAGTGGCGGTGTCGTGATCTGCATGTGTGTGCGTGCGCGCGTGTGCGCGCGTGTGTGCTCTCGCTGCGAAGGGGGGGGGGGGAGGGGGCGTGGCGAGGCGATATGAGACGCACGTGTGGTTCCGCCGTCGGACACATTCGGATTGGGATCGAGGTTCGGATGGAGTGGTAATCCGTCGGCGAGCAGGCTTCACCACCGCGACGCGGAGTGCGGCGGGGCGCCTTTTGTGCGCGGCCTAGCTCTGGTTCTAATCATCCCCTAAAAGTCCCGCCCCGCCCCTCCCCACCCCTTCCCCTCCTCTGCCGCCCGCCCGCCGCCCGCCGCCCCCCGCCGCCTCACAATCCCTCTTGTCTCTGTCGGTTAGTGAGGTCGAGCTCTAAGCCGCCGCTGCTGCCGCTGCTGCCCGGGGCCGAACGGCTGCCATCCGCCGCCCCGCGTATTTCCACCTTAATTAGTTTTTCGACGACCGCCTGGTAGAGGAAGAGAGAGAGAGAGAGAGAGAGAGAGAGAGAGAGAGAGAGAGAGAGAGAGAGAGAGAGAGAGAGAGAGAGAGAGAGATTGAGGGGGGGGGGGGGAGGTGAGCCCCCTGCGAGTGGGTTGTTGGATTTCGAACACGAGTACTGCGCCAGCCAGGGGATGTAGTACATGGAGTGTCAGCCGCGGGCTGCTGCTGCGTTACTGGGCTCCTCTTCCTCACAAAAAGGCATTTTCATCGCGTGTGTATTTTTAATGGTTTTATTTTGGAGCACATTTCTTTTTTTTTTTCTTCACTTTTGGGAATGAGGGAGGGGCGTGTAGGACGTGCTGTTGGGAGTATTGAATCCCGAGGCTGTCCACTCGGCCGCGATGCGATGGCACCGGGGATGGGGGGGGGGGGGGGGGGGGGGGGGGGGGTCAGCCGCGCCCCTTGTTTGGACAGTCGGCCGGGCGTCCTCTGTGATCCCAAATGTCACAGCAGCAGCGGCGGCAGCGCTGTGTGCCGCGCGCAGCGTATTCAAAGGTTGAGTGCGTCCTCCCTGTTGACCTCGCCCCCTCCCCCCTCCCCCCTCCCCCCCCTCCCCCCTCCCCCCCCCCTCCTCCTCCTCCTCCTCCTCCTGCCCCCTGCGTTGCTGACCCGGCGCCGGGCGCGTGGGTGAATACTGCTGGCGAGGCGGCGGTGTCTGTTCAGTCGAGTGTAGCCCGCAGGGGTGATTTTTATTTTAATGGTCAGACTTATTGAATTTTACTTGATTTAATCTTAATTAATGCTAAATCGAGTAAAAGTCGTCATTTGTTCGTGAATCGTCGAGAAGTGGCAAGTTTTAATTTTCGATATCGAGAACAAGGTTTCGTCACGTAAGGAGGGCTGACCGTGAGGAGCGCAGGGACCGCCAGCAGCACCGGGAAGCCCCCCCCCCCCCCCCCCCCCCCCCCCCCCCCCCCCCCCCCCCCCCCCCCCCCCCCCCCCCCCCCCCCCGAAGCCTGCCAGCAGCTCGTCCTCGTGGGGGTTCTTCGCAAATTGAAACAAGTTTGGCATTGTTATTGTTTGGCCAGTCCCTGGGCAAGTTTTGATCCCCTGCCAGTGCGGGACGTGCCCGACGGCGGAGGCGGCCGGCGGGGGTGGCCGGCGGCGGGGGCGCGACGGGGCCGGGGGCGGCGGGGCCGGGGGCGGCGAGGCCGGGGGCGGCGAGGCCGGGGGCGGGGCGGGAGGGGCTTTACAACTATACCCCTCTTGTCACGCACCTCCTCGCCTACTGCCGCCGCCGCTGCAGCGCTGCCTGTCATAGCATCGGCCCCGGGGGCGGTGCGGCGAGTTTTCTGCACAGGTCGGCGCGGCGGGGGGTGAAGACGGCGCGGCGCTGCCGGCGCTGCTGGGCACACGGGCGCCCATTGTCCGAAACAAACTGCAAGTAGTCTGCGAGGGTCGGGAGGGAGGAGGGGGGGGGGGGGGGCGTCTCCAGTGTCGCATGTCCCCGGGGGGCCGCCGCTGGCTCGCTGACGGTTACCCCCCCAAAGGTCCGTGCCGTGCCGGCCGCTGGTGGCCTCCGCCGCCGCGCCAACCTCTTCACCCGCGGAGGGCGGCGGCCGGGACCTCGACCAGGGCCTGGTCGGACGGCTCCGGGCAAACATTTGTGCTCGGCCCGGGCCGCCGCCCCGGCCGCCTCGGCTACCTCGTCGCGTATTCACCTCCAAACCTCTGTTGGCTGGCAGCCGTTCGATTTACTTTTGCAGCAAAGGGTCCACACCGAGCCCGGCCCGCCGGCCCGCCGCCTGACGTCTGTTTGATTCGGCCCGGTCTCCCCGCCCGTGCCGCCGCCCTGCAAGACCATTCTCAGAGCGCCTTGGCGTCGAAAGTGAATTCTTGATGCCGGGCTGCATTCGCCACCGGAGTCCGGTCACACACACACACACACACACACACACACACACACACACACACACAGATCGTGTTCTTGGCAGCAGAGGGGGATCGCGCGGCTGGAAGTCTGAGGTTTTCTCGCCCCTCCCTCCCTCGCTGCCCCGGGAGGCGAGGGCCAGGGCGGCCCATACACACATGGGGGCCGCCCGGGGGCACGGCGGCACGGCGGCAGGCAAGTCAGGCCTGCCTGCCTGCCTGCTCCCTACTTATTCCTTTCCATACCAAGCCGTCGGTGGGGGCCGCGGAGGCCGCCGCCGGAGAGAGGGGAGGGAAGCACAGGGTCGGCGAGCAAGCAGCTCTTTCCATGCACCCCTTGTGAGCCCCAAAGTAACCCCCAGGACTGTGCCTGCGTGCCCCCCGGCCGCCCCCAGCAGGACACAGGGGGGCTCCGCCCTGCCCCGCCGGGCCCCGCTGGGCCCCGCTGGGCGCCGCTGGGCCCCGCACGGAGGGAAGGGACTGTAAAGCGCGGCGCGGCGGCTGACCCTCCCTGCGGCACCGAGAGGCCGGAGCAGCCGCCGCCGCCGAGCCGATCCCCGTCGTCGGTCCTCACGACGCCCTCGTACGCCCGTAACGTGACGGTCATGGGGGCGGGTGGGGGCCCGCTGGCCTGCTGCTGCACTGGGCGGGCGTGCTGTATACATGTTGAGGTAGGCCAGGGGCCGCCGCGGCCGCCGTCTCTGTCGGCCGACTCGCTGCACACCGCACGCTTCGTTTAGCCCCCCCCCCCTCCTCCATCTCTCTTTCTCCCTCCCTCTCTCCCTCCTTCTCTCTCTCTCTCCCTATTTCTTTCTTTGCGGCTTGGCCTCTCTACTCGTATTCGGTCGGCAGCCGTTTGCGACTTAGCATATGTGCATGTATGTGCACGTGTGTGTGTGTGTGTGTGTGTGTTTCCATGAGAGAGAGAGATATATATAGAGAGAGAATGTATGTGGAGGAGGAAGGGGGTCTGAAAATGTACTTACGGAGTATTTAGGACTCGTATGTCATACGGGAGTTTGCGGCATAGTTTTTGCGAGGAGAGCTTTTACATTTTATATTGCGTGGCGTTGCGACGCGGTCGTCGGTCCGCAGCCCGCGCACCTCGCGGCGGCGTGACAGTTTACTGCCGTCACCGTCGCGTCAGCCGTGTGTGTGTGTGTGTGTGTGTGTGTGATGGCGGCGGTGGTGTAATAAGCCTCTCTCGCTGGCCGCACCAGGCCGGTGAAAGGACAAGGACGGAGCACCCCCAAGGCAGCGAGAGACGGAGAGAGAGAGAGAGAGAGAGAGAGAGAGAGAGAGAGAGAGAGAGAGAGAGAGAGATCCTTTAGGGACGAACGGAGCGAAGTGAACGGTCCTACTTACACACTCACATTCACTCACACACATTCTGAAACAGCAGTTATGATTGCGCGGTGATTTAATTATTTTAGGCGGCTTTTCTGTTCTTGCGGGCACTGCTGCTGTGTGTGTGTGTGTGTGTGGTGATTATGAATGCAGCGCCGGCAAGTCGGATATGGGGTTAATAATGGAACCGTCACTTCCGCCGGCGGGCAGCGTGTTCGAAACCCCTGCTCTGCACGCCGCACCCCCGGAGTGGGCCTGCTCGTAGTGAGTGTTGCGCTCGCGGCGCCATGAATAAACTAGCGGCCGCCGACCGGATGGTTTAGTGATGGTTTAGCGACTAGTCGGCCGCTAATTGACACACGCCTTGCGCGCGCCGCGTTTGTACTACTCGTAGATGTGCGGGGTAAACTCACGCATCGGGGTAATGTTGCGGGGTAACACGAGGGCGCTGCAGGGTAACCCAGGGCCCAATCGTCCACCGAGATATCCCCGTCTTTATTTCTCCACCGCCGCGAATCTATGAGAATTGCTCAGGAAAGATCTGTGCGGTGATATGGCTGAAATTTGGGGTGAGCCGCGCGGCGCGGGTAATTTGGAGGTAATTCGGGGTAATTCAGTGGGAAAGCGGGTGTAACCCGTGCCGGGGCCGGCCTGCGGTCGCGGTCGGGTTCTTACCATGGGCCCTGGCCTCTTCTTCATGCTGGGGGGAGCCCCCGCTCGCCCCGTCCCTCCTCGTCACCGGCTCCCTGGGGGACGCGGGGGCCGGCCGGGCCTCTGCTGGGGGTCCGCCGTCCGCCGGGGCCGCCGGGGCCGCGCGGACAGGGGCGGTAAGGCCGGCTCCGAGAAATAATGGCGTGCCTCGGTGACCCCATGCAAAGCCCTTTTGCATTAGGAGGACCTCGTTTATCATTTACGGCCGTGAGGCGGGCCGGGCCGAGGTGTCCCGGGGCGCGGGCCGGCCGGCCGGGGCCTCGGCTAGGGGATGGTTGTCGCGCCAAGAGCGGCTCTGCCTGGCTGCCTGCCTGGCTGCCTGCCTGGCTGCCTAGCTGCCTGCTTGGCTGCCTACCTGGCTGCCTACCTGCCTGGCTGCCTGGCTGGCTGCCTCCTGCGGCCCGCGGGATGCTTCCTCCCGCCCAGCAGCACACAGTCGTGCCCTTCCACTTGGCTAGGGGTTCTAGTCCCGGAAGATATCTTCGGAAAATTTGACAAATATTCTGAAATGTTATAGTTTTTTTTTTCGCGAAAATTTTTCTCGCAACTTACGGAACTGGACTTTGGCCCAACGATTCCAAAGGCGACACTTTGCTTTCGTGTCGTCGTCCCGCGCCCGCCGCCTACCGTCCTCCCGCACCGCGGCGCCGCGCGGTCTGTGCGGGGCTGTGCGGGGCTGTGCGGGGCTGTGCGGGGAGCGCGTTTACTGCCCGGACTGTATTTAGTGGAGTATGGCAAAGTTTAATAGTCTGTGCCGCTGTGCACCGTCTTACGCAGGATTTCGACCCAATCCCCATGCCACCCACCTACACGCTCCGCCCCCCCCCCCTCTCTCTCTCTCTCTCTCCAAACTTTGTGCCCCGGCTCTTGGTCTAATTTGGGCTGTCTCTGCTGCTGCTGCTGTATCATCATCATCTTGTTGTTGTGCATGTCTGTGTTAGCAGTTAGGGTGCTGCTGCTCTGGCTGCTGCTGCCGGAGGTGGTGGTGTTGGGTGACGCATCTCTGTCATCATCACTCCGTGAGGCCCCCCGCAGAGACCCCCCGCGGAGCCCCCCGGACCCCCCGCAGGGCTTACGGCGTGTAATCCGACGGGTCAGCCTGCCGATGAGGCGCGGCTGAGTCGGCGATACGCCGCCACCGCGGCCCCGGGGTCCGCGTCAGCGCGATCCGTACCTCGGCAGACCGCCGCAGCGCCGTCCACCGCGGCGCCGCGCCGTCTGTGCGGGGCTGTGCGGGGCTGTGCGGGGCTGTGCGGGGCTGTGCGGGGCTGTGCGGGGCTGTGCGGGGCTGTGCGGGGAGCGCGTTTACTGCCCGGACTGTATTTAGTGGAGTATGGCAAAGTTTAATAGTCTGTGCCGCTGTGCACCGTCTTACGCAGGATTTCGACCCAATCCCCATGCCACCCACCTACACGCTCCGCCCCCCCCCCCCTCTCTCTCTCTCTCTCCAAACTTTGTGCCCCGGCTCTTGGTCTAATTTGGGCTGTCTCTGCTGCTGCTGCTGTATCATCATCATCTTGTTGTTGTGCATGTCTGTGTTAGCAGTTAGGGTGCTGCTGCTCTGGCTGCTGCTGCCGGAGGTGGTGGTGTTGGGTGACGCATCTCTGTCATCATCACTCCGTGAGGCCCCCCGCAGAGACCCCCCGCGGAGCCCCCCGGACCCCCCGCAGGGCTTACGGCGTGTAATCCGACGGGTCAGCCTGCCGATGAGGCGCGGCTGAGTCGGCGATACGCCGCCACCGCGGCCCCGGGGTCCGCGTCAGCGCGATCCGTACCTCGGCAGACCGCCGCAGCGCCGTCCACCTGGGCATTCTAGATACAAAAATCAATAAAATCTCAGAAAATTTCACAAAGTTTCCGAAAACTTCGAGACCAGAACCCTACAACCCACCTTAATAGGAGGAAGAGGAAGGCCGTGGCTGCGCGCTGGAGTTTGGAGAGAGCTAATGGCCGCGTGCATCGCAAACGGAACTGCGACGAGAGGGGGACGAAAAAGTTGTCCGCCAGTTGAATGTTCTGATCGCGCGTCCACCGTCGGCAGCGCCGACGCCGCCGCGGGCCGGGCGCCGGCGCGGCGTGCGGGGCTCGGTGCATCCGGGGGGTGGTGGTGGTGGGGGGGGGGGGGGACACGACGCGGCAGCGCGGACTTTTCAAAACATTTCACTGCTCGCCCTTCCGTTCTAGGTCTGGCGGCACGAGGCGCGGCGCGGTGGGTCCGGGAGGAGGGGGGGGGGGGGGGGGGGCACGGCGGGGGCACGGCGGGGGGTGCGCCCGCCCAGTTTAGTTCGCCATTATTTGCGACTGCGCGCCAAACTAGCGGAACAAGCGCGCGCCGCCGCCGCCGCTGCCGCCACTGCCGCTGGCCGGCGGCGCAAGTGTTCCCCGCTTGTGCCCGCGCACGCCTCGCCGCGCTGCTGTCGTCTTCGTCGTCTCTAACTTTCTCAAAGTCGGATTTGTTGCTCGAAAATCGGATTGGCCCTCCTCGGGGGGGAGCGGCGCCTTCAGTGCCGCGGGCTGCTGCAGCGGCTCCCTCTGGTGCCACGCCACGCCTGTCCCTGTCTGTCTGTCTGTCTGTCTGTCTGTCTGTCTGTCTGTCTCCCTCTGCGGGGGCAGCGACGGGATGTGCTGACCGGCAGCTAGACAGAGAGGGAAGGCTTTCCGTGCCGCTGGCGTCACTGGCGCCTCTGGCGTCGGTCAGGCCGCCGCGGTGTAGTCCCGGAAGCTCCGGCCGGTTGGCTCCGGCCGCGCCACACCGCACCGCACCGCTCCGTGCCCGGCCCTGCCCGTGTCCCCCGGGACCTCCGGGGTGGCCTGCTGCGGTCGCCGGCGCGGTCGCCCGCCTCTGCGGTCGCGCTGATCCGGGTGCAATCGCGGCGCGCGGCCCGCGGGGACGCCGACGTGCCGCCGCCGTGTCACCGGCGTTGCGGTCAGCTTCGAGTCCGTCCGGAGCGAGGGGCGTTTGTCGCGCGGCCCGCGTGCCTGCTGTCCTGGGCGGCGGCGCGGAGCAGGGCGCGACTCGGTTCCGCCACCTCCGACAGAGAGAGAGAGAGAGAGAGAGAGAGAGAGAGAGAGAGAGAGAGAGAGAGAAAGAGAGAGAGAGAGAGAGACGCTTCCGGTACGGCACCGACTTGCTCTGATCGTCCCGTCCCGTGCGGCGGTGCGGGTCGGACTGCATACCGACGACAGACCGACACGAACACCACGGTCTCGGAGTACCACTACCAGCCGAATTCTCTTTTTACCTGGTTTCACTCGTGTCCGTCTTGTCTCCCCCCCCTCCTCTCTCTCTCTCTCTCTCTCTCTCTCTCTCTCTCTCTCTCTCTCTGTCTCCCGATCCCTACAGGGCGCGCGCATTCTCTCGCGGCATGTCCGTATCGATGGGAGAGGTAAGGCGATGTTATTATTGCACCGTCGCCGTTGCACCGCGCCCGGCCGAACACGGCCACCGAATGTGCCCTGATCCCCTCCCGGATCCCCTCCCGGATCCCCTCCCGGATCCCCTCCCGGATCCCTTCCCGCATCCCCTCCCGGATCCCCTCCCGGATCCCCTCCCGGATCCCCTCCCGGATCCCCTCCCGGATCCCCTCCCGGATCCCCTCCCGGATCCCCTCCCGGATCCCCTCCCGGATCCCCTCCCGGATCCCCTCCCGGATCCCCTCCCGGATCCCCACGACCCCCTGCGGACCCACGCACCCTCCACCTGCGGGCCCGCGGGTACGAGGCACGGCACAGCGCTGATCGGTTCTGAATTTTGGCGACAAAGCAGCGCGGCGGCGGCGGCGGCAGCGCTGCGGCCGCGATCCTTTGTCGCCTACGTGACGACGGGATGTTTCACCGAGTCGGGCGGCAGCGGCGGCGGGCCGGGCAACTGTGCCCCGGCGGCCCCGGCGCAAACTAGCGCCGCCAGACGTGATTTCCCGTGGCCTCGCCCCCCGCCGCTGCGCACACCCTCTGCTTTGTGGGCCCGCGGGCTTCTGAGAGAGAGAGAGAGAGAGAGAGAGAGAGAGAGAGAGAGAGAGAGAGAGAGAGAGAGAGAGAGCACCGTCTCGGAGGATCCATCCGTCTCGGAGGAAATGGCATAATTGAATATCGGCAGCAGAGGGCGGCGCACTGGGATGTGACGATGCGGCGTATCTCTCCATCCACTTCCCCTTCCCATTCTCTCTCCCGCTCTTGTCTCTCTCTCTCTCACTCGCACGCTCTCACGCCCTATGGCCGTGTCCCGTGCGCGCGCGCGCGGCGCTCCCTGCTGCTCCTTTGGTGTACATCGTTGGGTTGAGGTTGGTGTGTAAAGGATTGGACGACGAGGGTTCCCTCTGCAGCAACAGCAGCAGGCGATATTGTACTGCAGCGGCCATGCGTTGCTTGTTCCGCGCGCGTATATGTGTGTGTGTGTGTGTCTGTGAGGTGTGTGTGTATGTGTGTGTGTGTGTGTGTGTGTCCGGGGGCGTCCCGCTATGTGAGGGGGCCGCGGGCAGCGGGCGTGTCCTTTGGTAGGCGCGCTGCGTCCCCCGGCCTGCGCTAGGAAGGAGCTGCTGAGGCGGCAGTGCCCGGCGGCCGCGGCCCCGCCAGCCCCGCTTGTTGGTATGCACGCGGGTCGGCATACAGTATTCACTTCGGAGGGGCCGCGCGTCAGTCTGTGAGCTGTGCGGCTGGAAAGGGGGGAGGGGTGGGGGGCATTTCAGAGGATTCCTGCAAAGACCTGCAGAAAATGCGTGGTTCGGCTTTTGTCATCATTTTTGTTCTGTCGGCGCGCGGGCCGGGGGGGGGGGGGGGGGGGGGGGCGGCGCTCGGGGTGGCCGGTGCGGGGCAAGGGGCCCACAGCCAGGCTGCCCGATGTAGCGCTGCTGGACCCGGCGCTCCAAAGCCCCCTCTCCCTCCAGCCCCAACCCTGCACCCTCGCCGACCCGTCGCCACCACCACCACGGCCACCACCACCACCACCACCACCGCCGCCGCCACCACCACCACCACCACCACCACCACCACCACCACCACCACCACCTCGCCGCCTCGTGTCCATGCAGGAAATAGGTTCCGTCTCCTTTGATGTACGAACTGCAATTTGGGTTGCCGCGCGTGCGGCGGCATTTCGGGAGCCTCTGTGGGGGCGGGGCGGGGCCGGGCGGGGCCGGGCGGGGCGGGGCGGGGCGGGGCCGGGCGGGGCCGGGCGGGTGACGCTCCGTTCCGGCCTGCGGCGAGCTGCCTAGACCAGAGGACCGGCAGGCGGAGCGGAGTGGAGCGGAGGGCAAGGGTCGGTCCGGGTCGCGCGCTGTGCCCGCGCCGTGTGCCGCCATGGGAAGGAGGAAGGGGTCAACGGCCTCGTGGGGCTTTGTGGACCCTGCAAACTGTGCGGCACGGTCACTCACGTTGACTGTGGAGTGCCAATGGCGAAACGGAAATTTTTTATAGCTTTGATATTATTCTGTTTTTCTCTTAAAATATATTTTGGAAAAAAAAAGTTGTGAACGGATATATCGTGTTTTCTGTTTGCCACTGCAGCAGCTCCAGCAGCAACAGCGATTGCTCCTGGCCGTGTTTTTTTCTTTTTTTTTTGTATTTTTGTTGGAATGACACCTTTGAATTGGGTGTGACGGCCTGCTGATGGAGCCGCCCCCGGCCTCGCTGCCACTAGCGCTATGCCGTCGGCACCGACGTCTTGTCCCATCCTCCTCCTCCTCCTCCTCCGCAGCCGCTCGCACACTCCGCCCCTGATGGAGTTGTCAGAGGCACTCTCTGTCTCCGGCCGCCCCTCGGCCGCCCCTCGGCCGCCCCTCGGCCGCCCCTCGGCCGCCCCTCGGCCGCCCCTCTGCCGGCCGGGCTGTGTGAAGTCCACGACGCCGAGGGAGGGACGTGTGCTTGAAACTGACGCCCGCCTCCACGCCGCCGCCGCCCCTCGCATTTTAAGACGGCGGAAGGGGAGGAGAATTTCGCAGCAGCGCTGGCAGAACGCCGCGTTCGCTTCCGGGACGAAAGGCACTTTGACATCCGCGGCGCTCGCTTTAAGGTGGGGCGCGTGGCGACGTTTCATAACCAAATTACAATGACAAGTTGTCGTTCCTCTCGTATTTCAATTTTTTTTTTAAAGCTTGGGGCATGAGGTAGGTTTGCAATAGGCGAGACCATCCGAAAGACTATGACAACGTTTCCACGAATGATATTTATCCGAGTTTTCCTTTTTGAAACTTTAATTCCCGAGTCGGTTTCGTAACGTCGGGTTTGTCCTCTTGCAGCGGATGCCCGTGTGTGTGTGCGGAAGCCGCTCGCGCCTGAGAGCCATGTTCGGGTACCGCGCGGCGCTGGCTACGGCTTTTTTGCGACTTATCCCCCGCCCTTCTCTTCCTCTGTGGCCCTGTGTGTGTGTGTGTGTGTGTTAGTGTGTGTGTCGGAGAGGCGGGAGGGAAGAGGGGGAGGGGGGTTGCGAAAGGAGCTATGCAAAGCATGCAGCCTGGCAGTCGGTGCCGGTGCGTCGAGTGCAGGTCGAGTGCGCACAGCGCGGCGACCCTGGTATTTGCAGCGGCGGCAGGAGACGGTCGGAGTGTCTTCTGGGCCTGAGCGGGCCAAAGGGACGCGGGGGGGGGGGGGGGGGGGGCTCGTGCGGCCAGGACATGGATGGAGGAGGAGGACTCTGATGAGGTTAAGGGGGGCTTTGTATGTGTGTGTGTGTGTGTGTGTGTGTGTGTGTGTGTGTGTGTGTGTGTGTTTGCGTTTTTGTGGAGAAATGCGCGCGCACCGTGTCTAGGAAAATTAGAGAGAGAGAGGGAGAGAGAGAGAGAGAGAGAGAGAGAGAGAGAGAGAGAGAGAGAGGGAGAGAGAGAGAGAGAGAGAGAGAGAGAGAGAGAGAGAGAGAGAGAGAGAGAGAGAGAGAGGGGGGGGGGGGGCGGGTCCACGTCTCGTCTTGTTAGCTCGGCGTTTTATAACGCGCCGCTATTAGTGCTAATGAGCATCGTGCAAGCGTCGACGGGCGTCGCAAAGCGAGTGGAGCCAGCGGCCCGGAGAGGATGGGGCACTGCCGGCCACTGCCACGCCTCCCGGAGGCCGGGCACCGGAGACAGGACGGCTGAGTCTCGCCTTTCAGTTCTCCCCCATTTTTTTCCAGTTGGCCAGTTATTTAACTTTTTTTGTGTTTTCCAGTTTTACTGCTTTTGTTCTCCGACGCGTGTGCATGTGCGTGTTTGTCTTTTGCCTGCTGTGGCCTACACTCCGTGCCTTTTCCTGTTGCAGGTGGGTGGCAGTGGGGTTTGGAACCGGAGCCTCGGGCCGCCGAGCGGGCCGCGCTGGCCGCGGGGGCGTTTTGGCGGCGGTGAGTACAGCAGCACGGGGGCCTCGGGGGCCGCGCGGGGGCGCCGCGCCGCACGGGCTCATTGCGTTGAATATTGGATGACCCGCGACAGCGGCCGCTGCCGGGCGGAGTGCGTTCGGGAGAAGCAGGCCGAAGTTTGTATCCGCCTCCGGGGAGCCCCCCCCCCCCTTACTGTCGAGGACTCATCATCAGGAGGATGAGGCCCCCACCACCGCTGCCTTTTTCCCCGTCCGCCGTGGCCGCGGCGCGCGGGCGGGTGCAGTGCAGTCGGCGGCCCTAACGCGCACCGCACAACCACCACCACAACCACCACCACAACCACCACCACAACCACCACCACAACCACCACCGCCACCACCGCTGCCCTCGCCGGCCGCCGCCACTCCGCCGCGCGGCCCGAACTGTTGAATATTCATCGCACTAAAGCAGCTCGTTTACTTCCGGTACCGGCTACCCGCGCGCCCACCACCGCCCCGCCGCGCGACGATCCGACGGCAAAAGTTTTGCGCCCCGCCACCTTCAAAATGACGCACTTGATGGGCTGCGATGGCGGCCGATGGCGCGATGGGGAGAGAGTGTAAGGATCTCACAAAACCCCGAAAATTTCACAAAGTTTCAAAGAAAATCGAACATTTTCTGAAAAGTTCTGCTTTTTTTAATTGAAAATTTCGATAAAAAAAAACTAGAAACCCTAGAAAGGGAGTGAGTGGCAGGGGGCGGGGGGGCTCCCGGGCGGGCACGTTCTCGCGGGGACTAACACTAAGTGTCCCGCCGCACGCACGGCCTTTATCTGCCGACGGACGGTGTATTTTCTCAGACTGACGCACGGCGGGGGGTCGGCACGCAAAGAAGGGGGCGCCGCACTGCGGAGCCTGCGACTGCGGGGGCGAGGGCAGCGAGGCCCTGATGGGGAATTTGGACACGGTTTGGACACATGCCCACCCACGTCCAAGCACGTCCAATGTCCAGGATATGAAACACTTAGGACACAACTTCTGGCGTCCAGGACCGCCCAACTGTGTCCCACCGCATGTCCAAACGTGTCCAACCATGTCCAACCTTCCAGAGTTCTGAAAGTCGTCCTACGACATCCATAAGCGTCCATACGTGTCCAGGACGCTGTCCTGGAGTGTCCAGAGTCGCCCAGCCACACATACGTGTCCAGGGCGCTGTCCTAGAGTGTCCAGAGTCGCCCAGTCACATCCATAAGCGTCCATACGTGTCCAGGACGCTGTCCTGGAGTGTCCAGAGTCGCCCAGCCACACATACGTGTCCAGGGCGCTGTCCTGGAGTGTCCAGAGTCGCCCAGCCACATCCACAAGCGTCCATACGTGTCCAGGACGCTGTCCTGGAGTGTCCAGAGTCGTCCAGCCACACATACGTGTCCAGGGCGCTGTCCTAGAGTGTCCAGAGTCGCCCAGTCACATCCATAAGCGTCCATACGTGTCCAGGACGCTGTCCTGGAGTGTCCAGAGTCGCCCTGCTTCGTGTCCGGACTGGGACCGCATCCCATCTCTGGTCGAACTGTCGGACGGCCCCGCTGTGCGAGAGAGGCAGATAGTCACGGTGCGTGCGCCACCGCCACTACCAGCTCGGTTCCGATAAGCCTGTACAGGCGGTGGACGTCCACCACGCTAACCGGCTCGGCACCACAGCGAATACGAAATTCACAGCGCCGAAGCTTGTTCCATCCTGGAATCACAGGACGCTGTCAAGTTGTGATACGCACATCCCCCGTGTACCGGTCGCGTGCGTTCTCTAGTGGTAGCGAGACGAGCGCGCCCGGAGGGTGGGCAACACCGCCCGACGCGGCGCACAGCTGCTGCGAGGGAGGCCTACCTGCGGTTCGCAGGCGGTTGGCAACAGGCGTCCAACAAATGATGGGGCGCGACGAGGCTGGAGCGGAGCCTCCGGTAACGGCGTTTGGCAGTGTCTAGCGGAAAACGTCCATGGCGCGCGCAGAACTCCGAGGGATGGGTATGAGCCGGGATGGTAACTCGTAACCATGAACTGAATAGAATTCTTGTTTCTTTTATTATCGTTTTATGTTAAATCATAATATATAATGTTGCTCAATAGCTTGTGTGATATTTGCATTACCGTCCTTCACTCAACTGCACTGGATTTCTGTGTATTTAGTGTTGCTTTGTGTCAACAGTACCTGAATTTCTTTCCTTGTTTCGTACCAATGACTATGATCGATTAATGATCTGTAACAGTGCAAGTTTTTGCCGAACTCGTAATCATGAATTGAATAGAATTCTTGTTTCTTTTATTATCTCTTTATGTTAAATCATAATATATAATGTTGCTCAATAGCTTGTGTGATATTTGCATTACCGTCCTTCACTCAACTGCACTGGTTTTTTGTGTATTTAGTGTTGCTTTGTGTCGACAGTACCTGAATTTCTTGCCTTGTTTCTTACTAATGACAATGATCGACTGATGATCTGTAACAGTGCAAGTTTTTGCTGAACTCGTAACCATGAACTGAATTGAATGGAATTCTTGTTTCTTTTATTATTCTATGTTAAATCATAATATATAATGTTGCTCAATAGCTTGTGTGATATTTGCATTACCATCCTTCATTCAACAAAACTGTTCTTCTTGTTTTTAAAGAATTTTTTAAATGGACAGTTGCATTTCTTCTACAACATTTCATTGACAAAATTATGAATCTTTTCATGAGTCAACAACCACGAAGTAGAATTGACTGGAGGTAACTAGTTCGTAGTGGGAAAGTCTGTGCACTGACTAGCTGTAGTGAAGTTCCCCTCCGAGTACCGTGGCAGGTCAGGTATGAAAGGAGGGAGATCTAGTCCAATAATTTACAATACAAATTTTAATAACAGCACGCCTCCAATGAATGGAACACAATATCGAAGTCCAAGTGTTCGCAACATAATAAGAAATTGGCAGTGAAATGTCAAGTAAGGATACAGTCCAAAGAGGCAGCTAAACTCGGTAAGATAGTAGATGGAATGTTGGGCCAAACCTTGGATCCTAAAAAGTGAAAAGAAACACTGATGTACTTAATTAACTCACGTCTCACTTTCCCATTGATTGCACACAGAAGGATTGAAAATTAGTAGCTGGTGCACAGAACTCGCCTTACAGAACAAAAGATACTTCAAAGTGAATTAGAATGTCTATGTAATGACCGCAGTGCAAAGCACGCGCCGGCCAGTAAATTGCGCTTAATTTTGGGTACAATCCGTACGTAGATCCTAGTCTGCTAGAACATAAAATTAGGTTTTCTGGTCTCAGCTCTTGATAGTGTCAAACACACACACACACACACATACACTGGAAGACAAGGTGGCGTTGTTATGAGAAACCTTCGGGAACGCAAAGAGAATCAAGTGTGAGAAATATCGTGGCACAAGCGATAGGCGGGAGAATTCAAACGATTCAATGACTGGTAAGGTAGATATATCGTCACCACCCTCCCAGGACACCGATGGACACGTTTGGACGTGCTTTCCATCTGGACACACCTGGACACGAGTAGGCTGGATGCGCCTGGACAAACCCGGACGTGTTTTAAATTTGGACACGCTCGGACACAAGTGGACAGGACACCGATGGACACGTTTGGACGTGCTTTCCATCTGGACACACCTGGACACGAGTAGGCTGGATGCGCCTGGACAAACCCGGACGTGTTTTAAATTTGGACACGCTCGGACACAAGTGGACAGGACACCGATGGACACGTTTGGACGTGCTTTCCATCTGGACACACCTGGACACGAGTAGGCTGGATGCGCCTGGACAAACCCGGACGTGTTTTAAATTTGGACACGCTCGGACACAAGTGGACAGGACACCGTTGGACACAGTCGGGCAGTAGGACAGATTTGGACGTGATGATGCGTGCACTGGACAACGCCGGACGATATGAAGTGAACTTGGGACCAATTTGGACGTTACTGGACAACTTATTTTGGACAAATTTGGAGAATGTTTGGACATTGGACACGCTGGGACGTTGTTTGGAAATGCGTTGGACATACAAGGACAGACAAGGACGTTCTGGGACATGTTAGGACGCCTTTCTGGACGTCCCGACCGTGTCCAATTCCCCATCAGGGGGGCGGCGAGGGCGGCGGGGGCAGCGAGGGCGGCGGGGGGCGGCGAGGGCGGCGAGGGCGGCGAGGGCGGCGGGGGCAGCGAGGGCGGCGGGGGCGGCGAGGGCAGCGGGGGCAGCGAGGGCAGCGAGGGCAGTGAGGGCGGCGAGGGCGCCTGCGGGGGCGAGGGTAGGCAGCCCTCCTGCTCCCGCGTCCGACGGGACGGCCTACCTCTCACGGCGGTTCACGGCTACCGTGGTCCTTGCGCTTGCGCTTTCTCTCTCGCTCTCCCCCTTTCTTTCTCTCGCTGTCCTTCTCAGTCCCCCCGCCCCCTCTCTCTCTCTCTCTCCCTCCCTCTCTCTCTCTCTTTCTCCTCCCCCTCTCTCTCGCTCTCTCCCTCCCTCTCTATCTCCCCCCTCCCCCTCACTCCTTGACCATCGCTCACACCCCTCTCACCTCCCCCGTTTTTAACAAAGACAGAAAAATGGAAGGGCCTGAAAGGAATGCGTGAAGGGGCCGGAGCAGGAAAGTTTTTAGCTTTGAGAACTTGCGGTGCGCGGGGTGGAGTGGGCCTGGTCCGGGTTTCCTCCCCGCCAACTTTCCTTGTCGGCCTCTTGGCGGCCGCGGCCGCGGCCCGCCATGCCGCGCCGCCCTCTGGGCTGTCCAGTGGGCGGGCGGGCTCCGAACCTATCCGGCCGCCACGCCGGGGGTGGTTGTCCGAGGCCGCGGGGCGGCGGCGCCAGTGGGGTGCGGCCACGCAGTGGGTGGGTGGCGACCGCCGGGGACCGTGTACGACCCGCGACCGCCATTTGCTCCCTTATTTTTCCCCCGGGTGGCGTCGGGTCGGAAGCGCCGTTAGGGTCGCTCTGTCTCTCCCTCTCTTTCCCACTCCCCTCTCTCTCTCTCTCTCTCTCTCTCTCACACACACACACTGAGGTGGTGTAGGGGTGTGATATCCCGAACGGCATATGATGAATGACGGTGTTGTGTTTGCGGACTCTACCTTCCTGCCAGGCTGCCGCGCCGAAGTGCGGCAGAATGGTCTGCTCGCTGTATCCCAGCAGGGGGTCCCCCCGGGGGGGGCGGGGGGGGGGCGGAGCGCCCCGGGCCGCGTATCGGCTCCGGCTCGGCTAGGCTTAGCCGGCCTCGGCTGTATTGGAACGAACGGGCCGCGGTGTCCGGGACAAGTGGGGCCCCCTCCGGCCCCCTCCGGCCCCCTCCGGCCCCCTCCGGCCCCCTCCGGCCCCCTCCGGCCCTCTCTCCCTCCGCGGAGCCTCACGACGGCGAGGAGGACACGGCGCGGCGGTCTTCCTCTCCGCGAGGACTCTTATCGGGCGACACATCCGGAGGGAAGGAGGGAGGATGCTGCAGTGTTGGTGCCGGCGAAGGAGGCGGCGGCAGCAGCGGCAGCAGCGGCTGGGGGGTGGGGTGGCTCGTGACCTTTGCACTTGAACAATACGGCGGGCGTGTTGGACTTAGATGTGGACACGGGATAGCAGTTGGCGGCGGGGGCCGTATCGGCACGCGGACGGCACGACAGGGCAGCACGCGGCGGCAGCACGCGGCGGGCCTCGCGGGGGGTAGGCAGGCGGGCAGGCGGCAGCGGCCTGCTCCGCCCTCACCTTCACGACCCGCGGCGGAAAACTTGACCGGAGGAGCGCGCCGCTCCCCCCGGTACTGATGCACACCGGCTGCCGATATGGGCTCCTGCTACAGGTGGGAGTGCATGGCGGGTCAGCGTGCGGCAGGACCTACCCTTGAGAGAGAGAGAGATAGATAGAGAGAGAGAGAGAGAGAGAGAGAGGGGGGGAGGGAGAGAGAGCGAGACAGAGAGACAGAGAGAGCGCGCGCGAGAGAGTATGGGCTTTAAATTTCATAATATTTCCCAAACTTCCACAAATTTCGAGAAAATTGATTTTTTGTCCCTTCAATCTTTAAAAACTTCGGTGCGCAGGCGCCGTAACTCGTAACCATGAACTGAATAGAATTCTTGTTTCTTTTATTATCGTTTTATGTTAAATCATAATATATAATGTTGCTCAATAGCTTGTGTGATATTTGCATTACCGTCCTTCACTCAACTGCACTGGATTTCTGTGTATTTAGTGTTGCTTTGTGTCAACAGTACCTGAATTTCTTTCCTTGTTTCGTACCAATGACTATGATCGATTAATGATCTGTAACAGTGCAAGTTTTTGCCGAACTCGTAATCATGAATTGAATAGAATTCTTGTTTCTTTTATTATCTCTTTATGTTAAATCATAATATATAATGTTGCTCAATAGCTTGTGTGATATTTGCATTACCGTCCTTCACTCAACTGCACTGGTTTTTTGTGTATTTAGTGTTGCTTTGTGTCGACAGTACCTGATTTCTTGCCTTGTTTCTTACTAATGACAATGATCGACTGATGATCTGTAACAGTGCAAGTTTTTGCTGAACTCGTAACCATGAACTGAATTGAATGGAATTCTTGTTTCTTTTATTATTCTATGTTAAATCATAATATATAATGTTGCTCAATAGCTTGTGTGATATTTGCATTACCATCCTTCATTCAACAAAACTGTTCTTCTTGTTTTTAAAGAATTTTTTAAATGGACAGTTGCATTTCTTCTACAACATTTCATTGACAAAATTATGAATCTTTTCATGAGTCAACAACCACGAAGTAGAATTGACTGGAGGTAACTAGTTCGTAGTGGGAAAGTCTGTGCACTGACTAGCTGTAGTGAAGTTCCCCTCCGAGTACCGTGGCAGGTCAGGTATGAAAGGAGGGAGATCTAGTCCAATAATTTACAATACAAATTTTAATAACAGCACGCCTCCAATGAATGGAACACAATATCGAAGTCCAAGTGTTCGCAACATAATAAGAAATTGGCAGTGAAATGTCAAGTAAGGATACAGTCCAAAGAGGCAGCTAAACTCGGTAAGATAGTAGATGGAATGTTGGGCCAAACCTTGGATCCTAAAAAGTGAAAAGAAACACTGATGTACTTAATTAACTCACGTCTCACTTTCCCATTGATTGCACACAGAAGGATTGAAAATTAGTAGCTGGTGCACAGAACTCGCCTTACAGAACAAAAGATACTTCAAAGTGAATTAGAATGTCTATGTAATGACCGCAGTGCAAAGCACGCGCCGGCCAGTAAATTGCGCTTAATTTTGGGTACAATCCGTACGTAGATCCTAGTCTGCTAGAACATAAAATTAGGTTTTCTGGTCTCAGCTCTTGATAGTGTCAAACACACACACACACACACATACACTGGAAGACAAGGTGGCGTTGTTATGAGAAACCTTCGGGAACGCAAAGAGAATCAAGTGTGAGAAATATCGTGGCACAAGCGATAGGCGGGAGAATTCAAACGATTCAATGACTGGTAAGGTAGATATATCGTCACCACCCTCCCAGGACACCGATGGACACGTTTGGACGTGCTTTCCATCTGGACACACCTGGACACGAGTAGGCTGGATGCGCCTGGACAAACCCGGACGTGTTTTAAATTTGGACACGCTCGGACACAAGTGGACAGGACACCGATGGACACGTTTGGACGTGCTTTCCATCTGGACACACCTGGACACGAGTAGGCTGGATGCGCCTGGACAAACCCGGACGTGTTTTAAATTTGGACACGCTCGGACACAAGTGGACAGGACACCGATGGACACGTTTGGACGTGCTTTCCATCTGGACACACCTGGACACGAGTAGGCTGGATGCGCCTGGACAAACCCGGACGTGTTTTAAATTTGGACACGCTCGGACACAAGTGGACAGGACACCGTTGGACACAGTCGGGCAGTAGGACAGATTTGGACGTGATGATGCGTGCACTGGACAACGCCGGACGATATGAAGTGAACTTGGGACCAATTTGGACGTTACTGGACAACTTATTTTGGACAAATTTGGAGAATGTTTGGACATTGGACACGCTGGGACGTTGTTTGGAAATGCGTTGGACATACAAGGACAGACAAGGACGTTCTGGGACATGTTAGGACGCCTTTCTGGACGTCCCGACCGTGTCCAATTCCCCATCAGGGGGGCGGCGAGGGCGGCGGGGGCAGCGAGGGCGGCGGGGGCGGCGAGGGCGGCGAGGGCGGCGAGGGCGGCGGGGGCAGCGAGGGCGGCGGGGGCGGCGAGGGCAGCGGGGGCAGCGAGGGCAGCGAGGGCAGTGAGGGCGGCGAGGGCGCCTGCGGGGGCGAGGGTAGGCAGCCCTCCTGCTCCCGCGTCCGACGGGACGGCCTACCTCTCACGGCGGTTCACGGCTACCGTGGTCCTTGCGCTTGCGCTTTCTCTCTCGCTCTCCCCCTTTCTTTCTCTCGCTGTCCTTCTCAGTCCCCCCGCCCCCTCTCTCTCTCTCTCTCCCTCCCTCTCTCTCTCTTTCTCCTCCCCCTCTCTCTCGCTCTCTCCCTCCCTCTCTATCTCCCCCCTCCCCCTCACTCCTTGACCATCGCTCACACCCCTCTCACCTCCCCCGTTTTTAACAAAGACAGAAAAATGGAAGGGCCTGAAAGGAATGCGTGAAGGGGCCGGAGCAGGAAAGTTTTTAGCTTTGAGAACTTGCGGTGCGCGGGGTGGAGTGGGCCTGGTCCGGGTTTCCTCCCCGCCAACTTTCCTTGTCGGCCTCTTGGCGGCCGCGGCCGCGGCCCGCCATGCCGCGCCGCCCTCTGGGCTGTCCAGTGGGCGGGCGGGCTCCGAACCTATCCGGCCGCCACGCCGGGGGTGGTTGTCCGAGGCCGCGGGGCGGCGGCGCCAGTGGGGTGCGGCCACGCAGTGGGTGGGTGGCGACCGCCGGGGACCGTGTACGACCCGCGACCGCCATTTGCTCCCTTATTTTTCCCCCGGGTGGCGTCGGGTCGGAAGCGCCGTTAGGGTCGCTCTGTCTCTCCCTCTCTTTCCCACTCCCTCTCTCTCTCTCTCTCACACACACTGAGGTGGTGTAGGGGTGTGATATCCCGAACGGCATATGATGAATGACGGTGTTGTGTTTGCGGACTCTACCTTCCTGCCAGGCTGCCGCGCCGAAGTGCGGCAGAATGGTCTGCTCGCTGTATCCCAGCAGGGGGTCCCCCCGGGGGGGGCGGGGGGGGGGCGGAGCGCCCCGGGCCGCGTATCGGCTCCGGCTCGGCTAGGCTTAGCCGGCCTCGGCTGTATTGGAACGAACGGGCCGCGGTGTCCGGGACAAGTGGGGCCCCCTCCGGCCCCCTCCGGCCCCCTCCGGCCCCCTCCGGCCCCCTCCGGCCCCCTCCGGCCCTCTCTCCCTCCGCGGAGCCTCACGACGGCGAGGAGGACACGGCGCGGCGGTCTTCCTCTCCGCGAGGACTCTTATCGGGCGACACATCCGGAGGGAAGGAGGGAGGATGCTGCAGTGTTGGTGCCGGCGAAGGAGGCGGCGGCAGCAGCGGCAGCAGCGGCTGGGGGGTGGGGTGGCTCGTGACCTTTGCACTTGAACAATACGGCGGGCGTGTTGGACTTAGATGTGGACACGGGATAGCAGTTGGCGGCGGGGGCCGTATCGGCACGCGGACGGCACGACAGGGCAGCACGCGGCGGCAGCACGCGGCGGGCCTCGCGGGGGGTAGGCAGGCGGGCAGGCGGCAGCGGCCTGCTCCGCCCTCACCTTCACGACCCGCGACGGAAAACTTGACCGGAGGAGCGCGCCGCTCCCCCCGGTACTGATGCACACCGGCTGCCGATATGGGCTCCTGCTACAGGTGGGAGTGCATGGCGGGTCAGCGTGCGGCAGGACCTACCCTTGAGAGAGAGAGAGAGAGAGAGAGAGAGAGAGAGAGAGAGAGAGAGAGAGAGGGGGGGGGGGGAGGGAGAGAGAGCGAGACAGAGAGACAGAGAGAGCGCGCGCGAGAGAGTATGGGCTTTAAATTTCAAAATATCCATAATATTTCCCAAACTTCCACAAATTTCGAGAAAATTGATTTTTTGTCCCTTCAATCTTTAAAAACTTCGGTACTGGAAACCCTAAAAGAGAGAGAGAGAGAGAGAGAGAGAGAGAGAGAGAGAGAGAGAGAGAGAGGGGGGGGGGGGGAGGGAGATAGAAAGTGGCGCTGCGAGTCGGCCGGGGGCGAGCGAGAAGAATATCGGTTACACGCGATGTGTGTGTAGAGAGTTGCCTGCGGAGCAGCGCGGTGCGGCACAGGAGAGTACAATGGGAGGAGTGAGTGGTATGCGCCGCGATCGCGGGGGAACCGCGGCGGCACGGCCAGCCAGCGCCCCCTCCATGCACTTACACACACACACACACACACGCTCTCCTCGCGAACCAAGTTTGGTGGCCGCAGAGAGCAGGATGACGCCACACGCTCTCCCAGCCGGCCCCGCTGTTGTGGCGGCGGAGTGAGTGAGTGAGTGAGTAAGTGAGTCATGAGATGAAAGTGCAGCGGGCGGGTCGCCGCGCCGATGATCGCTGAGTGATGCCGCGAGGTCAGACCCCGCCGTGACCCCAGCCGAGTCACGTCATCGATCTCTCTCTCTCTCTGTCTCTCTCTTTCTCTCTCTCTCTCTCTCTCTCTCTCTCTCTCTCTCTCTCTCTCTCTCTCTCTCTCTCTCTCTCTCTCTCTCCCCACCTGGCCAACTTGTTCTCCGCATCACACGTACGCATCGCACGCGCAGCGTAGTAGGAAGAGGGGACATTGGAAAGTATATGAATGTGCCAAAGAGGGGAGACCTGCCGTCGCGTTGTTGTCGCACTGTCGAATCAGACGTGGAAAGCCAGTGGCACCAGAACCTGGTGTAGAGGAGGAGGAGGGGAGGAAGAGAAGGAAGAGGTAGGCAGAGGGCCTCAGTGTCGTGGGCCGGAACACGGCCGGCGGCTTGTCGCATGCAAGGAGGACAGGGCCGGCCGTAAAGTTAAGAAAGAAATGACGATCACGTCCGAGTGCCGTGTGCCGAGCTTTCACACACACACACACACACACACACACACACACACGCCTTACGTATACCTGACCGATAAAGTCGTCTCCGTATCCCCTAACGACTCTCACTACTCACTCCTTCCTTCCTCGAACAGTCCACCCCCCGTGTGTGGCATCTCTCTCTCTCTCTCTCTCTCTCTCTCTCTCTCTCTCTCTCTCTCCTCTCCCTCTCTCTCTCTCTCTCTCTGCCCCGCTTTCCCCCCTCCCCTCCTCTCCCTTCCTCTCTCTCCCTCCTTCCCTCTCCCTCCCTCCCTCCCTCTCCCCCTCTCTCTGTGCAGCTTGTGGCAGATTCATAACTGTGACCTCCTGGGCCCGGTGTTTCCCCGCATAACCAGTGTACCGGTTTCGCATTGTGCTACTGACGGCGCCTTATGCCCCGATACGGACGCACTGGCCGCCAGGCGCCAGCAGCGTCTGTCCCACTCCGGCACACGCGGGCCCCGGGGGCCTCCCCCTCTCTCGCTCTCTGTCGCACCCACAGAGCTCCCCCGGTCCGGTGTGGAGGTTGCGGCGCACTGCAGGACAGCGATGCGTCCCTGACAAAGTCCAGCCGCCCGTCCCACCGCTCCTCCGCGCCCTCTCTTTTCCTTTTCATCATTTTAAATATTCCCTCCTCTCTCTCTTATTAGTATTTCATTCCGCGTTTTATGGCGGCACGTTGAATGCTGCGCGCGGCACCCCCCCCCCCCCCCCCCCCCCCCCCGGCCCCCCACGGCCCGCGACGCGATATTGCTGATCGATGCGACGCCCGGTCGCATCTCCCAGGGAGCCCCCCCTCCACTACGTTTAGAAAAGAAGAGTTGATATCATTTTAAAAAATGTAATAACCATTCGGTTTTTAAATATTCTTTTTGTTAAGAGTGTACGGTGTTTGAGTCGAACGAACGCCCAGATATTGACATTGACGCAGATTATGTCAAATCTTAGACTAGAAGTTTATTGTAAATAAATTGTAGAAAAAAAATTAAATGACCACGCGCAGAGCCCCTGACTCAGCCCCCCCCCCCCCCTCCGCGGCAGCAGTCAGTCTTCTGTTGCTAATTGAATCTCGTCGCCTTTCCCGCCACAATATAAATGTCGCAACGGCGCGGAGGAGGTGCGAACTGGCGGCGCGGCCGCCGAGTGTCTTTCGCTGTCCCATTATGAGGGCGACGCGGTTGCCACGGCGACGCCTCCTCCGCTAGGGGCGTGGCG
Source organism: Megalurothrips usitatus (assembly GCA_026979955.1). NCBI lineage: Eukaryota > Metazoa > Arthropoda > Insecta > Thysanoptera > Thripidae > Megalurothrips > Megalurothrips usitatus. Next base: position 6,731,581 of record CM049596.1, read on the forward strand.
GCGGGGGGGGGGGGGGGGGAGCCGGATATTGTCATTCAGGGCCCCGTGCGATGCTGCGCTTCCAATCGCAAGAAACCTGACCCGTTTCATTGGTCTGTGGGGCGCGGCGCCGAGAAGGGCCGAGCAGCGCGCGCGAGCCGCCGGGGCGGGCAAATTGCCATTTATTGCGATATAATTAGTATCGACGCGGAAATGGATTTTGTAATGCGCCCCGGGACACGGCCGGCAGCAGCGCGGCGCGGGGACAGGCGGGTGGGAGAGGGTACTATCAGACACGTACGCAGCGCACTCTAGCGGCGGCCCTCGTAAACATTATTTAGTGGCGACTGTCTTCAATTTATTGCCTCCGGGGCCCTGCCTGGCTGGCTGGCTGGCTGCCTGCCTGGCCGCTGGGTGCGGTGCGGCGGGACGCCGTGTTCGGGCTGGCAGGCGGGCAGGGCGGAGAAGATCGTAATGAAAGGAGGTGAGGCCCGGCCATGCTCGGCCTGCGCGGAAGCAATATGCCTTGTTTCTGTAGATTGGAGAAATTGGTTAAGCGTCGCGCGCGGCGGCCCGACGTCAACAAATTCCCTCACAGCAGCCTTCCTTCTTCTTCTCTGCCGCCATCGTTTCTCCCTTTTTTTTCACCCGCTCATTCTGCGGCCATACATATTTTTGTGTCGGGCAAAAAGTTTGGCGCGGGCCGCGGCCGTGTTTGCGTTGGCGGCGCCGTGCTTTCGGCGGCGCCGCACTCCGTTTTAACGCTGCTTGTTGCCGCACCTGGACGCGCCCCGCCCCCCGCGGACCCCCCGCGGACCCCCCGCGGACCCCCCGCCGCGTCTGCAACAACCAAGTTTTGTAGGGAATTCTTACGAAAGTTGCATTTTGCATGAGTTCGCGGCCGCCACCGCAGCCACGGCTTCGTCTCCGCGGCCCCAGGAAAAGCGCCCCGCGCGTTCTTGGCAAGGTCGACTGTCTCTGTCTATCTCTGTCTCTCTCTATCCCTCTCCCCACCCCCTCCCCTGTTTTATTATTCCCCGAATGTCACATAATTCTCATCGAATCTTGAAGAAGTTTTCGGTGTACGAACATCCCCACTCTTAGTCTCTCTCTCTCTCTCTCTCTCTCTCTCTCTCTCTCTCTCTCGCCCTCTACCTCTCTGGTTTCGTCTCAGAGCCCCCTGCCTGTCGTGTTTTGCGGCGGCTGCTGTCACGCTCGTTAGTTTGATGCCCCTCCGCTCCGCTCTGCTCCGCCCTGCTCCGCCTGCTGAGCTCGGCCGGCCTGGCCACCGGCATTATCGGACATAAGGCCCGTGTTCGGGCGGTGTAATACACGGGTGGGCGTGTGGCGGGAGGGAGGGTGAGGGGGGGAGGGTGAGGGAGGGTGGGTGAGGGAGGGAAGGTGAGGGAGGGTGGGTGAGGGAGGGTGGGTGAGGGAGGGTGGGTGAGGGAGGGCCCTCCGGCGGCGGCCCGCACCTTGCTCATCGCCTTGGTGGTGGGTGGGGGAGGTGATGTCCGAGGGGGGAGTGGGGGGCTTAGCCGAAGTGGAGCGCCGGCGCCGGGTCGGCCCCGTGTCCACACAGAATGGTAACGTATGTGTCTGCTCGCACCCATTCATAGCGGGGCACATACACACACGCGTTCACCAACACACACACACACACACACACACACGGCACCCGCGACACGGGAAAGACCGCCGTGCGATGTAAGATTTTTGAGAGCCGGTGTTGTCGAGCCTGTATCGCGATACTCTGCTTGAGGAAATGAACCGTGGTTGAATACAATTGAAAAGTTTTCGCGAGATAATTATTGTTTCTCATTCCCTTATCCGGACCAGAAACCGGCGCCGCTAGGTTTCCAGGGAAATGTTCGGGGAGGGGAAAGTCGGGCGCACAGTTTTGGCTGTAATCAGTCTTATTGTTTTTTTATCTGTGTTTTGTCTTTGTGTGCCTGGATGCTTCTGCTTGTCGTGGTGTTTGGACGGCAGCGTGCCCCCGGGGGTGCGGAGGGAGGGGTTGTGGTATAGCCTCCTGTAGGTCATGTGGTTCCGGGGGAGGGGAGGGGGCGCGTGGCGAGCCGCCGCTGTCCGGCCCGCGGCAGCAGCGGCAGCAGCGGCCGCGCTGCGGTGTTGATTGAATCGCAGAGAGCATTGCGGCCGAGGCAGCCGCGCTGCTGCCGTGGCGTGGCGTGCCGCCATCCCCCAGAGCTGTCTCAGGAGAGCTGCTAACTTTTTGATTCGGTTCCGCCGCACTTGCAGTTTGGCCCGCCGGCACTCCGGCACCTCCACCACCCTCTTCTCCTCCTCCTCCTCCTCCTCTTTCCCGCACCACCTTCACGCTGATTTCTTGGCACAAAAGCGCGTGAGGAGAGAGAGAGAGAGAGGCAGCGAGAGAGAGAGACAGCGAGAGAGGAGGCGGACAGTGAGAAGAAAAGACGGTCTTTTGCCCGACGACGACGACGGCGGCGGCGGCTTCCGCCCGGCCGGCGTGGAAAACGGCCGCCCTCTTGCCTCGCGGCCTTCAGGCACTACTCTAGAAGGCGCGACACGCGTCGCGAATAATTGATGTCTGCGGATCGTGTGTGTGCCGTGCACTCGAGGGCCCGCCGCAGTGCCTGCTGGATGCTAGAGAACTGCAGGAGGGCCTGCCTGTCTACCCTTGCCTGTTCCTGCCGCGGCAGGCCTCTTTATATTTCATTCCATTCGAGCGCTGTGTGTGTGTGCGCCCACGGGGCGGCATGTCGAGAAGGACGAGTACGAGCGACAGGCTGCTGAGGCGGAGGAGAGGTCAGACAGGACCGGCAGGCGCGGCACGGCCCCGGCACGGCTCCGGCACGAGACGGCGGCTGTGGGTATTAAATGCTTACTACTGTCGGAGAAAGCAATGGCGGCGGCGGCGGCGGCAACGGAGCGGCCATAGTCCACCGCAAAGCTACTTCGCGTACACTCTGCCTTGTTCTCTCTCTCTCTCTCTCTCTCTCTCTCTCTCTTCGCCTTGTCTCGCGCGCATCTCTTCGTTCTACCTATATGTCCTGACCTCTCTCGTCGCGATAACCTTCCCCCTTTCTTCTCTCTTGCTTCTCTCTCTCCCTCTCTCTCTCTTTCTCTCCCTCTCTCTCTCTCCCTCTCTCTCTCTCTCTCTCTCTCTCTCTCTCTCTCTCTCTCGTGTGTTTCTCTCATTGCCGAGGCGTTACGTTATTCTCGAACGTCCCCAAATGGCGCCCGCCGTCCCCGGCCGTCCCGTCCAGTCATTCCGTGTCCAATCTAGGGAAGTGCTGCGTGCCTCCTCACCTGCCCCTCCCCCTTCACACACGCACTCACACACAAGCTCACAACACACACACACACTCACTATCATACACAACGGGCTCCCATCGCGGTCAATTAGGCATTCTCAGTTGGAGCATATATATATATCAGGGTGGTATCTTATGGCCGCGCCCGGAGCAATGTAGTGTACAGTACCGAAGGGGGCGTCTTCTGTGCCCGCTTACACACACACATACACACACTCATTACGGCCTGTACGTCGGCCCCTTAACGCCGCTGCGATGCGGCACGGAGCTTCTGCGTCTTGCGAATGTATTCCTGGGTGCTGAGACGAGTCGGAGCTCCAGGGTCCCGGAGGGAGGTTCACCGGCCGGGCCGCCGCGCCGCCGCGCCGCTTTCACTTAAACCGGATTACCGAAAAATAATACCACCGGTCGGACGTGCCGGGATGTGCAGGGACGCGCCCCCCGCTGCGCATCCGAGAGCCTGCTGTGGAGGCTTGCTGGCCGTGTAAACGTCCGACTCCAAACCCTTATGCGAAGTTTTCTTTCGGCTTTCGTTTTTCGTTTCGGACCCGCATACGTTTGCTCTGCTCTATGTACCCATCTTTTCTGGGGGAGGGGTAAGGGGAGGGGGGAGGAGTAAGGGGGGGGGGGGGCTGTTGACTCGATGTGAATGATGCCAAGTGTGTGTGTTTGAGTGGGGAAGGGTGGCCGTGCTAGTCGCGCGCAGGGGCTGGGCTGGAAGGAAGATTCGGAATGCTGGCGAGAGAGACTAGCGCCGGGCCTACTGCTGCGTACTTTGCAAGTCAAGCGCCTCACACAGGAGGCTCCTACAGCCCCTAGCTGCGCCGACTGGCGTGCCGAGGCCGTGGGGAGGCCGTGGGGAGGCCGTTGGGCCGCGTGGCCACGCCCTGCCGTGATTTGCGTCGGAAGGGTCTCCCGGGGCGGCGACGGCCTCGGCCCTGAGATAAGCAGCAGCAGCAGCGGGCTGGCGGGGGCCTCTGTCCCCGTTCTGATTTGGACGAGCGGCACGGTGACCGCATGCGTGCGTCGCCCGGCGGCGGCGCGGGGAAGTAAAATGTTTATCGCACCTCCGTGCGGGGGCAGCGGAGCCGCAGCCCTGCCGCAGCCCTGCGGAAGCCCTGCAGGAGCCCTGCAGGAGCCCTGTAGGAGCCCTGCAGGAACCCTGCAGGAGCCCTGCCGCAGCCCTGCGGAAGCCCTGTAGGAGCCCTGCAGAAGCCCTGCAGGAGCCCTGCAGGAGCCCTGCAGGAGCCCTGCAGGAGCCCTGGCCGACGGCCGGCGTCGACAGGGATGCAGCCGCGGTGCTGTGACGATAACACTGCACCGACGACTGTGTGTTTTGCAGCGTGATTCGCGCCTTGTGTGTCGGCATTGTCTGCTGCCACCGCTGCTACCGCCGGTGGCCGCGCGGCCCGGCAGCCATCGCAGGCCAATTCTTTTGTGCCGCGGACGCTGCCCGCCGTAACGTTACATTCGCTAATGTCGTTACTGCTCCACATCGGGCCGTAACGTTCGGCGGCCGTTGTGCAACGAGTTTGTGTTTCGATGCCGACGATAGAAGCCGCGACGCGCACGGGAATATGCTGCGTTGACCTTTTTTCCCTTGCGCCCAGCAGCAAACAGTTTTAACCCACCGCGAAGGGAGGAAAAATGGCAGAGGGGGTGTTTGCCACGCTCCTCACATGCCATGCCTGCTTGTGTGTGGCCGAGGACTTGCCGCCGCCGCAGCCGCGACCCGAAGTGTTGCCGGGCAAATATTTGAGCAGGCAGTGCCGCGGCCCGCTGCCCCCACCCCCTGACGTGACCGCGTGCCCCCGGCCTCACGCTGATTGGGGCGGGGGAAAAACGTGTAGTCTCCGCGGGAAAAATGTAGTCGCTGTGGGAAAGGTGTAGTCTCCGCGGAAAATGTAGTCGTCGCGGAAAACGTAGCCGCTGCAGGAAAAAATGTAGTCTCTGCGGGAAGAAAATTTAGACGTGAAAAAAATAAAAAGGGTAATAGTGGAGAAGGGGGTCTTTTGACGGCACAGTATGACTTGGTAGGGCGCCCTCCCGGACGGCCAACAGCGCTACCGGTCTGGCCGCACACCTCGTGGAGGCTCATGCCAGCGGGCTCATGCCAGCGGGCTCTCGCCAGCGGGCTCATGCCAGCGGGCTCTTGCCAGCGGACTCATGCCAGCGGGCTCATGCCAGCGGGCTCATGCCGGCGGGCTCTTGCCAGCGGGCTCTTGCCAGCGGGCTCATGCCAGCGGGCTCATGGCATCGGGCTCTTGCCAGCGGGCTCATGCCAGCGGGCTCATGGCATCGGGCTCATGCCAGCGGGCTCTTGCCAGCGGGCTCATGCCAGCGGGCTCATGGCAGCGGGCTCACGGGGAGGGGCGCCCGGCGGGATCACTGTTATTGTTTCTGATAAGATCTCTACGAGGCTCGTTGTGCGGACGCTACGCAACATTGTGTGTCGGGGGGGTTGGGCAGGCGGGCGGCTTACACTACGCCTTTTCTGCGTCCGTCCAAGTTTTACTTGTACGCAATAGTGTATTCCGAAGAAGGCCAGACCGGAACTATGATGAGTCACAGGCAAGAGGAGCGGAACTGGATAACCCTATGCCGCGTTCCGGCATCACTCCCCTTGTCATCCTACGCTGCACTTCCGCTCAGGGCTCCTCCGAAATACCCTATTCTCTTGATGTGCCGAGCCCGCAGAGTTATACTGGAGCAAGGGGTGCCTCGTACATCTCGGAATTTAAACCCTGATTGTTTTTGCGTTCGCGCGGCGGTGGACGCTTTTAGCCCCTCGCGGCGGGCGGGCCGAGGCGGGCCGAAGCGGGCGACGCGTCAAATTGGAAAATGTTATTCCCCTTTCCGAGCGCCTCGCCGCTGCGGATGATCCGGCGCTGATCCGGCGGGAGCTCGCAGAGCCGAGTGCAGTGCGGATAAACCGAGTGGGAGAGAGAGAGAGAGAGAGAGAGAGAGAGAGAGAGAGAGAGAGAGAGAGAGAGAGAGAGGTATAGAGCGGAGGTGGCGGGTCTCTGCGGGACTTACATTATCGCGCCGACTGTATCTGATCAGGTGCTGCCAGTAGGACTCTCATCATCGGCCGGATTATTATGTGGTGCGCTACCAGGAGGACTGCCCGGTCCGCGCCGGGGCTCTAAGCGAATGGCAATTAGTGACCGCGTGCGGACTTCTCCGAGAGAGGAGAGAGTGAGAGGGGGAGAGAGGGGGAGTAAAGGAGATGAGGCAGAGTTGGGATGAGGAAGAGAGAGAGAGAGGCTGACTCGTGTTCGGTCTGCTGCTAATTAAGGTCGACTTTCATCCTGCACTGTTTTGGCGCTGTTGTCGCGCTGATGTGGGGCTTCTCTTCTCGTGTTGGCAGGTGAGCAGAGTTGGTCCTGCGCTGCCGCTGCCGCCGTCAGAGGGTGAAACAGTCTGCAGAACGGGCTGCGAAAAGGGTGAGCTCAGCCGGTCAGTCCACTTGCTTTGGACTGCAGTGGTAGCTCCTCTGTTCTGATCTGAAAACCCCGGACGACTTATGTCAGGCGGTGTGTGAAGAAGCGCGTGTCTCGTTACGCGGCGGGCAGGTGGATGTATTCGCCGTCAGACGTGCCTTCCGCCCGGTGCGGCGCGGCTTCCGTGTTGGCGACCCGCCGCGTGGGTTTACGGCACGCATGCACCGCTCGTGTGTGTGTGTGTGCGTCAGAGAGAGAGGAGCGGGTATCACTTGGGCTGCACTCGGATTGGCTGAGGGAGATGCAACATACGACAGCAGAGGGTGGCTGGCTGGCACGGGAGACCCGGCAAACTGGCTTCTCATCCGGTCCTTATAGGGCTGGCCGAGGTGCCAAACAACACTGTGGCGCGTGGCGGCGCGTGGCGCGGCGTGGCGACGCGTGGCGCAAGAGGGTGATCGCCGGCGCTGCCAATTTCCTCCTCCATGTTTGGACCGGGGAACGACACTGCGTGCGGCCGTGTTGGCGATGGAGTGCGTTTGATTACGAACGCGCGCGCCATTGACGAGCTCCAATTAAATTGATGACAAGGGGCTCCGTTTCATTCGCCTTATTCCTACTATTTTTCGTGTTCCTCGTATATGTGTATTGGCGCCAGCGTGCGCTCGTCTCCCCCCCCCCCCCCTCCTCGCAAACAGCACAATTTAAAAAAAAAAACATAAAATTGGGGAGTGAGTTGGGGAAGGGGAAAAGAATAGAGTAGTAGAAAAACAACAATACAAAACTGTCGAAGCATCGGAAAGGGAACACGAAAATAAAAGCGATAATATAACAAGAGCGTCATAGGGTGACAGGCGGCCGTGCCGGCCGTGCGGACTGTGGGGACGTCGATGAGGTGTCAGTCCAGAGGGGCCCCCGCCTCGCACAGCCACGCTCGTATTCACATTTTGTATTATTTTTTAAAGCCATATCCCAGCGAAAGAAAATAGTTTTGAATCGGCAATAATTTTTTTGTAATAGGCGTGGGACTAGATTTGTGAGTGGCTCCGCCCCTCCCCCTCCCCCTCCCCCTCTCCTCTCCTCCCCGATTCGGCCTCCGCTGATGAGCCCTACGGGGGGCCCTGCGGGGGGTCCGTGTGCGGGTTCAAAATGTGTGTGCGAGCCGCCCCTGCCCGCCTCTCCCACGTTTTCCATCAGTGGAGTTGACGCTGGCAGTAATGGCCGGCGCGAGACTGGTGGGGGCAGGCAGCCCCCCTAGCCCCCTTTTTTATTTCACCCTTTCGCCGCCGCGCGCGTCTCTGCTGTAATTGAAACGAGTTTGATCCTTGAAAAACCATCGTCCGTCCTCCTCCTACCCCCTTCTCTCTCTCTCTCGCTCCGCCCTGAAGAGTGTGCCCCGGAATACTGATGCGACGCTTTTATGATAAAAAGTGATGAAGTCGTCCTCTCCTCCCGCCTCCCTCTCTTTCTCTCTCTCTCTCTCTCTCTCTCTCTCTCTCTCTCTCTCTCTCTCTCCGGTGTAGTACATTAGGTTAGGACAGGGTCTTGAGCTCCCCCCCCCCCTATTCTCTCTCTCTCTCTCTCTCTCTCTCTCTCTCTCTCTCTCTCTACGTGTAGTCCGTCCTCGCAGACGGCTCGCTAGCGCGTCTTTCGCGCACGCGGCTGCTCTCTCGTCGCCTAATCTGGCGCTGTAAATCGCTATGGCGCTCCTTAATGCTATGGGACCCCCCACGACCACGCCAGCCGGTTTTTAAAAGGAAGACTCCGGGGGAGCGGGGCCGGCCGGCGCCGCCCGGCGCTGCTGCTCATGTGTATTCATGTTGTGTGTACTTTGTGGCGCGGGGATGATTGGGGGTAATGGACATGTACAAGTTTGGGAGGGGCCGCTCACGACAAGCCGATAAATCCCCTCCCGCCCGGCAGAGCCCGGCAGAGCCTGTCGCGACGTGCGGCCGATTTGTCATTACTTTGTGTCCCTCGCGCAGAACGAGAGTCACGGACTCGCACGCAGAAAAATGACTAGTTTTGTCGCATCGAACGTGTGGGTTCACCCTCAAAATTGCAGGCTTGAATCAAGAATTTGCCTCCGAGAATGTCGAAATGCTTGGGTCAAGCATACGCATTTAAACGTGATTAGGCGTGTGCTTGAATCGTGCATCCGTATTAGGGGTGATGATTGATTCAAGCATACGCTGTATTCTCGGGGACACATTCGTGATTCAAGCATACAATTTTGAGGGTGTTAATATTGCACCCGCACCACTAATTTTCCTTCGGAACGATAAAGAGTTGCTATGGACCCAAGTCAATTTTTTTTTTACGATTAAAATTGTGTTGGTGTCACAAACTCTTCGTCGTGGTGGGTACAAAATTAACGCAAAAACTCGTCGTGGCAACTCATCGTTCTTTTTTATTTCGTGCATCACACCCTTACCCTGCTACGCATGCCAAAAAAAAAATTGAACAAAAATAAAAATATCTTGAAAATAGTTCGAAAAAAAAGGAAAAGGCCAGTTTTAATTCTGGTCGGGTTTCTTACAACTTGCTCGTAGGCCGCATAAGGTTTATGAGGGTCTGTGCTCTGCGTCGCTCGGTGCCCCTCGGGGACGTTCCCGCTCTCATTGATGGTGCGGGGTGACAGGTACAGATCTCCCCGCGGCGGGCGGCAGCGGGCGGCAGCGGGCGCCAGGCGTGATGTTCGGTCCCCGGACAATCCCCGTGGCCCCGCCCCGGCTCCAAGAGTGGCGGCCGCGCGCCTCGTTTTAAAGTGTAACAACTCGGCGCACGCAGATTGTGGCATCGCCGTGCCCCGCTGCTGTTGTCCTGGGAAATCATTCCCTGGCCTGGGGACGGGCGGGACGGGCGCCGACTGCAACCCTCCCGACTACAGTAAGCAGTGCGCGCTTCTTGCCTCGCTTTTCTTTTGTTCTCGGAACGGCGCAGCGAGCGCTGCAGCGGCGCAGACAGCAACAACAACGCCGCCGTTCCTCAGAACGACGCCTCCCCCTCACGCGTCCAGCCCTGTCATTATTTTCGTGCGCTGCGCTTCCACATTTGGAGTTACCTTCCGTGTCGCCGTTTCAAAACGTAAAAACTCTTTTCTGGTCCGCGTGTGGGGCGGACGGTGCGGCACGGATAGGTGCTGCTGCCGGGCGCCCGCTCGGGACGTGTTGGTCACGGCGGCGCGGCGCCGAGTGGCTCCGCGTCGCGGCGAGATTTACGGGTGTCGCAGAAAGTAGGCAGCTGCTGCAGCGCCGTGCCGCGGCGTCCGCAGATACCAGCCGGAGTAGGGGGGGGGGGGGGGGGCGTAAGCGGCGTCCGGAGGGGGGGAGGGGGGGCGGCCGTAAGCAGCGGCGGGGACCGGTCCGGTAACATATGGCTCCCGCCCAGCTCGGGAGATGTGTATAAACAGTGTGGGCGCGTGTCAGAGGCCGCGACGCTCGGCATGTTTGCGTGTGTCTGTGCCGTGCGTGCGTGCGTGCCGTGCGCACCGCTGCGCACCTGCAGCTGCTGAAAGGTCAACAAGGCCGGGATGGCGCGCGGGGCTTGCCGCCGCCGCTGCAGCTGCGGAGCCGCCACCGCCGCTAACGGGACGGGATAAACGTGCAGGGCGTCGTGATCTCGTGGGGCCAGTGGGGCTGACGGCGTGACCTTCCTCAACGAGAGCGCCGAGCCCTTACCGGCTACCGCTTCCACTTTTGTTTCTTCATGTGTGTGTGTGTGTGTGTGTGTGTGTGTGTGTGTGTGTGTGTGTGTCTAATGGGGAGCAAATGAAGGAGGGTCGCGGGCTGCTGCTGCTGCTGCTGCTGCCCGCCGCCGGGCCCCGCGACAAGCTCCCCGTCATTGTCAGCGGCAGACAGGCCGCCCGCCTGCCTGCTGCCTCGGGCCCCGCATGGGCCTGACGCCCGGCCGCGCACTCGGCCGCGCCGCCGCCGCCGCCGCTGCTCCCTCTCCTCACGCCCTTTGCAATGCATTGCCGCGATAAGTCGCCGTCCCCCCCCCCCCCCTTTTCTCCTCGCCCCCCTTCTCTCTCTCTCTCTCTCTCTCTCTCTCTCTCTCTCTCTCTTTCTGTCTCCGTCTGTCGCTCCCTGTCTCTCCCTTCGACGCCCCGCGGGTGGGGTTCCTGCTGCTCCGAGCCCCCAGCTGCGCCGCCGCCGGGGCGGCCGGGCACCATTTCGCAGAGTCTGACAGTCCTATTTTCCCGCTGCTGCCCCCCCCCCCCCCCCTTCTGTCTGTCTGTCTGTCTGTCTCTCTCTCTCCGCTGAAACCTCTCCTCATGTACCATCACACACACACACACACACAAATACATCAGGCCGCACACCAGCAGCCGACAGTGCACACGATCCCTACCAGGCAGGCGCGGCCACTGGATTTCAACGAGCATGCTTTACGTTTAGCTTCACTGTGCAAATTCCAATTTTTCGCCATATTTACGTGTTTTTTTTTGTGTACCAAAGTGTCTCAGCACATTTGACCCTGATGATGATGAGTCGACTCCTGACTACGCTGCTCTGCCCGCTCTGCCTCCCCGCGGCTCTGAGTGGCGCCGGCTCCGCTGTCGATATATCCGCGGACGCCGTGCTGCCGCCTCGCTTGGCTTCGATTCCCGGCTCCCCCCCTCCGCGTTTTTTTTCCCCTTTACGGCGAACGAAGAGCATTTCCCCGCGGTGCCGTACAACGCGCGCGGATAGGAGGATAAGATGATTTTTCGTCGCGTTTCTTGCGCCGCCGCTCCCTTTCCCCTGTGTATGTGCACATTTGGCGCGTGTGGCTCACAGCCGCGTTCCTCTCTCTATCTCTCTCTCTCTCTCGACGGCGTACTCATGCGTTTTCTTGATTTCTCCCCCCCCCCCCCCCTCTCTCTCTCTCTCTCTCTCTCTCTCTCTCGTTTTTCACGCCCCTAGTTGTTTTCGTTTTTTATCACGGAACAATTGTTGTTTCTTTGTCCGGAAAAGAGGCGTGGCGGGGCGGTGAGTTTTTTTATTCATTTTTTTCAGCGGCTTCACACAGCGTTCAGCCCTCTCTTTTACGTTCGGTTTTTATTCCCCCGTTCCCTCCCCGACCTCCGCAATGGTATGGCTGCACAGTGGCTATATTGTGTGCGAGGGGGTTCGGGGGCGGTGGGAGGGGTGAGTTGTTCGCCAGGTGCGCGCTTAATTTGGGCCTCATTTCCTCTGTCTCGCTCCCACTTCCGCTCTCTGCTCGTAGATCGGCTTGTGCCCTCTCTGTCTTTCGTACACTCTTATCGTGCGGTGTCATCTCACTAAAACTGGGTCGCGAGTCCCCCATCCCCCTCCGCCCACTGCCTCACTCTCTCTCTCTCTTCTTCTCTCTCCCACTCTCTTCCACTCTCTTTCCCACTCTCCATATGGAGCCGTCCTGTTCGCCGCGTCTCCCTCTACAGTGCACGGCAGCCCGGCCAAGCCTGTGTTTAAAGTCGCAATAATCGCGATGAAAAATGGATAATGCCGCTAAGTGCAGCGTTACCTCCTTCCTCCCCTCTCTCTTCCTCTCCTTCTCTCGCTGCATTTACCTCCCTGGAACGAGAAAGAAGAGATGCGTCCATCTACTTTTTCTTTCCCACCAATTTCTTTTGTTTCCGCGGCGGAGACGCGTCGGAGGTGCGAAAAACCGCTTGATTAAATCGCGTACGGGAAAAGGCAGCACGCGAATACGGGGGTCCTGGGGGGGGGGGGGGGGGGGGGGGTCGCAGGGGTCAGGGTAGGGGGGCGGGACTCTCGGGGGCGGCCAGGCTGCTGTTACGGCCGTTCGCGCGCCAAATCGCCCGACTCGGCCGCGTTGGGGTGGGACTCTTGCCGCTCGGCCGGATGGAGCGTGCGAAAGACTAAGGGGGGAAAGGGCGAGAGACGGAGAGAAAGAGAGACAGAGCATGAGTGATGCGGGCTAAGGAGGGGCGGGGCTGGCAGCAAGGGCTGCGGTGTTTTTCAATCGAGACCTCGACCGTCTGCGTTGGCCGAACCTTGACCGTCCGCCGCCGGCCCGCGGCAGTCCGGTCTGATGAAGAATTGCGGCCACAGAGCCGAAGCACTGCGGCTTTTGGTCGGGGAGGTGGGGGGCTCCGCGGTGCACCGCGCTGCGGCCTCACCACTCCGGCCTCACTCCGGCGACGGAGACCGCCCGGCCGTAGGCCGTCCCGCCCAGGACCCGCGCGCGGCGGTCTGCCTACCCCGCGGGCGCTCGCTGGCTGCGCGCTGGAGCCGCGCCCCGCTGGAGCCGCGCCCCGCTGGAGCCGCGCCCCGCTGGAGCCGCGCCCCGCTGGAGCCGCGCCCCGCTGGAGCCGCGCCCCGCTGGAGCCGCGCCCCGCTGGAGCCGCGCCCCGCTGGAGCCGCGCCCCGCTGGAGCCCGCCCCGCTGGAGCCGCGCCCCGCTGGAGCCGCGCCCCGCTGGAGCCGCGCCCCGCTGGAGCCGCGCCCCGCTGGAGCCGCGCCCCGCTGGAGCCGCGCCCCGCTGGAGCCGCGCCCCGCTGGAGCCGCGCCCCGCTGGAGCCGCGCCCCGCTGGAGCCGCGCCCCGCTGGAGCCGCGCCCCGCTGGAGCCGCGCCCCGCTGGAGCCGCGCCCCGCTGGAGCCGCGCCCCGCTGGAGCCGCTCTGCTGGAACAGCTTGGGGCCTCGGTTTGGCGCAGGGTCTGCCTGCAGCGTGCCTGGCGCTCAGCATTCTGTCCGCATCGTGTCTCCCCGGGGGCAGCCGGTTTTGCAGCAGAGAGGGTTGGCGCTGTCGCGCTGTACCTCTCTCCCTCTCTCTCTCTCTCTCTCTCTCTCTCTCTCTCTCTCTCTCTCTCTCTCTCTCTCTCTCTCTCTCTCTGTCCCTCTCTCCTTCTGTCTCTCTCCACCTTCTGGAGGAGTTGGCAAGGCAGCATCCCTCTCAGACGGCGCACGGCTGCCGGAGAGGGCCGCAACTCCCTCCGAGGCGCGCCGGCAGCGCGCTGCTCTAGAGGTGCGAGGAGTGCAGGCCGGGCGCCGCAGGGGGCCGCAGGGGGCCGCAGGGGGCCGCAGCATTCTCCGCGGGGGGTCGGGAGGCGCCACTGTGCGCCTACCTCGAGGCCTCCGGGCGCAGGGCGGGTCACTTTTCCAGCACCCCTCCGTCTCCTGGCATGCCTTGCATTTCCCTATTTTGCCGTTCTCCAAGTTGAGATTAGGCGAATGTCGCTGGTTGGTGGTGCCGCCGCGGGAGGGCGCTGGTGGTGTGCCGAGGCTGGTGGATGAGAGGCGGCGGCGGCGGCGGTGCGCAGTCTGGTTGTGAACAAAGCAATCAGCCCCGGCGGCGGCGGCAGGCAGTCGCGGCCCCGACCTGGTTGGCCCGCCCTGGCCTTTGTGATGATTAAATAAAAGTTAGCCGCCGCCAAGTTGCTGCCGCGCACTCCCACAAATGGCTCCGCGCGCCGCGCCGCACCTCCCCGCCGCCACGTAACGTGTGGACACGGTGACGCCCACGCCGCGACTTGGTTGGCGGAATGTGTCTCGGCTTGTAACGTGCTTCACGGCGAAGGCCTTCTGCCAGGCCACTGTTCGGCACTCGCTGCTCGGCACTCGCTGCCCGGCACTCGCTGCCCGGCACTCGCTGCTCGGCACTCGCTGCTCGGCACTCGCTGCTCGGCACTCGCTGCTCGGCACTCGCTGCCCGGCACTCGCTGCTCGGCACTCGCTGCACTCGCTGCCCGGCACTCGCTGCCCGGCACTCGCTGCCCGGCTACTCGCTGCCCGGCACTCGCTGCTCGGCACTCGCTGCCCGGCACTCGCTGCCCGGCACTCGCTCTTTTGGCACTCGCCCGCGAGTTTGCAGCGCCTCCATCATGAGCGGCCGACAACGCGGCGGCGCGGCGGCAGTGGCTGTGAAGGGGTTGGTTGGGGTGTCCGCGCCGGGGCGACCCTGCGCCGCCGTCTGTATGCTGGAAAGGGAGAGAGAGAGAGAGGGAGAGGGTGAGGGGGGTAAATATGCCGGCAAAGTTACCGTAGTTGGGGGGCCGGTTGGGCTCATTCGATGGGGGCGGGATGAAGTGGTTCGGAAGAGCGGACTCTCTCTCTCTTTCTCTCTCTCTCTCTCTCTCTCTCTCTCTCTCTCCCTCTCTCTCTCTCTCTCTCCCTCTCTCTCTCCCTCTCTCTCTCCTTCTTCGCGTCCCGCAATGGGCCGAGAGGGGTGTGATTTCGGAGGAGGCCGCGCGCTCTGCCGAGGGAGGCACTTGGTGGTGGTCGGCTGCTCTTTGAGCACGGGGGTACGCAGTGTGCTAGGCCGCCGCCCGCCGCCGCCCGCCCTCGGGGCCATCACCAGGGCGGCGGACAGGCCCAGGGGACCTACCCCCACCCCTTCACTATACCCTTTTAGGGAGAGAGAGAGAGAGAGAGAGAGAGAGAGAGAGAGAGAGAGAGAGAGAGAGAGAGAGAGAGAGAGGCGGCCGATCCACGCTTGCCACGCTGATGGCGATGGTAAGATCGCGACGCGAATTAATTAGTGGTGTGCTGTGCCGCCCCCCCAGATGGATAGATTGGCCACGCGGAAGCGGCTGTGCGCCCCTTCTCCCCCTCCTCTGTGATGAGCCGCAGCAAATTATAAACTCTGAGAACAAGGGGCAGCAGCGCTGGCAAAGAGAGGGATAGAGAGAGGGCTAAAAGCGATTTCAATAAAAATAAAATATGCAGGTATTTTTTTTTTAAAGTCCCGCGTAGCTCTTAATGACCTTCTCTTCACCGTGCCGCGCCGTCCAATTTTCACCGACGAGAAAGCGTGCACACACACACACACAGACACACATGCGCACATACGTTGTCATCAGCACCGCGTGTTCGCAGCCGTTGGCAGCCGCCCTCTAACCTGCCCGGCCCGGCTCTGCCCACTGATGGCATCATGTAGGGCCCTCCTCTGCCGGCGTCCTGCTCACCGCCCGACCCCTCCTGGTGGTGACGGTGACCCCAGTGGCGGCGTCCTGCCCAAAACATGCCCACCCTCTTCCCTGCACCCCCACACAAAATAAAAAGGAGAAAACGAATGGAAATGACGAAGAGCGGAACGAGGTGCGCGGAGAGCCGCGAGGCGCGGGTGCGCAAGCGAGAGAGGCATCGCAGGTGTGTCTCTCTGTCGCTCGCCTTCTGCTGCCGGCCCCCTCAAGCTGCCTCACTGCCGGGTTCTCGCTTCATGTTACGCTGACTCTGAGAAAGAGACTCAGAGAGAAGGAGCGCGCGCACAAGAGAGAGAGAGAGAGAGAGAGAGAGAGTGAGAGAGAGGGAGGGAGGGAGGGAGAGAGAGGGAGAGTGAGAGACTCGGGGTCATGGACCTCTCGGTGATCAGATTCGAATCGTCGGCGCGTTTTCTGTCAGTTACCCCCTACTCAGCTCTCTCTCTCCCTCTCTCTCTCTCTCTCTCTCTCTCTCTCTCTCTCTCTCCTCTCTCCCTCTCTCCCTCTCTCCCTCTCTCTCTCTCTCTCTCTCTACCTTGTAGGCTGGAACGTTGACCTTGCGGTGACCGGGGGGTGGGGTATCGCCGAGTATTGTTTCGTATGCCGGTTGGCCTTTGAGTCTCGCCGCCCATCCCCTCGAACCGCTGGTGCTGTGTGTCGCGTTCAGCTGGGACGGGAGGACGGGAGGGTTGGAGGAGGGGAGGGAAGGAGGGAGGGAGGGAGGGAGGGCGGGAGGGAGGAAGGGAGGGAGAGAGGGAGAGAGGGAGAGGGACGACATTCGAGCTCGAGTGGCCGTTTGCCGCGCAGTACCGGACGCTACGGCAGCGAGAGGCCGCCGGGCCGGGGCCGTCTGGTATGGACGGCTCGGCTTGGGCTCGGCTCGGCTCGCCCGTAGAGCGGCAATATCTGCTCTCCAACACTCTGAAATGTATCCGCGGCCAGAGCACCCGGCTGGGCCCCGTAATGTCAAAGGCGCTATCTCTGCGGGGGGTCCCTTTTTGCCCTCGGAGCCCCTTGAGCCCCCCGCGGGGCCACGCCCCCACACTATTAATATCCGTGGGGGCCCCGTCCTGGCGGTGCCGGAGGCCGGGACTCCGGAAATGGCGTTCGAATCGCCCCCCTGCTTTTAAAGAGGAGGAGGGGGGGGGGCAGCACCACCCCCCAGGGGCGAGGTTTAGTATTTGAGTATTTGCCGTGTTTAAATTGTGGCGCGCTCGCTAAGCCGCGGCGGCGGCGCGCGCGTTGAGGATGGGAAATTGCGCTGCCGTCTGCTGGCCGGCCGGCCGAGCCCCCCCCCCCCCCCCTCTCCGGAAGGCTCGACTGGCCCCCCGGGCCGTTTGGCCTAATGCCCGTTTGGGCCCGAATTTGTATCGCGGATTATGTGCCGGCCGCAAATGACGGAGAGGGGAGGGGGGTCCCTTCTCCCTCTCTCTCTCTCCTCCCCGCACTTTCTGCACTGCTCTTCTCTCTCCCTTCTCTTTCTCTCTCCTTCCCTCGCACACTCTGTGTCTCGCGCTCTCTGCCTCTCTCACAACGGCAAGTGATCGGATCTGGTACCAGCGCGGCGCGCAACCACAAACTTAGTCATGCGACTTGGCCAGAGTAATCCTGGGAGAGTCAAGGGCGTTCGGTCCGCGCACTCGACCCGCGGGAGTGAGGAAGGGTGGGGGGGGGGAGGGGTGTTTGCGGGCTCCTAGTGCTTGAGAGATGCGCCGCTTGGGCATGGCAGTGGCAGGAGCGGGTTACAATTTTATTCCAGTAAGCGTGCGGGAGGGCGAGAGAGAGAGAGAGAGAGAGAGAGAGAGAGAGAGAGAGAGAGAGAGAGAGAGAGAGAGATACGGAGATGTTAAGTCACGAACATTTTATTCCGTTTCGAAATGTGAAGGCCATGAAGTTGTGCCGAAATTGTTCCCCCTTCTATCCACACCGATGCCTTTCTAGAATGAGTTATCTGAATGCGTTCCTCTCCTTTTCTCAACTTGCGTTCCGTTTTGTTCCAGGTGAGGCGCGCTGCGCTGCGCTGCGCTGCGCTGCGCTGCCGTGGCGCCCGCGGCCAGAACTGTGCGGCACTTGCGGTAAGCCGTGTTACCGGCGGGCTCAGTCAGGAGCGGGCTCTGCTTCCGGCCACCCTCCGTCTGATGGTGCGCCTTGGGAGTGCGACTGTACTGAGGGGGGGGGGGGGAGGAGAGGGGGCAAATCGCACACGAATGGGGCAAAGGGAATGAGTGAGTGCCGCGTGCGCGCGCGCGTGTGTGTGTGTGTGTGTGTGTGTGTGTGTGTGTGTGTGTTTGCACGCAACTCGATACGCCGCTGCTTCGACGCGGGCGCGACGACGAAGATGCCGCCGAAGACGCTTGTCGCTGGGGAAGCCGCTGCTGCTGCTGCTGCCGCTACAGCTGCCGCTGCTGCTGCCGCTGCCGCCGCTGTGGGCCGTGTTGTGCGGTGGCTGTTGAGACATCATCGTATTACCGTAATGACGTCGTGGTAGAAACCTCCCGCACCTCCCCACTCGCCTTGCCCCCTCCTCCCTCCCTCCCTCCCTCCCTCCTTCCCTCCCTCTTGTTGACCTGGTCGTGCCTCCTGAGCCCCCTACGTCGTCGTCTTCGGGGGAGGGGCGGTGGCGGCGCCGCGTCCTATCCCCTTCCCCCTTTCACCCCCGACCATTTCAACCCCTTCCTCTCTCACTCCCTCCCTCTCCCCCCCCCCTTTTCCCTTCCCTCTGCGGGAAATTCATGCAACATTCGTGCTGGGCGCGTGGCTTCACACGCATGCGCCCCCCTCCCCCCAATCCTCTCTTATCTGCATTATTGAAGCTCTTTCAATTGTAGCTTTGTGTGGTGTTGAGGCTCCGCTAGGCTCCGCTAGGCCCCGCTAGGCTCCGCCCACTCTACGCTGCGCTGCCCGCTGCGTGCCGGGGACGTCCCGGTGTAACGACACCTCCTCGGCCGCTGGGGCGGGGCTCGGCGGGGCTCGGCGGGACTCGGCGGGGCCCCCCTGCGGGGGCGCGTTCGCGTATACCCTTCCTTCCTTTGCTGTTAATTCCAGTAGCAGACCGGAGGTAATTTGGTTTCCTGGCCTTCTACCCCCTTCCTCCCCCTCCCCCACCCCCTCCTCACTCCGCATACCGGCGCCCTCTCATCATGGAGGGGGAGGGAGACCGAATTACGCTTTCATGTACCTTTATGTGTGTGTGTGTGTGTGTGAGGGGGCGCTGCCGCTCACACTGCCGTGTGTCGCCGGAACCGCCGACAGTGCATTGCGTTGTGGGTGTGCGGCCCTCGGTCTGCGCGCGCCGTCGGAGCCGCGGCCCGCGTGGGGTCTTTGTGCCCCCCCCCCCCCCCCCCCCGCCTGCCGCCGCCGCCCGCCAGAGGCGACCAGGAAATTGGCAGAGAAAATGTCGACTGGTTTCGGAGCGGAAACTTGGGCCATTGCGTGTTTCGTGTTGTGTAGTGGGATCACGAATATCATTTCCCCCCGGCCCCCCGCAAACAGCGACCCCCTGCGACCCGAGCCACCCCCCCCCCCCCCCCCCCCCGCGCGCAGGCACGAAGGCACCAATGTTTGCGCCGGGCGGAGGAAATCAAACCTCCGTGCGAGTCAATGGTTCCAGGCAGAAAGAGAGAGAAAGAGCGCGAGTGACAGGGAGAGAGCGAGAGAGGGAGGGAGAGAGAAGAGAGAGAGAGAGAGAGAGAGAGAGAGAGAGAGAAAAGAGAGGGGTTCATTGTAAGTCTGTGGCGCTGCACAGCGTCTCCCCCTGCGGGGCCTGTCGGCGACACATCCGTCTGAGGGGGCCCCGCCACGGACCACTGCCGAGCCTCTTGCCCCCCCCCCCTCCCCCTCGCGGGCACCACCCTTGACGCCACTCTCATCACTCATCGCCTTTAATGAAATTCTTTTCACCTCGTCCTTCCTCCTTGTCTGCAATCTCTTTGCTCTCGCGGCACCGCCCCCTTCCGTGCGGCCTGTCCCCTGAGACAGCCGTGCCGCCTGGGTTAACCCGTGCAACCTGTGCAACAACGCGGATTTTACTTCTAATGTGTTGAATGAGTTAAGTGTCTCTCGGGGCGAGCGCCTGCGAGCGGCGGGGTCGGCCGGCCCGCCCGACACGCGTGCGCGCCGCGGGCTGCGGCCGCCTACCCGGCAGGCGCTGACGGCGTCCTCTCTGACGCGGCTCCGCGTCCTCGGGGGCCCCTCCTGCGGCAGCGAGCTAAGTGCCAGAGGACGCGATGAGTACTCCGACGCCCCCCGGCCCCCGCTGGGGCCCACTGCTGGTGTGTGCCGCGCCGCCGGGGGGCGCGGGCGCTGGAAATTTTCGCCCAACTCGAATAAATTGGGCGGCGCGGCGTGCGTTGTGCGCCGTGTGGCCGGGCGGGGCCCCCGGCGGGGCCCTCGGCGCGGGGCCCCTCGGCCGTTGGTGCTGCCGGGCTGATAGTACACCCGTAAGATGATGAAAAGTTTGCGTATATGGCGAAAGTTGGCTATCAGGGGAGTGGCGTCGGGCTGCGGGCTGCGGCGGCGGCGTGCCGGGGGGCGTGGCGGGGGCAGCAACAGCTAGCGCGGCGCCACTCGCCAACAAATGAGTCCCTTGTACGCCGCCGACATTATTAGCGCCAGTAAAAAGCTCGCGGCGCCGCGGCGGGGGCGTTTTGTCCGGATGTCCGCGCCGCCGCTGAGGGGGCCGAGCCGCGGTGTGAAAAAGTTGTGGGCCTCACGAAGCACCGCACCGCGCGCCGTAGACCCGGCGCTACCGACCACCCGCCCGCCAGGGCGCTCACACTGCAGATCTCGCCACTCGTAACCTGTGTATTTTTGTTTGTTTTTCTTCGCACACTATTCAGATTTAGTTTAATCTAAAACCTGTAGCTGTCGCTCGAGGTTCTTGAAATAAATTTAGTCGCTTATTCAAAAAATAATAATTTGAGCATACAATGGCGCCACGCTGTGTGGTGTAGCGCTTGGTAGCGCACGACTTCTTGTCGCGGCCCTAGGAGCATGGCGGTGGCAGGGGGCAGTAAGGGGTTGGGGGCTGAGAGGGCCTCTGGGTCGCTACCTCAATCTCGTGACGGCGTGGCGGCGTGCGGCCCCGCGGCCCGCCTGCCTGCCCGCCTGCCCGCCTCCCCGCCTGCCCGCCCGTGGACACGTGTAATGGGTGACAGCCGTGCGCCTGACAGCCCCCGCCCGCTGCCGCGCCAGGGCGTGGCCGCAGCGGGCGGGGGGCCTTCAAGGGAGACGGCAGGGCAGGGCAGGGGTTGCCAAGACGGCGGGGCGGGGCCGCGCGCCCGCACCATACGGGACTTAAGTTTCCATTCGCTCGCGGCGGCGGCGCTAGGGAGGTGGCGGCCGGGGCCGGTCAGCCGGACCCGAGTGCCGCCGGGGGGCCACTCAGTGGCCGGCGGCGGGGCCCCGAGTGCGGAGGTGGCGGGGGCGGGGGCGCCGCCTGACGGGCCGTGCACCGGATGAGGCCGGCCGGGTGGAGCACTAATCCGCTGGGCGGCGGGCGGCGCCACCGGCGCAGGGCACACGCTGAACACACCGCGAGCTGCGGCCGCCTCCCTTCCGCTCCCAGGCCCGGCCACCCGGCCGCCCTCGCTCTTGCGGCCACAAGCTGTGGAGCGCTGCGCGCTGCGCCCCGGGAGCCGAGGCGGCAGTCCGCGGGGCCGCGGGGCCGTGGAACCGCGCTGTCGTACGGCCGCTCGGTGTGCGAGGAGCGTTTAGTCAGCCGGCAGCGGCGGCTTGGTTTTGCCCGACTTGATTTACGCTGTGGTGAAATGATTCAGTGAATTGAGGAACTTGGTGGAATGGGTTGGGCTGGGTCGTATGTGTGTGTGTGTGTGTGTGTGAGTGTGTGTGTGTATGGTGGGAGGGAGGTGCCTGGGGACGGGCGGGCGGGCGGGAAACCACACACGAGCCGAGAGCTCTCTCTCTCTCTCTCTCTCTCTGCCTCTCACCCCCTCCTCTCCCTCTATCCCGCGTGTGATTTCCAGTTAGAGTACGCGCGAGGAAAGGAGAGAGAGAGAGAGAGAGAAGAAGAGAGAGAGAGAGAGCAAGAGAGCGAAATCTCCAGTAGGATCAGTCAATCAGCCGCTCTCGTACGTAGTGCGCGCGCGGTCTGCTCTCCGGGCTGCTCCCTCCCGTCTCTCTCTCTCTCTCTCTCTCTCTCTCTCTCTCTCTCTCTCTCTCTCTCTCTCTCTCTGTATCTCTCTCTCTCTCCCCCGGCTCTTGCCGAGGCCCTCGTGGCTGCGATGTGTGTAGTGCGGTGTAGCGCCCCGATTGGTGTTTACTCCCGGCCACGCCCCCTCCGTGTGCCTGCTGATTGGGAAGCGCGCTGCGCCGCGGCACGACGGCGGCACGACGCCGGCGTTACCGGTCTGGGGGGGGGGGCGTGAGGCGAGGCTCCTGCATGGCTGCAGGCCGCCAAGGCGGGCTGGGCCGGCGGGAGCGCCGTGGCGGTAGGCAAACCTGCGTGCGCGCTGCACCGGTGCGCGCCGCGTTGCCTACCCGCCGGGCGCTCCTCGCCTTGGCTGCCTGGTTGGCTGCTCCCATGTGCTCCATTCCGCCGCCGCCCCCGTCCCTGTGGCCTTGGCTTGCTGCAAAGTGGGCGGCGGCGCGGCGCAAGGGGCGGGCGGGCGGCCTGGAGAATCACACATGTCGTGGTGTGTGTGTGTGTGTGTGTGTGTGTGTGTGTGTAGTGTGTGTGTAGAAAAGCGGCCTCCCCGCCTGCTCTCCCCTCACAATATAAGCCGCAGTACGTGTCTTGCTACCCCCCCCCCCTCCCTCTCGACCCCTTCTCCATGCCCATCTGGAGCAGACACTCCGACCTCTCTTCTGCCACCCCCCCCCCCCCTGTCCTCCTCCAACCCTTCTTGTCCCCGCACACATGTCTGCCCCCCTCCCCTACCCCCTTTTCTCGTGGAGAATGAAGCGACTGCCTGGGCTGTGTGAGAAACTGGCGCTCCGCCCCCTCCCCCCCCCCTCTCTCTCTCTCTCTCTCTGTCTCTCTCCCACCCCTCTGTCCGTGGTGCGGTCGGATGGAGGGGCGATTCCCTAGTGGCTCTCGCCGGCAAGGAATATAGCTGCTGATTGATTTCTTTTACTCAATTCCCGTCTCGTACCGCAATCCGTAGTGTAGGCCGAACGCAGCACCCATGTGTGCGTGTGTGTGTGTATACGTGCGTGTGTACGTCTGCGTGTCTTCATGTGTGTGGGTGGGCTGGGTCGGATGGATCCTTTTTTTCTCTTCGTCCCCGGATCTCTCTACATTTCTTCTTTACTTTCTTTCTCAGTTCTGACTGTCTCTCTCCTTCACCTCTCTCTCTCTCTCTCTCTCTCTCTCTCTCTCTCTCTCTCTCTCTCTCTTTTTCTTTTCCTCCATTTTTCTCTGTAGGAGACCAAACAACACACACACAAGAAATGAAAAACACAATAAAAGAAGCAAAAGAAAGAAAGCGCGGTAGTTTATATCGCGGAATGAAACGTCAGTGTCTCTGTCTCGGCGCCGCCTCTCCTCATGGCCCCCGCCCCCCGCCTCTCTAGGCCGCCCGCACCCCTTTGCAGCGGCTGCAGCGGCTGCAGCGGCAGAGCCGAAAGATGACGCCGGTAATTGCGGTGAGGGCGCTGCCGCCGGAGCTGAGAGTGGCTGCCCCTCGGCTCCACGCTCCACCTGCGCTGCTGTCTGTCTGTCTGTCTGTCTGTCTGTCTGTCTGTCTGTCTGTCTGTCTGTCTGTCTGTCTGTCTGCCTGTCTGTCTATCTGTCCCCCCCCCCCCCCCGGCCCGCCCCAGTGATGCCGCCGCCGCAGAAGCCGAACGTAAAGTTTTGGCCGCAACTTGAGGGACTGCCTGCTCATCTCGAGTGCCGGTCGGCCGCCCGGAAACACACTGCGGCC
This sequence comes from Megalurothrips usitatus, assembly GCA_026979955.1. Lineage (NCBI taxonomy): Eukaryota > Metazoa > Arthropoda > Insecta > Thysanoptera > Thripidae > Megalurothrips > Megalurothrips usitatus. The sequence goes on from CM049596.1 coordinate 6,755,091, forward strand.
GGGCGGGCCGTCCTCCCCGGAGGCTTCCGGCCGCCGCTCCGGTCTCCCCCGCCCGCTGCGCTCGCCTCCGGGCGGCCCCAGGGCGGCCCCAGGGCGGCCCCAGGGCGGCCCCGGGTCCGGCGCGCGGCGGTCTCCGGCACCCCTACCGCCGGATCCGCACCTCTTCCAAAGGAGCGACGGGTTTCGTTTTCTGATTGCTGATCGGAGATCCTTTTCCACTTCCGACGGACGGCCGCTCCGGGGGGGGACTCCAGCGGGGGGTCCTGCGAGGTGGGGGGGGGGGGGGTGAAGGGGGGGTCTCTGGCCCCGCGGGGGTTCGGTGGTCGGTAGTGCTGCTGCTGCGCCCGCTATCCGCCCGCCGGAACCGGAAATTGGGGTTAGCTGGGCAGGGTGGATCCGGCCTGCTCCGGCAGAGACAAGGGCCGGGGGGAGGGGGGGGGGAGGGACGGAGTGTGTGTGTGTGTGTGTGTGTGTGTGTGTGTGTGTGCCGGTGTACCCGGTGCCGCCGCCGCCGCTGCCGCGCTCTGACATCCCTCCTTATCCCCCACGTGGCGGTTGGAAATGCCTATTTCGGAGTTGCCCCCGCCCCCGCCCCTTCCCATTTACAATGCTATCCGGTGTACTCCGCGCGACGCGCCGCCACACCGCACATGTGCGCGGCGGCAGCAGCGGTGGTGGCGGCCGTCGTCGGGCTCAGCGAATTGGTATGGGCCCTCGACACGCATGGCGAGAGCGCGCGCGTGCGGAGGCCCTCTGGCGGCAGCGGTCGAAAACATCCGGCGTGAGAGTGTGTGTGTGTGTGTGTGTGTGTGTGTGTGTGTGTGTGTGTGTGTCGACAGCGTGCAGCGGCGGCGTTGGCGTTTGCCCGTGCCACCACCGCTGCCGCCGCCACCCCAGCAGAAGCGGCCCGCGCCTGTTTAGCTCTACTCTTGGCATACATTACATGGTGCTTTGAGCAGCAGGCACACACACACACACACACACACACACACACACTTTCCGCCCTCTGCGCCGCCCTGCCCCCTGCTGACGCTGCCACTATACGTGTAGCGCACGACAACGGGCTGCCTACCCATCAGGCGCCGCCTGCCTCTGCGAGAGAGAGAGAGAGAGAGAGAGAGAGAGAAGGGGGGGGGGGCAAAAGCGGGCTGTCCATAAATTAGCTGGAAAGCGCTGACGCGGTCGGTCGCCACTTTTCGAGGCCCGCCCCCACGAGGTCCTCGGCAGCCGCCCTTGCGCTGCATGTCGCAGGGCTTTCCAGATAGCCGAGTCCTGATTACCCCGGGGCCCGTTGGCTTTCATATGCATGGCCACCGGCAGCCCCCTCCGCGCCGCGCCGCGCCGCGCCGTACCCGTTCAAGTGGAGGAAAAGTTTTGGGGGTGCCGCCCCGCGCGACCGCCGAGGCCACCGCAAGCGGCCGCCGCCGCCGCAGGGCCGCGCCCCCGCGGGGCGTCCCGCCTCCAGGGGGCCCCGGCCGGGCGCGGGTCCACCTGTTGCCTGCGTGGGCTGCTGCTCCTGGTGCCACAGAGCGCGCGCGCGCGCGCGCGCGTGTGTGTGTGTGTGTGTCGGAAAACGGTCAATCCTTTTGTGTGGCCTAGGCCGTGTACGCTCTTTTCGTCTCTCTCTCTCTCTCTCTCTCTCTCTCTCTCTCTCTCTCTCTTTCTCTCACTCCTGCACTCCTTCCCTCCCTCCTCCACTCCCCCTTTCACTCTTCCCCCCCCCCCCCCTCTCTCTCTCTCTCTCTCTCTCTCTCTCTCTCTCTCTCTCTCTGCCTCTCCGTCTCTCTGCTCTGAAAACTCATCACGACGATGAAGAAGACTGCTGCCGCCGCTTGCAATGACGTTACCTCTCGGACGCAGGTCGGCGTGGGCGGGGCGCGGGGCCCTTGCTGAGCCGAGCCCTCTCTCCCTAGCAGCTAGCGAGCCCAGCAAGCCCTTCGGGGCTGCTGGGCTCCGCTGGGCTCGGCTTTGGTCTGATTGCCACTTGCAGCAAGCAGTTCTGGGCGGCGGCGGCCGCTGGTCCCGGCGGCGTGCAGACGAGTTGTCTGTCTCCTCCCCTCCTCTGGAGCCGGTGGCGCCCGGGGGAGCTCCCTCCGGACCTGGCCGGGCTGGGGGCGGCTGGAGGCTCCAGCAGGCTCCAGCAGGCCCCACCAACGAGTACGTTTTCACTCTGCGGCGAGGTACGCCGTCTGCTCCGCTACACTGCTGGTTGAATCCGGTTTCCTTCTAAAAAGGGTACCTTTTTTTTTACTTCTAAAACACTTTTGCCTTTGTAGTTTATTTCATTTCTCCTGGAAGAAACTCTCCGGCGGCGGGGAGTTTGATCGTCAGTACCCCCATCGAGTCGCGTTTGTTCACGTATTGCGTTTCCACCCTCCTCCCTCCTCCCCCTGCCTGCCCCTGTTCCGGGCGGGAGGGGAGACCGATACTGATGAGTCAGTCAGTCGGCTATTCACCGCCCGCCCGCCCGCATTGCGAGTGCTGCATCTCTCTCCCTTATTCCTGTTCCCCCTCTCCCTCCGTTTTATTTCTCTCTCTCTCCCTTTATTTTTATCCCCGGGGTGACCGTATTACGTTCCTGTCCGATGCGGCTCGCCCGGTGCGGCCCGGAGCGGAGCGTGGCGGCGACTGCCAGCCGGCCGTCATATTTCAGAATAAAGTGGGAGATATTCCCGTCGTCTTGAAGCGTGCCGCGGCGCGCCGCCCGGGACTCTCTGCCCGGACGGCGTTATGACCATCGCCAAGTGGCCGTCGCCCGGACTTCTCCCTCTCTCACTGTCTCTCTCTCTCTCTCTCTCTCTCTCTCTCTCTCTCTCTCTCTCTCTCTCTCTCTCTCTCTCTCTCTCTGCTCCATACCACACCCCGCCGCCGCCACCTCGCTCCGTCTGTCTCTGTCCCTCCCCCTCCTTGCGGAACGGGACATTGCGGTGCGGGGGTGGCTATTTATTTATGCGCGTCGCCGAAAAACGGTTTAGAGCCGGACAAGGCCGTGGCAGAGGGAGGGATAGGGGGCGGGAGAGTGAGCGAGAGACGTGAGAGAGACAAGAGCGAGAGACGAGAGAGAGAGAGAGAGAGAGAGAGAGAGAGAGAGGGGGGGGGAATAAAGCCCAATGATGTAGGTGGGGCCTCTGCAAGCAGGCGGCGCGGCGGCGGCAACGTCGGAGAGATTTGTTTGGCGGCAAATTGAAATGTGTGTGCGCTCCCCCCCCCCCCCCCCTTCCACCCTCTCCCCTTCATCCCTCTTCTGATCGCAATGGGCAAAAGTTCGACGCCGAATTATTATTGTGGCGCACTATCGGACGCGAATGTTGCGAATTAAACGCGCGCGATGGGGCGTAAAATAACTTTGGGTGGCGTGGGCGCGCGGCATGGGCGCGTGGGCTGCTCTCGTCTTTGCGTGGCGCCCTGCCGGCCGTGCAATTATACACAATACGGCGCGGCGCCGCTGTGCCCCGACCGATTCCCTGCAGATGTCGCACGGGCCCGCCGCTGCCGCTGCCGCTCTGTATATACATATACATATTCGCATTTCGATGCGATCGCGGGGCGGCGAGCCGCGGCGAACCGCGCGTCCGCGTCGCGTCTGCGACAAAGTCTTTTTCCTCCCCAACGACCCCGCAACCCGGTGCGCCTCCCCCCCCCCCCCCCCCCCCGTACTCCGTCCCTCCCTGCACGTCTCCTGTTTCCTTTTTCCCCCACCTCTGGCCGTCTTCTCTCTCTCTCTCTCTCTCTCTGTCCCGCGCGCCGTTCTCTATCTTCTTTCCGCACGCTTCTTTCTCTTGCTTCTCCGCTCGCACCGTATTCGGGGCAAAACAATGTGGTTATAGCGAGCCGAATTCCAGTGCGTCGCGGGCGCTGAAGCGGCAGGGGCGGACCGGGGGGGGGGGGGGGGGCAGGACGGAGCGGAGTGGTCCTATCTTACCTACATAGGCTCGGGGCCTCCGCCAGGGCACGGGGGGCCAACCTACTGTGCTGCGCCAGTCCTATGGTAGTACGCGATGTCGAGTAATATTATCATCCTCTCTTTCTCTCTCGCTGTTTCTCTTTTTTTGTATATGTCTGTCTCTCTCTTCCTCTCGAAGACTCCCTGAAAATAGCGCAGCTATTTTGAAAAGGTTAGCGAGAGAGAGAGAGAGAGAGAGAGAGAGAGAGAGAGAGAGAGAGAGAGAGAGAGGGGGGAAGCGGGAGACTAGAGGAACCGGCCCGTGCGGATTGGGTTCGTCAGACCTGCCTGTGGGCCCGCTCTTGTGTTCCGCCCCCCGCCATTGGCGGCACTGCTGCATTTGCATTCCATGCGATCGCGCGCTTTCGAATTGCGTGACCGAATTTTTGTTAAGCGGCTCGTCGTGTTAAGGTCCGCACTGGAACAGTTGTGTTATTTTCTGCCGGTTCGCCCGGCTGCGCGGGCCATACTCGGCTGGACGGCCCAGCTGGGCTGAAATTAACTCGGAGCTCTGGTGGCATAACAAGGCTGCTTGTCTCCTCTCTTCGTGTATTTTTTTTTGCCTGTGGCAGTGGTGGTGGTTGGTTGTTGGTAGAGAAGAAAAATGGGCCCATGAAAATTAATTTTATACCTTCCGTGGGGGGGCCGGGGCCGGACCGGGCCGAGGTGCGGGCGTAATGTATTGCCTGCAAACCGCGTGGCCGTGCCGCCCCCGGCCGCTCCCCGACCCGAAATACGGGACGTGTCAGCGAAAACTTCACGCGCCTCCCCCACCCGCCGCGCACCCCTCCCAAAAAATTAAAAGTACGTCGCTTTCTTTTTTCTCCACCCGATGCGCGGGGGCCCGGCGTCGCCGGCTGGCCTGCAGTGCCGCATACCGATCGCCTAACGAACCAGGCCGGAGCCGCCGGAGCCGCCGGGGCCGCCGGGGCCGTTGTTTTGATCTGGCGCCGTCGGCGCGGTGTTTTGGTCTTAAGCGGCGGCGGGGGCGGCGATCTCCCCGCACCGACCTTGTACCCTCGATGGTGGCGGTCCGCTGCTGCAAGGCGGCGCGGCGGTCTGACTCAGTGCGAGAGAGACGCACAAAGACGCCGCATTCGACTGCCGCAGTGCGAGAGGGACGGCCGACCGGGGGGATGCCCGGCCGGGCATCTCTCTCTCTCTTGCGCTGCCGTAGCAGTCAAATGGCGGGGGGGCTTGCCGTCTCTCTCTCTCTCTCTCTCGCGCGCGCGCGCCCGCATGGCCACTGGCCACACGGCCGCCGCCGCTGTGGCTGTTTGCACAACGGCATCTCCGGATCGGGAGCTCGAGGCTGTGTATGCAGTATTCACGGTCCGTCCGATCGGAAGTGAGCCGGTAAAGAGTTGGCAGAACTGGAGCAGCGGCCCGCGGCCCCGTCATGGACACAGACTGTGCTGCTCTGGTGGCGGCCCTCCCGGGGGTAGTCTCGCCTGTCCGTCTGCCTGTCCGTCTGCCTGTCCGTCTGTCTGTCCGTCTGTCTGTCCGTCTGTCTGTCCGTCTGTCTGTCCGTCTGTCTGTCCGTCTGTCTGTCCGTCTGTCTGTCCGTCTGTCCGTCTGCCTGTCCGTCTGTCTGTCCGTCTGCCTGTCCGTCTGTCCGTCTGTCCGTCTGTCCGTGTCCGAGTGTGGCATCATCATTACTACCCACGACCCCCTTGCGCCTGCCGCGGCCGGGCGACGAGCCGCCACCAGCGGGACACGCGTGGGAGTTCGGCAGCGTCGTCAGCGCGAAAGCAGGCGATATGTGGCGGACGCGAAAGAAATCTGGGCACTCGCCATCTCTCTCGCTCTGCCGCACCAGACGCGGGGGCGCTGGAGAGGGAGAGAGAGAGAGAGCGAGAGAGACGCTTTGACGTGTTGTCGTGCGCGTAGGCGGGCAGACAGGCCGGGTAGGTGGGTCAGGTGGCGGCACGGTTAGGTTCTGCCGTATCCAATCGCGGCCCACTCAACGCTGAGGGGTTCCCTGCGCCGCGCTCTGGAAAAAAGAAGAATGGAAAATGAAGACACTTTCTAGCTCTGAACTTTGCTAGAGGAAAAGCGGTGGAGTAAAAGGAATTTATGGCCGTACAGTATTGGCCGCCTGGGTACCCTGTCGGTGAGGCAGAGTTGTGTGTGTGTGTGCGTGTGTGTGTGTGTGGCGGCGGTGCCCCGATAAGGTCCTCCGGTTTCGCTGATAAGGCAGCGGGCACCAATCCTTTTCGCGCTCCCTCTCTTTCTCTCCCTCTCTCCCTCGCTCCCTCGCTCCCCCTTTCCCCACACTGCGAAACCATGGCAACCAACAGAGCTTGGCGGCCGCGGCACCACGGCTCTGGCGGCGGCAGTCGGCGTTGGCGTCGTCGGCCGGTGTGCGTGCCGTGTCGTGGCGCTGCGTGGCGTCGGCGTGGCACCGCGCCGCGCCGCGCCCGCACTTCGTCCACTCAGAGAGAGAGAGAGAGAGAGAAAGAGAGAGAGAGGGAGAGGGAGAGTATAGGATCGGACCAGTCAATCAGTTAGTCTGCCCCCGTCGGCCGCGCAGCACGCCGCGCTCCGGACCCCCCGCCGCGCGCCGCCACGCGCCCCCGCGGACTCACCTCCTCTCACCCCCCCGCGACCCGCCTCGGCCGTGGACCGCAGAAGAATATCCATCACCACCTCCTCGCCGGCCGGGAGTCTATTTTCCGCTCTTTCCGCGTGTTTTTCCCTGGTGCCGGCCGGTCAGGGCTGCGACGCTGGTGACGTGGACGGCACTGTCCCGGCCCCCGCGGCCCCCGCGTCTGCTCCCTGACTATTCCCAGGTAAGCCAGGGCCGCCGGTGACTGAAAAGAAACAGACATAAAAAGGAGTAGTTTGGCACAGCAAATTTGTTAGTTGATTTGAGTAAATTCAGATTGCATTCTGGAAGAACTGCATTCAGAGCTGCAACACCAACTGCATTCACAGTTGCTTTCAAATCGGCGTGCGGCCGTTTCACGTTATTTTGCGATTTGTGAACAGCTGGTGGGAGATGGTGTCTTGTGTCGCCGACTCGGCGCGCGGAGCGGCAGGTGGGGCAGATGGGGCAGCCCCCCCCCCCCTCCTCCTCCTCTTCCCCGCAGCTGGGCGCCCTTTCACAGACCTTAGCGGGAGATAGTGGCGCCGCGATACCTTATCTGGTAGTTGTCTATCACGGCCGACGCCACCTCTACTGTCATTTTGGCAACCATAGATGTACCAATTTAAATAAAAGAGATATAAGAATTTAAGAAAAAAACTTGCAAAGCCTCACTTACTGTAGACGGCATTGTAAAGTACTTTTTTTTTCTCTCGTTGAAATTGCTTCCTTTTTCCTTTCTAACCATTTTAATTTTCATTCGATCTCATTGGCGCTTCTCTATCTGAGGATACGTTTTCGTCACCCCCCGCGCGGGGTTCCTTTTCCTGGCCGTGTGGCTGCGGTTTCGCCCCCCCCCCCCCCCCCCCAAGGAGCCGTGCTCGCCGACACAGAACAGCGTACCGCGGGGCGCCGACGCGCTCTTATCGCCCGCCGGCGGCGCTCGCGGGGGGTCCTGTGGGGGGTCCTGCGGGGGGTCCTGCGGGGGGTCCTGCGGGGGGTCCTGCGGGGGGTCCTGCGGGGGGGGGGGGGGGGGGCGAGGCCCGCAGGAGGAAAGCAACAATGTTGTGAAAAGCCAGAGAGGCTCGGCGCAGCGCCTCGACTTGGTGGCGGTGCTCTGGTCGGAACTTGTGGACTGTTGTCAGTTGTTGGGCGCACGGCCCGGGGGGGGGGGGGGGGGGTGGAGCCAAGAAGCCGACCGTCCCGTAGTCGTACCTGCCCGGGGAGTCCGTCCAGGCGGGGCACAATGAGCTTCTCCTCCCTTGATAAGCAGCAGCGGCACGCCACGACCCGAAATGGGGTGCCGAAACAATGCATAGCGCCGAGTTGCCGCCGCCGCTGGCCTCCTTGAGGGCTATCGGGGAGGGGGCGAGGAGGGGAGGGCGGCCACCCCTCCGGCCGCCGCCGCCGCCGCCGGTCCGCCCGCTGCGAGCCCCCCGCTTTGCCTGTTATTGCTCCGGGGGGCGGCTCGGCTCGGTATTGTGGCTGCACGGCGGCCTGTACGGTGCCCGGCTCTTTGTGCGGTCCGGCCCTGCTGCCCGCGGGGGGTCGTGCCGGGAACATGAGTTACACTGTACCCAGCGACAGCCTCGCCATGTGTGTGTGTGTGTGTGTGTGTGCTAGAGAGAGAGAGAGAGACGGGGATGGATGCACCCGTCGCCTCGTGTTCCGTGTTCGGCCGCCCTCCCGGGTCCCCGTTGGTCCCCGGGCGGGCAGGACCGAGATGACAGGGCATCTCCGGGGTGCGTCGCCGCGCGTTAGCCCCGGCGCCAGCCAGCCCCCGCGTGACGTCACGCGGCGCCTTGCAGGGTGGGGAGGGGGGAGTGCGAGGCGCCGGCGCCCCGTCACATCTCGTCACCGCGCGCTTGATGCACGGTCTTGGTGGTGGCCTCACGCGCCCTGCATGGGAATGCCTTGCGTGCGTGCGTGCGTGCGCGTGTGTGTGTGTGTGTGAGAGAGAGAGAGAGAGAGAGAGAGTGAGAAAGTGTGTGTATGTGAGAGTGAAGGTGAAACATGGACTTGTCACCCCGACCGCCGGAAAATGTGACGCGGCGCTGAACGGTGCCGGTAACCGCGCCGCCGCCGCCGTCCCCCGTTAGTTTGACAGGCGAAAATGAGAGGTCGGCCGTGCGGCCGCCCTGCCACCCCCCAGCGGGCCCCAGGCCGGCCGCCGCCCCCCGAGGCTCCGCGGCCCCGCGGCGCTCCGCTGTCGGGTTGGGTCGCCCCAGGCCGCCCCGCCCCGGCGCTGACCTTCATCTCGGCTGGACACTCCAATTGGAGGACGTCAGTGGACAGCTGCGGCGCTGCGGCCCCCGGCCTGTCTTGTCGTCCCGGGTCCCCCGAGCCGAGCCGGGCCCGAAGGCTGAGGGTGAAGCCCACCAGCCCTAGCTGAGCCCTGCGGAGGCCGCCGTGGTGAGCTCCACCGGCTGCGGCCGGGCCTCTCTCTCTCTCTCTCTCTCTCTCTCTCTCTCTCTCTCTCTCTCTTCTCTCGCTCTCGCTCTCCCTCTCTCTCTCCCCCTCCTTCCTCCCCCCTCCCCCCTCCCCTCACAAGTTTTGACCCAATTCATCACTACTTCCTCCCTCACCGTTCAAGTTTGCCATTTTTCCTTTCCCGGCCGCCGAGCCCTGCCCTCGCGCTGCTCGGCTCGCCTCCGCTCACGTCTGTGCATCGGCAACACCCGTCAAACTTTGGTGCCCATCTCGGCCCTGACAGTGTATGACGTGGAGCCAAGGCATTGGCGTGTGCGCGGCCACTGCCGCAGCAACACTTTCGTGTCGAAGAAAAAGTTTCGAATCTCATTTTCTCGTCTTATTTTTTCCTTTCTCCCTCTCTCTCTCTCTCCCTCCCTCGAGCCTCCTATATATCTCTCTTTCTCTCTCACTCGCAGCCGCTCTTTGTTTGAGGAAACGGAAGGAAACTTTTGCTCCCTGGGCAGGTTTTCTCCCCCCCCCCCCCCCCCCCCCCCTTTTTTGCGGCGGCGTAAGGGCGCGGCATCGCGTTAGACCACGTCTAATTATGGCCTCTCTTTGTGCCCCGCTGTCGGGCCGCCGTGGCCGCAGTGGCGGCAGACTGAAACTCGTGCATCTGCTTCCAGGCGGCGGGAGGGAATGGGTGTCGTTTAGATCCCCGCCTCGATTCCCTCCCTTTATTTCCCGCCGTCTTCTCGCGCGGCGGCACCGCGGCCGTACCGCTTCCCGAGGCCCGTGTCTCGATGATGGGTGTATCGGGGTGCGGGTCTGGGCGGCCATCTGGATGAATATCGAGTTGGCCGCGCTCCTTTTGCCTGCAGCCTGCGGGGACCTGGGGGCTCTTCGGCGCGGCCCCCAACCCCCTCCCCCTCACCCCTCTTGGTGTATAATTCGATTTTAGCTAGTCGAGGGTTGTGCCTGTGCGGCCTTATGCGCCCGCCCTGCCCCGCCCTGCCCCGCCCTGCCCCTCCTGCGGGGCAAACCGCGCGCAGACGCCGCTCTGATCAAGTCCCTGGCAGCCCGCTCTCTGTCCCTGTCTCTCTCCTTACCCTCTCTCTCCTCTTCGCCACCTCCTTTTCACGCTCCTGTCTTTCTTGCTCTTTCTCTACCCTTCTCTCTCTCTCACTTTTCTCTCTCCCTCCCTCTCTCTCTTTCTATCTCTCCATCCCACCCACACACCCTTCCACCCCAACCCCCCGAGGGCCCTTTGCGGCCCTTGGCACGAGCGAGCACGGACGAAAGCCCTGTGGAATGTTTTCAATTTCCAACCCTATGGCCTAGATAAGACGGCTGCTTCCATACGGAAAATTAAATGGGTAGTCAAACGCACGAAATTGCTATGCTCGCCCCGAGAGGAGGCCCCCGTCCGCCGCACGGCGGCCAGGCAGGCAGCCAGGCAGCCAGCCAGGCAGGCCAGCGGGGAGGCTGGCTGCCTGGCTGTCGCGCTGCCGCTGCCGTGGTAGGGGGATATATTGCTTCTTTTTTTTATCGCAGTTTCATTGTACGTCCCGTTGGCCGTGGTCTGAAGGACGCCAGTGGTCCTCACGAAGGTCCTCGCGGAGGTCCTTGGCTGGGCGGCACTCATCGGCTGCCCGGGGGTGGAGGGGGGAGGGGCCTTCACTTACACTCCGCATTATTATTGTCGTGTGCCGTTTAATAAGTGGCCGGATTTTATTACCCCACCCGTCCCCCTCTTTTTATTATTTGTACTTTTCCCCCGCCCCCCGTCCGTTTGGACGTTTCTCCCGTCTCTCTTATTTCTCCCTGCGCTCCCTCCCTCCATCCCCCTCGCTCATTGCGGCAGGAAATAATAAAAGTGAAAGGCACTTGCCTGCCGCGGCGTGTCATTGCTCTTAAAGGTCGCTCAGAGCAGCGGACAGACAGAAGGGGGAGGGAGGGTGGGAGGGAGCGGGCGTTTGTCAAAACGTTGCGGCCAGCCTGAAAGTATGACGGATTCATTTAGAGACGGCCCGAGGCAGGAGTCCTCGAGATCGTATGGTTGTACACGGGGGGAGCGTGTGTGGCTTCGATGCTAGAAGCAGCAGGGTGCGTGTGTGTGTGTGTGGGAGAGGGGGGGGGGGGGTGCGCGTGTGTGGGTGAAGGGGTGGGGTGGGGGAGCCCCCGGCCGGGTAGGCAGACCGAGCTACCCGCGTGCCGAGCGCGTTGCCTATCCTCGACTCCGCGGGCGCCCGGCGGGAGTCACTGCTCGCCTGCGCGCTGCCGCCGCGCCGCGCAGGGGGGCCGTGGGGGGGGGGGGGGGGGGGGGCGCGCAGGGGGGCCGCAGGGGAGCCGCAGGGGGGGCCCGCGGGTCACAGCCCAGGTCCGGTCGAAGGGAGCGAAGCCAGCCAAGTCCACTCACTCCAGCCCACTTGACTCGATCGAGAGCCGCCCCGACCGCCAAGCGCTTGCCTTTGGCCCCCTCGCGCTCTGCACGCCGCGCGCCACCCCAAGCGACGCTCCCCTCCTCGCCACAGTGCCAAAAAAAAAAAGAAAAAAACTTATGACAAAAAAAATCAATTTAAAATGAAATGGTACATTGCGAATTTGATCCATGTTGCCGATGAGGCGAAGATGGAGCGCGCAGTCCGGGCGATCCTGGGCGAGGCCCGGGGATCTCTGCCCGATGGACTGGTGGGCGGGGCGCTGGCCAAGTCTTAATGAGAATAAAGTGCTCCCTGGCGTCCTTCAACGCCTTTAATGAGTTCGCAGAGGCGGCAGGTACTGCTCTCTCTCTCTCTCTCTCTCTCTCTCTCCAGCTATCTTTTCTCTCTCCCAATCAGTCTCGGCCCTTTTCGGCAGCAAATAGTTTGCCACCGCCCCTACTCTTCCGCGATTTCTCATAGCGGGCGGCGGCGAGTGAGGTATGATAATAATTTAATGCGTCCGTCAAGGTGAAAATTTTTGCAAAGTTTCCTCTTAAAATTAGTCTTATGCCGCAGCATGATGGTCGCTGTTACCCCCCATAGAGAAGGGAAGGGGGGGGGGAGGGTAGCGGACGCATGCAAATGTGCCGGACAGAGCGTCGCCCCCCCGGGGCCTCCGGGGCCCTGCTGCCTGCTCGGCCGGGCGCCGCCACTCGACAGGGGGCGGAGAGCGGGGGGCAGGGGGCTTCGGGAGGTGACTGTGGCTCGGCCTCTGGTCGGGGGACGGCCGGCGCTGCTGCCCTTGGATTACTGTCGCCACTTCTCCTCACATCGCCGCCGCCGCCGCCACCGCCGCCGCTCGAAAACGAGCCGTGTCGCCGTATATTTGTGTGTATCGGCATAGTTCGGTACGGGGAATCCGGCGCCACTACACACACCGAGAAGGATCGTCCCGCTGCCGCTGCGGTGTGCGCCGCCTACTGTGGCCATAACGTTGTCAGCCGCAGCGTCCTGCTACACTGTGCACACACGGCCGCACACGCGGCCGGCGCCCTCCCACCCCCCTTACACGTAAGGGCTGATCCAGCTCGGGGCGTGGCGCAGCGTGGCGGTCGGCGTGTTGTCGGACGAGGGTCAAGCACACACCCACGGCACGGCATGGGGGGATGTGGGCGTGCCCCGGCGTGCCCCGGCGTGCCCCGGCCGCCCTGGCCCGGCTACCTACCCCTGTGCCTCCGGCGTGCCCGCGCCCTTTCGGCCTGGGAATGACAGCCGCTGAGTGCAGCGGGGTGTGCGTGCGCGGGCGCGGGCGCGCTCGCCTACGGGCCGGGCGCTGCCGGGCACGGCCCCGCCGCCGCCGCCGCCGCCACCTGCCACCCGCACACGCCCGGACACGTGACTATGACGTCCGCCAAATTGGCCCTGCGGTGGTTAATGCGCGTGCGCGTTGGCGTGTGTCCGCTGGGGGGGCTCACCGGCCGGCCCCGAACGCTCTGCTTTTGTAGCGCTGCCCCTGTGGCACCCGCGGGGTGCCCCATTAGAGTGAGTGCGCGCGCGAGAGAGTGCGAGAGAGAGAGAGAGTGTGTGTGTGTGTGAGTGAGAGAGAGAGGAAGAGTGTGTGTGTGAGAGAGAGAGGAAGAGAGAGAGGAAGAGAGGACAGTGTTCGGAATCGGCCCGGCCCGACCCCCCGCGGACCGCGAGACGCTCGCCCCGAGTTTGTGGCTGGAATGCGGCTCTGCTTTTGACTCGTAATTAGAGAACTGAGCCGCTAAGTGAGTCGCGTCGTCCGGAGGGCTGTCTGTGTGTGTATGCGCGCGCATGTGTGTGTGTGTGTGTGTGTGTGTGTGTGGACCATCTCGCCCTCCCATTAGCATAGGCCGAGTGTCCTCTGCCGACGGCCGGGCCGGAGCGGCTTGGGTTTAGGTCCAGTCTGGTCCGGATACTCCCCCCCCCCCCCCCCCCCAATCCTCCTCTCCCTCCTCCTGGGCCATTGCCACCACCAACCGCCTCCGCCTCCTCTCCTGACCCCGAGGAGGGCGCGCATTCTTGATTCCGACTGGAATAGATTAGTACGCATTCTAAAAGCCTGTGTGTGGAGTGTAATTTTCTTGGCGCAGCGAGAACGTTTCGTGGTTTTGCTTCCCTAGCTGAGCGGCCTGGGGGGCTGCGCCTGGGCTGCGCCTGGGCTGTGTGTGGTGGCCGCACGATCATTACCCGGGACGGACGGCCAGTTTTGTTCTACAACACGGCCGCGAGAAGTACCGCCGTGAACGTTGTCGCGCTCTTGTATAAATGGACCGATTGCGTGGCGGCCGGCCGTCCGTCGGCGGCCGCGGCCGGCGGGTGGCGTGCGCGGCCCGAATATCAGAGACACGTCGCGCTGCCGTGGCCACGCCACGCCGCGCCGCCGGAGCCGCGCCGAGGGGGTTCTTTTTGGCTTGGCGCCACTGGCCAGGAGCCGTGGGGGGGTCTAATTAGCTTTTGCGGCGGGCGGCGGCGTCGCGGCGTCGCAGGTCAGCCGGAACCCTCCCCCCCCCCCCCCCCTCCCCTCTCAGCTCAGCAGTCCGATCCGGTCAGCGTGCCGGGCTCGTGCCTTGTGGCCGACTGACAGGGGGCTGTGCGAGAGCGGAGAAGGGGGCCAGAGAAAGACAGGCAGAGACAGAAGAAGCGAGGGAGAGAGACAGACAGAGACGTCGATCCACCACAAGGAGCAGCAGCAGCAGCACAGCGTCCTCGTCGTCGTCTTACTGTTAGAAAAGAGGTGGGGTAGAGAAGGAATGTCCCTTTCCTTTTGCAAGACGGATGGTGGTGGAGTGCACGCCGCCGCCGCTGCTGGGGAGGGGGGGGGGCAGGGCCCAGAGGAGGAGGGGACGTTGGAAGGGGGGGGGGGGGGCAGATTTTGTGTACTGGCCTCACGCCAGAGGCAGGTGCATGATGGAGGGGGCGGGCCCCGGGGGCCGGGGGGCCGGAGGACTCGGAGGGGGCGAGAATGGTACGGCGAGGGATGGGGTGGCAACGCGCGCAGTGATAAGAAAAGAAGAGGAAGGGGGAGGGGGGGGGAAGGTGATAGACTCGTGGGCGCAATTTTTTCCCTCTTCTTTTGCGCCCTGCTTCCCTGGCACCGCCGTGCCGTGCCGTGCCGTGGAGAAGAAGAGTGCGATGATGGTGCGCGGCGGCGGCGGCGGCGGCGGCGGCGGTGTCGGCGTGTCCTGTGGGGCCTGTGGCGGCCGGGGCCGAGCAAGGGCCGAGCCCTAGGCCGAGGGGTGCGCGGCGGCGGAGGTGGCCGAGGCCGGGCCCGGCCGCGCCAGGCTTCCGAGCGCCGCCCTGGCCGAGCCGAGTCAAGTCAGCGGGTCGAATACGTCCATAAGCCTGCTGAGCCGGAAACGCGACTTCTCGGGTCGGCCGCGGCCCCGGCACGCCCCGCGGCCGGGAGCTCCGCGGCTCCGCGCCGTCCGTGCCCCCCGCGCGCCCACCGGAAGGAAAAGGGGTGGATGCCGAGGCCGAGGCTGCTGGGATTGTGCTGCCGGGGCTCCGCCTGCTCCGACTGCTCTGCCTTTCTGCTCGCTGCCGCCGCCGGCGGGTCTGCCAGCTCTGACAGCTCTGCCAGCTGTGCTGCGTCGCCGTGCTGCGATAGTCAGTCTTTCGCCACCAACTTGCCGCACTGCCGCCACGGCCTGAGGCCACAGAAGCCTCCCGCGGAGAATATACCCTATCCTCGCCTCCCACTACCCATATTCCTTGTACGCCGTGTGCGTGTGTGTGTGTGTGTGTGAGAGAGAGAGAGAGAGAGAGAGAGAGAGAGAGAGAGAGAGGGCTCACTATCGCGACGCGAACCTACTCTCGTTTCCGGTGATGCTCCCCCACCGTCCCGACCGCGCTCTCGCTTCTCATCTCTCTCTCTCTCTCTCTCTCTCTCTCTCTCTCTCTCCACACACGTACGCGTCTCTCTTTCTCGCTCGCTCGCTGGCGGTGGCAGACCGTCAATGCGCCATTGACGTGACCGAGTTGACAGCAGGGACGGCTGATAGAACCGCGTCGAGTCGCCCCCCCCCCCTCCTGCCCCTGTCCCTTTGGGCCCCCGGGCACCACCGCCGAGCCTCTGTTCCGCCCCGTTCTGCCATGATAGGGAGCCGTGACGGGAATGTGCCTCTCCAGCCGCAGCAGCGGTGGGGGGGGGGAGTTGGAGTGGTAGTAGCAGTAGTGTGGGGTCATGTTCGCGACGGGAGAGCAAAGAGAGAGAGAGAGAGAGAGAGAGAGAGAGAGAGAGAGAGAGAGAGAGGGAGAAGAAAACCAGAAGCCGGCGCCGGATCTGTGGGCCGCGAGCTGACTTGAGGTGCTTTGTGTTCGCAGGCGCCGCCATGGCCAGCTGACCGACGCAGCGGACACCGCCTACCAGCCCGACGGGCCGCGTGCCGCGCGCCGCGTGAGCTGAGGCTGAGGGGCGGCGGGGCACGGCTGAGGACACCCCGGCCGACACCATGATGGGCCCGCGCCTGCTGCCGCGCATGCCGCGCAAGTCGCTGATGCTCAAGCTGGCCGTGCTGCTGGCGGCCGTGTGGCTGACGGTGGCCTTCCTGCTGTCGACGGAGCAGCGCGTCGGCGCCATCGGCGACGTGTCCGGCCTGGAGCTGGGCGGCGTCGACAACAACTTCATCCCCGACGACGTGCCCGCGGCCCAGCCCTTCCGCATGCACCACCGCGAGAGCCCGGCAGCGCCGGCAAGAGGGGTAAGGTTTCAGAGGAAAGGAGCAAGAAAAAAATTATCCACACTTTGCAACATTCATGAAATGACTGGGGAGGGTTCTCTACCAAGACACTGAGCGACTGTTTTTGTGCGTCTTCAGGCACCGGACGGCCCTGAGAACGGCGGTGGCGTGCTGGCGCCGCCCAAGGGCCCCGAGGAGCTGGACGCGTCCAAGAAGGAGGAGCTGTACGGCGAGATGGGCAAGCCCGTGGTGCTCGGCAACCTGACGGCTGACGTCAAGAAGCTGGTGGACGAGGGCTGGACCAAGAACGCCTTCAACCAGTACGTGTCGGACCTCATCTCGGTGCATCGGAAGCTGCCGGACCCGCGGGACCACTGGTGAGTGCTACTGGCCGCCGCCGGCGGGAGGTGAGAGGTGAGAGCTGCTCGTCGGCGTCGTATCCTCTCCTCACCTCCCCGGACTTGGTGCCTCCAGGTGCAAGGAGCCGAACCGCTACCTGGAGAAGCTGCCGGAGACGGCGGTCGTCATCTGCTTCCACAACGAGGCGTGGTCCGTGCTGCTGCGCACGGTGCACTCGGTGCTGGACAGGTCGCCGCCGCACCTCATCCGGGAGATCGTCCTCGTGGACGACTTCTCCGACATGCGTGAGTACAGTAGCCTGGGTGCCGCGCCGCTACCGCCGCCGCTACCCCCGCCGCTACCGCCGCCGCCTCCCCGACTGACCCCGCAACTCACTCCCTCTCTGTGGCCCCGCAGCCCACCTGAAGCTGCAGCTGGAGGAGTACTTCGCCAGCTTCCCCAAGGTGAAGATTGTGCGCGCGCAGAAGCGTGAAGGCCTGATCCGCGCGCGGCTGCTGGGCGCGCGGCACGCCACCGCGCCCGTGCTCACCTACCTGGACTCGCACTGCGAGTGCGCCGAGGGCTGGCTGGAGCCGCTGCTGGACCGCATCGCCCGCAACCGCACCACCGTCGTGTGCCCCGTCATCGACGTCATCGACGACACGACCCTCGAGTTCCACTGGCGCGACTCGGACGGCGTGTCCGTCGGCGGCTTCGACTGGAACCTGCAGTTCAACTGGCACGCCGTGCCGGAGCGCGAGCGCAAGCGCCACCAGAACTCGGCCGAGCCCGTGTGGAGCCCCACCATGGCGGGCGGCCTCTTCAGCATCGACAAGAGCTTCTTCGAGCAGCTGGGCACCTACGACAGCGGCTTCGACATCTGGGGCGGGGAGAACCTGGAGCTCTCCTTCAAGGTGACTGGAACTGAGTGCCGCCGCGCCGCCGTCTGTCGGGCTTGTCGTCGGGGAGGTCCATGACCCCCGTATTCTATGTTGCAGACGTGGATGTGCGGGGGCACCTTGGAGATCGTCCCCTGCTCGCATGTGGGCCACATATTCAGGAAGCGCTCCCCTTACAAGTGGAGATCGGGGGTGAACGTTCTGAAGCGCAACTCGATCCGACTGGCAGAGGTGTGGATGGACGACTATGCCAAGTATTACTATCAGAGGATCGGCAAAGATCTGGTTTGTATTCCGGCTGTATTTTTGTGTGAGGTCGTTTGATGACATTTACCAGAACTGTAACCCTTTTTGCCTCATTTATAGGGTGACTTTGGAGATGTCACATCTAGGAGAGAACTACGTAGAAATTTAGGCTGCAAGTCATTTAAATGGTACTTGGACAACATTTATCCTGAACTGTTTGTACCAGGAGAGGCAGTGGCATCAGGGGAGGTAAGGATTTCACATCCACTCGTATTTTATGCTCTAAAAGAAAATCAGTCACGGTGCCACAATTTTTGTGTTTTTTTTAACTCTTTTTTTTTTTGTACTTGTCCATTTTCCACATTTTCCACACCCCAAATGTACTTGGGAGACATGTATTAAAAATTTTGATCCCATGAATGACAGGTTCGAAATATGGGTTACGGCGCAAAAACTTGTCTGGATTCTCCAGCTCGCAAGAACGACCTCCATAAACCAGCAGGACTTTACCCTTGTCATGGGCAAGGAGGCAACCAGGTTTGTTTTCAGCCGTAGCAGCAGCAGCAGAGTCAAGGCACCTGGCATGCGGCACCTCGGACGTCGTGCAGCACATCTTGACACTTGCATGTGGACCCGCACCAGCAAATCAGCATGACCAAGGACTATAATTCCCGTCTTCCTGACCTCCCCCTTCTCCCCCTCCTTTCTCTCGTTTCTCACCTATGAGACCATAGGACTAGGGAACTAGAAATTTCCCCTCAAAACTCTTCCTTTCACAGCTATGAGAGCAGCACCAGCATTTAAAGCCACTTGTCTCCGTATTAAATCCTGTTTTAAATTCTTGACCTGATGCAAAGTTGCATGTTTTTGTGACGTTCAGGTAAGGAATGACGATTCCGGAATGTGCGTTGACTCGGAAGCATCAGAGGAGCAGTATCACAAGCCTTTGGGTGTGTGGCAATGCCACCAGCAAGGGGGAAATCAGGTAACCGTGTCTGTCAGGCCACATTTTGCAACCATCGCTGGGATGAGTGGCAGGACCGGTCGCTGGCTGCTTCTTGTTACCCTTTGAGTGATGGATTGGAATCTTCTACCTTACTGTCAATTACGCTTTCTAATTTGGCTATATGTGATAGCCATATTCAGTTTTCCAAGCCTCATCTGAATACAAATGCACTGATCACACTGCTCTGCATCAGTTTCAATTTATGATAGTTCATCCCCTTATTTTTCGGCGTTGATCTTTCCTCTTTGATAACACTTTAGAAATTTTATTTGCTTTGATTTTTTGATCTAAATTTGGGGGGAAAATCTTTTACTTGAAGAAATAAAACCAGTAGGGAACTAACCAAATTTTTTAGTACATAACCCATTACTGAATTCATGCCAAAGTATTTGGTGCTCTTCCTTCTCCTTCTCTCCCATGAGTCTGAAGGCAAAGCACTGCCGAAGACTTAATCTGTTCGTATTAATCATTTTGTGTAAGTTACATAGTCCTGGTGGCATGCTAATTTGTGGTATTGGTGGTCACAGTGTGGTGTTTAGTGTGATGCACTTTGTCCCTCTGATACAGAGGTGTTATCTGGAACTATTTATGTTTCTGTATCATTGTCTCATGTTGCATGTCAGCCTGACCAAAATTGTATATACATTGTATTTATCGAAAATTAATGAGGTATGACAAAAATTCTCTGGTTATTGATTTTGTGTTATGTAAATTACAGTATTGGATGCTGAGTAAAACAGGAGAAGTACGGAGAGATGAAGCTTGCCTTGATTACTCAGGGCAGGATGTCATCCTTTATCCCTGCCATGGTTCCAAGGGCAATCAGTACTGGCAGTACCATCCTGAGGTATGTTCCGTTTTGTTACTCAAATAGTTCCCAATTGTATTACATTTTCTCTAATGATGTATGTACATTTTTATTTTCAGACCATGTTGCTGCAGCATGGCAGTAGTAAAAAATGCTTGGCCATCACAGAGAGCAAGCAAAGACTTGTCATGGAAGAATGTAATTCATCAAGTCTGCACCAACGGTGGAAGTTTGAAAACTATGATGCTACAAAACTATAAAGTTTTATTTCTTTAAAATAACTAATTTAATTGTGCCATTCTTTTCTGAGATTTTAAGTGATGAATAGTGACATCTCTCATATTTGAAATTGCATCCTGTGACTTTTTGTGAAGTTCAAGTGTTTGTGCTTTCTAGAAGCATGAAGAGTCAGACTTCGTTGGTGAAATAGCTTCTGTGCATCACTACAGTTACCGTTCAAGTGGCATTCTTGGGACTGACTTAAACACAGCCAGAGTTGCTTGTTCTAAAATTTAAGGGATTGTTAAGATGAACGTTCTATGTTAGTTAATTTTATTGTTGTGCCGTGTAGTAATCAAAGTATGGACCAAACTCTGTTTTGGTTGGAACATGTGATATGTTCTCTTCTTCTTGATTGTATTGGTCAAAGAAAGTCTATTAAGGACTATAGAGAATTTTAGTTTGTTTTTTGAGTGACTTCCGGATCGATTGATCTGGACCAGTTATTCAAATAAGTTTATTCTCCTGACTGGATTTGTTTTTCTTTAACTTGTGTTATGTTTGGACAGAGTGCAGTTGTACTCTGTACAGATGAACCATATCAGAGTGATCAACTAATATATGTGTGCCAGTGAGAATGAGTAGGAGTCTTTTGTCTGTGCGTGTGAGTGTGTGTTTGCAAGTGTGTGAAAGTGTGTTGTGAATGTCATATTAATTTAAGAGTCATGTCTAAACACATCAATATTTGCTCATCATTAGAGTTAAAGTGCAGCTTGTACTCCATGCGATAAATTGAGGAGTGCTCTCTACCTACAGATGGTTAAAAAAGCCAACTAATTTTTGTCAATGGAACGTTTTAAAATTGTAGTGTAGCTTCCTTGACCATCTGATAATTGGACTGTCTCTCATATTGGCTCTAATTAGTGCAAACTGTTGTCAGTTTCCTTAAGAGCCTAACCCTTTTCCTCTGCAGGTGGTAGTTCCTTTTAACACTCAATATGTAGACAAGAACTACCTATAAAAGAATGCTCTCCTGGTTCGGAGGCAGAGACTGTATTCCTGTTATAGAAATCTTTGTAAACAATGAATAAGTAATGGAGTTTCTTTTCATTCTCCAATATATTTACTCATCATCATATGATTATATGATTGATAATGTCATTGAAATGTGATTATTTTTTCCTCGATGGTTAAGCTGTTTTTGTTATTTTTGAAACCTTAGTTGTTTTCCTTTTAAAGATAGGCATACATTATGTGTGCTGTAAATATTGCATATTGTGAATGATTCATACAATCTTAATGGCTGTTGTTGATATATTTGGAAGCTTTGTCTCTTATATATTTCTTAAAAATCCTCCCATGATTACTGTCTTAGCAGGTTTTCCTATCTGGTATGTTTATTGTACATATGATTCCTTAGCGTCTCTCTTTGGTTGTGATACTAATTTTTGCCAAAACTTGCCATATCAGTTCCATCCATATCTTGTTGCATTATTGTTTTGTTTCATTCAAGATTATGCCTGTTGCTCACAAATATCTTTATTGTTTGTTTCTATAGTTGTTATTGTTATATGGGATGTAAACAGTATTTGGAATTTCATGTTCTTTTTTTAAAAACAAAAAAAAAAAACTTCTTCCCCCTTCTGTAAGGCTTCCATTTAAGAATTGTTTACATTTACCTTGTCAATGTGCCTGTTGAGCACCTCATGAAACCTGATTTGAGCTGACCAAACTTCAGTCCTCTCAACAGGACACATTTCTTATGATGTTTTATCATTTTAAAAATCATCATCATATCAAATCTCCATATCTGAAGATTCAAAGTACGTATTAATTTTGAAATTAACAGACATATCCCTCACAATGGCTCATCTTGAATGGTCATCAAGTACCTAAAAGAAGATCTTCTAAAACTTGTTGCTTCAAATAATGTGAAAAATATAAACCAGTTCAAATCAGATTTTGGAAATTGTTCCTCCCTACTGTACAATGCTAGCTTCCCCTTTTCACGTTACACATCAAGCTAGTTAGTTCATAAAACCTTTACTACTCATTACCCTGAGATGCTTGAATGGAAGAAGGAAATAGCGGAGGGTCAGTGTTTGTAACAATCAGTATTACCCACTGAAACATTCCCATTACAACAGTACTTATATGGCTGACAAATTTTAGGTAGAAATTTTCTTATCTAGGAAAGTAGATTGAATTGAATTTTATCCATGTAAATATTTTGTAAATATTGTGATCATACCATTCCTTGTTGTTTCTGTGCTGAGGAAAATCCTAAACCTACGAGCAAATTGTTATCTTAGTTTAGCCTCTTGTTTTGGTCATGCAATCTGGGCTTCCTGTTGTGAATTCATGTAAGTAACAGTGGCAAATTTTATTGGATGGAAAAATCACACCTACGTTCATTAATAAAATCCTTTAGCACAAAGTTTCAAACAGCACAAAGTTTTTTTCATTCATTGATAACCCTGATACTCCACTGGCCCAAAAATGTCGAGGGCTCAAATTTGGATCACATTCACAAAACACACAGTAGTACTAATAGTACATCAGAAAGTTTTCACATCAGATCTAAATCAGCAAGGGTGAATACCCGTGCCATCTGAAGTGGCCTCGAAAATGGAGCTGATTGCACCTACACAGAATTTTGAGGAATAAAAAAAGATGTTGCAAACCAAATTCTTCTATGGATCACGAAAATTAAAAAAAAATAACAAATGAGACTGGTGAGACTTTTGTCGCACATATGCTTGCATACTGGCATTCGGGGTTTAAAAATTACGAACTTGACAATTTAAAGTCATCTTGGTGAACCTAGCTGCCAATGCTCCCTAGCACCCAGGTGGCGACGGGGAGTCGGCCATCCCATGATCAAAGCCACCTGTATCTGTGTGCCTCCGGGAGAAAAATCTTTCGCACTCAATGGCGGACCCGACAAGATCTGAGGTACACGCTCTGTCTCTCTCGCACCTAGTGTGCTACGGTCCGCCAGAGTTCGCTCCCGCTGGTCTGAGCAGCCTGAGTCGCACCGAACCCCTGCGAGGGTTGGGGTAGGCCAGCCCGCACGACATGCGCGCACGTGGCGCGCGATGGCTGCCTACCCCGCAGGCGGCCGACCCGGCCAGCAGCGTTACCTCCGCCGCGTCCGGATGACGGCCCCGCCCCGGACCGACACGGTCAGGTTCATCTGCAACCGGACGTCGGCGAGCGTCCGCGGCCCGTCGTCGGGCACCTCGAAGCGCAGCCGCGGCACGAGCGAGGCGACCACCGTCTTAACGAACATCATGGCGTAGCGCTGGCCGATGCAGTTGCGCGGACCGGCGCTGAACGGCACGAAGGCGAAGGGGTGCCGGCCGCGCGACCGTTCCGGCAGGAAGCGGTCCGGGTCGAAGGCGTCCGGCTCCGGGAACCACTGCGCGCTGCGGTGCGTGTACGGCAGCCAGAAGGCCACCTGGCAGCCGCGGGGCAGCGTGGCGCCCGACGGCAGCACCAAGTCCTCGGCCACGGCGCGCGCGAAGATGGGCACGACGCTGAAGTACCGCAGCACCTCCTTGACGACGCGCTCCGTGTACTGCATGTGCGCCAGGTCCGAGGGCAGCACCGGCCGCGCGCGGTCCTCGCCCAGGATGTCGTCCAGCTCCTGCGGGGGGCGGGGCACAGCGGTGACGTCAGTCTGCCGGGAGGGGAGGGCCACTATGTTCACAGAGAGCACCCACCTGTCGCACGCGGTCCTGCACGTCCTGCCGGATGGCCAGCGTGTACAGCAGGAAGCTGAGCAGGTCCATGGACGAGCCCGACGCGATGGACACGATGGTCTTTACCTCCTCGGCGAGCTCGTCCTCGCTGAGCGCGGCGCCCTCCTCCGACGAGAGCACGTGGTCGAGGAACGCCTGCCGCCGACGCTGCGGCGGCGGCTGCTGCGGCTGCTGCTGCGGGTCCTGCCTCAGAGCCTCCTTCTTCTCGCGGATGATGCGGTGCGTGAACGAGTTGAGCGCGCCCTTGATCTCCAGGTAGTCCGGGAAGCTGTGACGGTTCAGCGAGTATGCCCACTCGCTGAGGAACCAGGGGTGGCACACGCGGTACATGAAGTGGTCCAGGCCTCGGGGGATGGCGTCCAGGAAGGCGCGCTTGCCGGGGTCGTCCTCGGCCACGTCCACGGACATGACCGTCTCGCAGATGGAGTTGTTGGCGCAGGCGCCGCACAGCGGTGTCACGTCGAACGCCTCGCCGCGGTCCGCCAGCGCCGCCAGCTGCTCCGCGAACGCCGCGCCCTTCTTGTGGAAGATGTGCACGAAGTCGCGCAGGATGTCGAGGTGCAGCGACGGCGTGATAGCCTTGCGGTGCCGCCGCCACACGCCGCCGCCGAGCACGGCCAGGCCCGAGCCCATGAGCGGCTCCAGCGCTGCGTACACGGCCGACTTGTCCGTGGTGCGGGCGCTCGTCAGCACGGCCTCCATGTCGTCCGGGTGCATGACGACGACGAACGTGAGGTGGCCCAGCGGGAAGCGGAACAGCGGGCCGTAGGCGCGGCACAGCGCGTCGATGCGGTCGTACACGTCCGCGAGCGGGCAGGCGATCTCCAGGGCGCTGCCCAGCAGCGGGTACGACGGCGGCCCCGGCAGCTTGGCCGTGAGCAGGCGCACGCGGCGGTGCTCGGCCACGGCCCGGTAGAAGCGGCGCAGGCCCAGGGCCAGGCTCGCGGCCACCGCCAGCCCCGCGGCCGCGAGCAGCACCGGGAGCACGGGCAGCAGCGCCATCCCCGCAGCAGCTCCGGACCCGCACTGCACCGAGGCCCCCGGGACGGCCCCGGAGCCGCGCCCCCCTCCGGCACCCCGTCGGCGCCCCGCCCCGCCGCCCCGCCACCCCGCCGTGCACCAAAACAACACCTCCATTACGCTATGGCACTTCGCCTCATCTCGCCACCGAAGGCGGCGAGGCGGCGCCCCGTCTCCGGGAGGCAGGCCGTAATCCGTCACACGGCGGGCGGGTGCACGCTGACCGGGCTGACCTTTCACACCCACTAGACTGACGACGTTCGAGAAATCTCGCGATAATTTGGAGTAGAGTACAGGAAGAATCAATTTTTATTTTCGAAAAAACACTTAAACCTCCTTGAAATTTCGAGTGGCTGCGGCGTGCCGCCTGTACTTCAGCCACTGCTCACTGAGCCGAGCTGCAAGAAAAATCACCGAGACTTGAACCCACAACCCTCCGCTCGTCTGATGATGATGGGGGCAGTGCGTTTCCTATACTTTCTCCACTGAAACATTTTGGAGACCAGGCAAAGAGTTTATCTGACGAACTGACGGTCGCCGACCGGCCCACTTCACAACACCGACGGCGGCACGTCGTGGCCTTGACTTCGACAACGGCAGCTCGTGCCTCTGAGGCGGCCCCAGCCGCGGCGGGGCGCGGCGGGGCGCCGGGGGTCAGCGTCGGCAGGGCTCCGCAGGCCCCCCTCCCCCTCTCCCCTGTGCCGGCTGGGCACGGCTCGTGCATTGCAAGGTACTGCAAGCACTGCAAGGCAGTGCGAGGTACTGCAAGGCACTGCAGGCGGTTGCTAAACGCGTCATTAGGGCCGCTGTGGTGGCGAAGTGACGAAATGGAATGATGGAGATGCACCGCGAACGTGTGCGAATCCTAGATAATGCAGCCACACACATACACACACACATACACGTGATGCAACAACCCTGGTCGCACCGAACCCGCATGTCATTGCACTCGCTCTCTCTCTCTCTCTCTCTCTCTCTCTCTCTCTCTCTCTCTCTCTCTCTCTCTCTCTCTCTCTCTCTCTCTCTCTCTCCCCGCGGCGAGTGCTGGTGGTGTTCCAGCTTACAACCCCGTCTCGCGTCCCGCCGCACACACGGCTCACCGTCGGTTGTCCCCGTTGGCAGTGTGGACACCCGGGCAGTGCAAAAATACCATCATCCTTTTGTTTTTGTTTTTCAAGAATGTACAGGCGAACTCTAGATTAGAATGTCTACAAATGAAATCTTGATATTAGTGTATTGTCCATAGTAGGGAGTGTTATGTGTTTATTGTGTAAATAAATATTATTTTTTCTCATTTTCATAACATGCATGTTTATGCCTTCCTCTTTGCATTCCCTCGCTCCGACAACAAAGAATCGAATGTGGCCAGCAGTACATTGCCACATTTTCATTCTTCCAAATGCCAGGGGGTGCTGGTGGCGGTGCCACCCCCCGCGCTCCGCGCTACTCCATGCCACAGGGCCTCTGCGGAGTAGCGACGCGGTCTGCACAGACGCGGCGTAGCGACAAGGCTCCCACACCCCGGCTTCTAAACGCGGCTTCACAGGGTTTGGACCGCTCACCGCTCACCGAACCGGACCGCCATGTTCATTCGCCACTTGAACGGCACGATGCGCAGGTACACCTGCCTGTCTCTGGCGGGCACCGTGACGGCCTGGTCGTGGTGCCCGGGCAGCCACACCGCGAGCTCCGACGGCCGGTGCTCCATCTCCAGGATCAGCTCGCCGGCGGGGAACTTGGCCCACAGATTCGGACCCTTCTACGGGAAGAGAAGCGTCGGAAGGTTAAAAAAAAAATCCAGCGCCAATAACGCTGAGTGGCCCACAAAGAGTAGGATTTCCTATGTTAAAAGCAGGTTAACAAATTTACGAATGTAAAAATAAGCCAGTATTTGGACCAGCGGCTATCTGTTCCGAGCAACTAAGGGTGGTTTTGTACTGAGTAGTACCTCCTCTATCGCCCATATCAATTTCATCGAAATCCGGAGCACAATTTTTTTTTTTGGCAAAAAAAAAAAGCTGGTAAATAAATATAACAGCTTCGCAAATTTTCCGATTTTGGTCAGGAAACAATAATTCGATTTCCCGCGCGGAATGTGTCCAAACTGACCCCTAGACGTCGTCCCGTCATGGAACGCAAGGTCGCATGGCCCACCACACGTTACCATACCCCGTTAGTATCCAGACGCTACGATCGGAATGTTAAAAGTATTTGGACGTACGAAGTCGGCTCTTTTCGAAAGTAGTTCCGGAAGACACGCTTATTTGAGCCGTCATGGCATAGTGGATGTATCCCCTGTTGGGATGTTCTGATGACTGGAAAAACTGATTTCCGTGGCGCAAAGGCCTTTTCCCGCAGACTGCTTTCATAGCAGGCTGTGAGTGGCGACCATGGTTGGGAGTGAGAGAACTCACCACGCGGTGCACCTTGCAGTGCCTGCCCTGCGTGTTACAGTTGACGAAGGCGATGTGCGCCAGCGCGCCCTCCTGGTTCGCGCCCTCGATCTCCAGCGTGCTGCACCGGGTGTGCCCGCACAGCTGGATGTCCACGCCCTTGAAGGTCTTGTGCAGCCGCATGCGGGCGGTGAGCGTCTCCCCGGCGAAGAGCGTCGTGTTGGGGGCTGCAACACCCGCCGGCACACCGTCACTACCCCTCACCGTCACTACCCCTCACCGGGAATAATCGGTTTTTTTTTCGGTTTATTCAGACATGCGAAGTCGAGTTTGCGGTCCGGAAATTTCATTGGCGGTGATGGGCGAACGTACCGCTGCAGAGGCCGGGGAACTCGTCCGAGGCGTCGGAGCAGTGCGGCGTGCCGTCGCACTTGTCGTCGATGCCTACGCAGGAGCCGTCGTCGCACCGGAACTCGTCCTCCTCGCACTTGTCCGTGCACTCTGGGACGACCCACCCTGCGGAGCACAGCGCCGGCACCAGCTGACAGCGGCCCCGCAGCCCCGCGGCGCACCTCGCCAGGCGCTACCCGTGGCCAACTCGTACCTGAGACCGCCACCAGAAGCAGGCCCAGCACGGCCAGCGATGCACCCGCTCGCGCCGCCGCCGCCGCTGCTGCTGTCATGGCGGATGTAGGTCGCAGACTGCCGCTTCCGACCTTCGGGGCGCAATCTGCGTCCTCCATGCAAGAGGGATCCAGCTGGGCCGGGAGGCCGCGGGGGGTCCGCACGGGGGTCAGCGGGGGGGCAGGCCGCGCGATAGCGAGCTCCGCGCGCCGCTGTGGGCGACGTGCGACTCCAGCGTATGCAACCAGGGCGGAGATGAATCCGTCCGCAAGGTCACGCCCACACGGCCAGCGCCCGACACCGCTCCAGGACACGCGCCCTCCGAAAAACTCGGTTTTTGCCACACATTCTCATTACATTGTCTTAAGGTCGTCAAGCCCGCGCCGTCGCGGCTGCTCACCTCCGCACACAGCCCCCTCCTCCTCCCCCTTCCGATTGGCTGCTGGGGCGCGAGCCTCGAGATGAAGCGTAGCACTCAGTCGTGCCCGAGACGTGAGGTGTGTGGCACCTGGCGGCACTTTCAGCCGGCACCGCGACTTCCACTACCTGCACGCAGTTTTCCAGGTGCGGCAGTCCAGCGTCACAAAACAATGCTTCTGCAACAAGTCGTTTAAAAAAAAATGAAAATTAAGAAATTGTTTTCTTTTTCATTTGCAGTTGTGGACTATTGGTGCGCGGCGTTCCTCCGAAACGACTGTGGGCCATTAGACGTAGATTAGTCAACGACCGTCGGCGCGAGAGCGGTAGCCCCTGAAGAAGGCACACTGCCACGCAGAGCTGTTTTCCAATACCCATTTCACCGGCTTCAGACGACACTTTTGGTGTACTATTTTGGGGCATATGTTGAAAGTTCATGTATTTGTGCGCTGAAAACCTGCGACCTGTGGAACGAGCCGTATGCACAGCAGTGGGCCGCATCAGGGACTGGAACTTCGTCGTGCTACAGTCATGAATGGCCAACCACATGAGTGAGTAAACAGGCTTGCGTCAACCTCGCGTACCTTGAAACCTGCCTCACCTCCGATAAACAGGCTCAGGCCTCACTCGCCAGACATTTTGGCAACGGAACGGGGGAGCGGGCAACGTCCTCGCGATCACCTTCATTCCGATAACCTCCAGCCCGGCATGCTGTGCGCACCTCGCCGGCCCTCCTGTTCCGTACCCAACGCCCTAGCGGTCACGGTTTATCTGGCCTACATGTGCTACCGCGATGTCTACATCGTATCGGGCGAGACAAGCACGGCCGGCTACTGCAAAAGTACCGGCAGACGCTCTGAAAATTATGATTACGCAATGTTACGGCATTTCATTATGACTCGGCGGCATTTGTATTTTTTTTAAAACTAACAAACCGTTTGTTGTGTATTTAAATGTCATTTTCTACAGTTGATCCAGTTTAATAGTTTGTGTTTCTTCCACCGGGGAGTGTGCCAGAGAAAACCCACCTCAATAATGACGTCACCGACCGGTTTCACTTTCAACGAACAGCTGTTTTTACAGTCACTTTGCGTTATCTTATCGCACGTGCCATGAGAATCGGTGCAGGTGTGTAGTGGCTAGAAAAGGCACAGAATAAAAATTAGATTAGCTACCGATTTCTCGGCCAAGTTTTTCTGTTTCGCCTTCTGTTTATCGGTCCCTCTTCTCACGCTGTGAGCGGGGGAAAGGAGATGAAAGAGTTTAACATGGTCATATGCATACTGTTTGCGTAGGGCCCAGCCCGCCGCGGCGACTTAACTCTCGAAGGAAATCCTCCTAAGTACTGCGGGTCGTTCACAGTCCTCACAGAGATACACCGACAGAACACTGCAGCCACTCACCGCGATACGACTGGGTCGGCCAGGCGCGCAATGGTGAGTGTTCTCTGTGGAGACGTTTCACCCAGATCCGACAGGTCTGCACTCTCAATGACCGACTGCGGATCTACGTGAAGCGTGTGCTAAATGACCCAAATAGTATTATTATACACAAACGCCACCAGGTTGACACCACTGCAGCCGCAACGGCGGCTCCGAAGCCGGCCGAGTCAGCTGCTGGTGAAGATGTGGCTCACCAAGAAGGCAGCTCGCAGCGCCCCGGCCTGCTTCGGCGCCTCCACATCACCGTTGAGCCTGTCCTCTTCGCCTACATCTTCGCCTACATGTTGACGTCGGTCGTCGAGGAGGCGTTCTTCATGGACCGGGCGTGTCGCGTGCACCTCTCCCTGCCGGACCGCGTGTGCGACAACATCCAGAGCCCGGCCTTCAAGGCGGAAGCGGCCAAAGCTCAGGTAAAAGCGCGGCGGATTTCGTGTTGAACGTTGGACGAGACGAAAGGAGCTTCCTTAGCGTTCACTCCATGTTAACCGCAGGTTAAGGTGTCCAACTTTCTCCAATACACGAACATCGTGAGCAGTGCAGTGCCCACAGTGCTGGCGCTCTTTCTCGGCGCATGGAGCGACCGTCGGGGAAGAAAGTTGCCATTATTGATGGGACTGACCGGCATCACCTTCAGCTACACCATGCACGCCCTTGTGGCCATGGAGGGCGAGTGGCCGCTGGAGACCCTGCTCGCTCTGGCTTACTTCCCGTCGGCACTGACGGGCTCGGGCATCGCCGTGTTCTTCTCGACGCACAGCTACCTCACCGACGTGACCTCGATCGCCGACAGGTCACTTCGCCTGTCCATCTTAGACGGAGTGTATCTCATTGCCATGCCAACAGCGATCGCTCTAGGTAAAGTACTCAGCACGCGTTGCGGACCCGGGCCCGGTGCTGGCGTACAGTGTGGATGTTTCAAACTAAAATGGATTATTTTTGTCTTTCAAAAACAAATCAGGGTCCGCTTTGTTTGCATCTGTAAATCGATCATTTGTCATCATGTACCTCATAAACTCAGTGGTACTCCTAAGCACTGTGGTGTACAGTTATCTAGTTCTTCAGTGGCGGACGACGGCTACACAGAAGTCTTTCAAGGGCGGTAAGTTCATAAAGAATTAAAGTTTTAAAATTTAACATAATCATTACATATGTACATTGCTTTGTTGCCAGTAAACGTATGCACGGACTTCTTCGACAGGCGCCATATTGTCGAATCTGCGAAAGTAATCGGGAAAAGTCGGCCGAAATTCGGTCGGCTGCACTTGATTTTGATTATTTTAGCAACTGGAGTATTTAGTTTCCAGCGCAGTACGTTGCTAGAAACACTTTTTGACAGTAACGGACACCTCTTTCCCATCCCTTCACCGCACTATTTATTCCGCCAGATGAGCGACAGATAGCGTACTTGTACACTCAGATGAAATTTAATTGGACTGTAGACGAGTTCAGCAATTTTCGTACTGCTGAAGCGTCGTTTTTTGTCATTAGTGAGTATTTAAGTGCGACTCCTCGCCCTACCCGATAAGTTCTGTAAATTTGCATTTAAGAAAAATTAATTGAAAACTATTTGCCTTTACAGGTTCACTGTTTGGACCTATCATATTGACCAAGTGGTTGAAACTGAGAGACACCACAATCATTCTTCTGGCAGTCCCGCTTCACATGTCAGCCACAGTTGTGTACGCTACGGCCCAGGTCCCGTGGCTGTATTACGTTGGTAGGTCCTTTCTGTCAGATATGTGTCAAATCGCAAATCCCAAAAATAAAATTATTTGTCAAAAAATATCTAGCTTCATATCCTGAATAAATGTGCAGCTTTCTTCCCTCAGGTGCTGCGTTATCATCTCTGGGACCAACAGTTGCACCCATGCTACGTTCAATGACTTCTAAAATAGTGACAATTGAAGAAAGAGGTATGAAACAATACCATATCCATAACAAGCCAGGTGAAAGAAACATATATTTTTTAAATTATATATTCGATCTTTCTTAGGAAAGGCTTTTGTTATTCTTACCGTCGCTGACACACTGTTCCCGATGGCTTCGAGTGCTGTGTACAGTCAAGTTTACAACGCTACGCTGCTGTCGTACCCTCCTGCATTTTACTGGGTTACATTTTCATCTCAGGTTCTTCTGCTGTCCATAACGATGTGCGTTTAAAATTATTGATTCAAGTTTAACGTAAATTCAACGAATTTCGGTCAAGAGACATTGACCTTGCATGTGACGTTTTCACAGGTTTATCAGCCTATCTATGGCCCGGCAAGATAGGTTCACTGACGGCCCCGAGAGAGCCCGCGGAGCCCGCGATGTCACGGAGAGGCCGCACGACTGAGACTTCCGCAAACCAAATAATTCTACCTACCCCAACCCACATCAACAGGGCAGGTGCGCGCGGGGAGTGCGGCAGAGTTACCATTTTAAATTGAATTGCTATTCTCTAAAATAAATGTTTTCGGTATGAAATTTGTCGATTTATTGCTAACGCTGCTTTACTTATCGAGACCACGAGACTAAGGCGAAGTCGTAAAGCTCAAACCATAAACTTTTCGATTCGTGATCCGTGAGACTCGTAGAGTACACCCACCACACGTGGCAACCACCGCCGTATAAAGAGGGACAGAGTCACTGCGGAGTTTAAATTGACTCTCAAGATGATTCGCCTGGCTGCTGTGGTTGCGCTCTCTGTCCTGGTTGGTAACGAACTTCAGCTCATGCTTTAGAACCTCCGCTCTTCCGTCCACTATGATACAGAGTGGCTAGAGCCAGAGCTCATTACTCGTGCTACTAACCAATTTTTGACCCCTTTCGACTTTCTTTATGGAAACCCTAACCTACCTCTCCACATGTATCTTCCAGTCATTAAAGGACAGCTGATCCATCAAGTATTATCTTATCAATTATCTATCATCATCGACACAATACAACACATCCCTTTTGGAACAGGCAAACTCGTGTGAATGCAACCGTGTGAACATGATTCTAAATAATCTAAATAATTTTGCTTTCACGAAATATCTAGAACGTTTTGCGAAAATTTACGACTGTTTGGCTATTCGGGCGGGCAGACATGTTGTGTCACTAGCCTCATTCCCGTACCTACGGTCCAAACTTGTTTTTATTTCGCTACGAAACACAGACACATACAGCTCGGCCAGTTGGGTGGCCTACCCTCACGACTGCAGGCGCCCGCTCGCCTCACCGGCTGCGTAGTACACACATGACAACCTGTGCACTGCTAGTTCCGCGGAGGTTCGTCCACTTGAGAGTCTTGCTTGACGCTGAACAGAGGTGGCTGCGCCATTCCAGCAATACGCAGCTTGGTGTGCGCCGGTGGCTCAGCTACCTGAGACTCATGCGGAGGCCCGAGCTCGGTTTTACCTTCACTTCCAGCGAGACCCCGTCTTGGCGGCTCGTCTACTTGGGATATGTGGTTGACACTATCCACAAGCGGTTGCGCCTGTGCCGTTCCCAAGTTTGCGCTCGGAGGTGGTTCAGCGACCTGCGATTCGTCGAGACGTCCGTTGCGGGTTCTAGCTTGATTTCCAATGGGACCGCGTTTTGGAGGTTCAGCTATCTGAGACTGCAGGGACGCACTTTCGCTTAAGACGACTGGCGCATCCTTCGCAGGTGGCTGGTCGACTTGGGACTGATGCGTTCCACTGCGCAGAAGTGCCGCCGACGGCGCAGGCTGTACAAGGCAGCCGGCGATGACCTGATGAAAGCGTGGACCGCTGAGTTCACTTTGCCTGCTTTCGAATGACTAATGCTACAAAAGCCTAGATTAAAAGTGACTTCATCACCCATGTATAAACATAATAACAAGGTGAAAAGGGCTAGCTTGAAAGGGAGTATTGAGCTTTACCAGCAACACGAGAGCTTCCGAGCGCTGCGGTGTCATGACTGCCGCCCCGGTCCGATATGGGACGGAACACTCGTGACTTGCCCTATCGCTAACGTCGTCCGTTCGTGTCCTAAAATCGTGCGGGGACACATTTTCTTGAACATTTTCGCAGCTCGCATATTTTCTTAATTTTTTAAATTGGCGATGGTATGTAACACGACCTTTTGCTCTCGGGGCGCTTTGAAGGATTTACTGTAAGAAAGGCGATTACAGTTCACCATTCACTGTTTAATTTCGATAATGAATACCGCTTCCCAAGACCCGTCTGAAAAATATCGACGGTAAATGTCTATGCCCACACAGGGTAGCTGTTTGAGTTGGGGTATGTTTTCGGAGGAGGGCTGGTGTCGGGTCCTACAGAACTTGTTCGGTTTTCTTCCCGACTGAGATCGTTCCTTTCAGGTTCGGCAGTGCCGAGGGTCGGGGCGGTGGTGCCAGGCTCACTGGTAGGGCTCGATTCGGACGCGAATGCGGATGTCGTCGCTTCGCGGCCGCCTTCTTCGTCGTCAGCGTCTGTAGTCTGAGCGTCCTCCCCCGGCCAGACGATGCTCTCGATCCACGGCACGTAGAAGTAGACCCTGGTGTAGACGCCGGGCACCGTGCTGCACCCGATCCCGAACGAGGAGAGCCCCACGACCTTGTACATGCAGTAGGGCTCGTCGGGGCCCGTGGTCCCCAGCTGCAGCGGGCCCCCGGAGTCTCCCTGGCAGGCGCTGTGGCCGTCGCCGCCCGCGCACACCTGCAGCTCGTCCAGGATGCCGGCCGGCATGTTGGCCTTGCTGTCCACGGCGTACGCCTTGGCGCACGTCCTGTGGTCCGCGAGGGCCAGCGTCGCCTTCAGCAGCCGGTCGCTGGGGAACCATTCTGCGCAGAGGGAGCAGGACGACATATGAGGGGCGCTCACCAGAGGTCCAATACACTATTAGAAACATATTTTTTTGAAACAATTTTTTTTTTACAAAAACTGTGCAATAGAAATTTTTCTGGTGTTTTTTTTAGCAAATCGAAAAGAATTGCCCAAATTTGAAAACAAATTTTATGGATAAACCAGCTAAATTTGTTACGTCAATCACATAAAACGTTATGAAAACAATCTTTGAATTTCTCCCTGGAAAGTTGAAAATATCGAAAACGGGATCCAGATTTCGCAACAGTTGCTTGGAATTTCTTAGAAAGGTTTCTCACGGTACGCCGTGCGCCCCCAGCCGATCTGCACGGGGTCCCGGCTCGGGTCCAGGGTGGGCTCGGTGTGCAGGCAGGCCGGCCGCACGAACGCCGTCATCTCGGCCGCGCTCTCCAGCCGGAGCAGCGCGATGTCGTGGTAGCGCACGGGCGGCTTGTAGTCGGGGTACTTGATGCGCTCGGCCACCGCGATCGTCTGGGGCGCCGCCTCGTCCGCGTCCGTCGACTTGTCCAGGTCGCCCAGCAGGACCCAGGTCGCGGGGATGGTCCTGTCAGACAGAGAGGGGGGTGAGGTCTCGAGGCAGGCCTGACTTGAGCGGGGTGGATCGTGGCGTCGGTCGCGGCGTCGGTCGCGGCGTCGGGCCCGTGCTGCCAACCCACCCCAGCGACACGCAGTGCGCGGCGGTGAGGACGAAGTCCGGGGAGATGAGCGACCCGCCGCACCGGTACCGGACCTCGCCGTCCTTCTCGAAGCCGATCGCGGCCTGTGCGCAGAAAAGGGGGAGTCCATACTGGTGATTCATGTACAGTTCACAGGATATCTGGATATCTCCACATTCTCCCTGCCCTTGACGAGCTATTTCTGCCGTTCTTTTATCCGTGTATACCATGTGCGGGAACTCCTTCGGCTTGGCGTGCTCCCCTCCCACGACCAGGGCGTCCACCGAGATAGCGCACGAGTCGACCACGATGGGGTCGGCCAGCAGCGTCGGCGAGAAGTCCTCCACGAACACGAACTTGGCGTACTCGGCGCACTCTGGGCACACACACACACACAAACGATGTAACAAACTGAACACCCATTCGGTTTGTTGTACCTACAGGTACGTACTCTTTGCCGCGATGCTGCCCACGTCGTCGGCAGTGGCATTCTGAGGCGGCGAGGCGACTGGATCCGTCTGCTTCTTAGTCGCGGTCTGGTTCGAGTTTTGCTCCGCTTTCCCTGCGTGTTGTTCCTCCTCCGGCCGGGTGCAGCAGACGACGGGGATCATGCCGAGGTAGCTGCATATCTCCGGGTACTCGTCGTGCTCCAGCTTCTGCCTCGCGCTCGGACACTCCGTCAGTAAGGCGCACACCCCCCGCAGCCCGGACGCGTCGGTGCACGCGGCACCTGCAGCAGAGGACATTGAGCAGCTCTCCCGTGGGTCGTCGAGTGTCGGTACAGTCACGGCTCCCGGCACGATTCCGGACACTGCCTTCGCTCCGTCTCTGTCGCTCTCGTAGGGCGCTCCATGTCAGAGCCAGTGGCGTAGGAAGTCTCTGATTTTGGGGGGGGGGGCGGATATGTCGCGCATTTTGCCTACACCCAGGCGTTCGTTAAGCGGGTTGCCTAGCCCGGTCTCCGGTGACGGGGGGGTTTTAACCCCCAACAACCCCCCCCCCCTTCCTACGCCACTGGTCAGAGCGAGAGGGAGAGAGAGAGAGAGAGAGAGAGAGAGAGAGAGAGAGAGAGAGAGAGAGAGAGAGAGAGGTCCGAGAAGACGACAGTGATTACGGCTCTGCGGACGGTGGTGGTGGTGCGCGTACCCTGGTGTAGGTGGTCGGCGCCGACGAGCAGGGGGGCCACCACGGCCGCCACCACAAGCGGCCACAGAGACATGGCTGCGTCACGGCGTCGCGACAACGACTCGGCACAACATTGTACCACCACACAGAGTATCTGCGCGCTCCGCCGCGCACAGCGGCGCACAGCGGCGCACAACGGCGCACAGCGCACAGCGCACAGCTCCCTGCGGCCCGTGTGCGCGCGTCGCGTCCCGCCGCGTGCCGCGCCGACAGGCTACTGACTCACTCACTCGCCGCCGCCATGCCGCCGCACTCCGGACCAGGAACAGGTTTATTAATACCGGAGTGCCGTCATTAAGGCCCACCTCGCAATCTTCTTCCCCCCCCCCCCCCCTTCTTCTGTGCGCACGCACCGGTTCCGCAGTTTCGAGTCTAATTCGCCCGCGCCCGCTGCTGTAAGGGGGCATGGTCGTGGAGAAGTTTGCGGCTACTTTTTTTTGCCATTTATTTATTATTTTCGCATCTCTTGGGCGCGTGAAATATTTTGGCGAGTACAAAAAATCATTTGCGACAAACGTGTTTCCTTCTTCTTCGGACAGTCAACGCTCCGTCTTTTCAACCCGCACCGGCAGCTGGAGCGCCCGGACGGTATGCAGCCAAGCCTACGCGGTCGCTGGAATCGATGCAGGCTGGGCTGCCTACCCTCCCGGCGCTACAACGAACGCGTTTGTTGGCGTCGGAGCGCTGGTTGGGTTGCCTACCCTCCCGGCGGTACGTCGCACGCGTACGCGGGCATCGGAGCTGGTTGGGTCGCCTACCCTTCGGGCGCCAGTGTTAACCATTTTCCCGTCCACCCTCCGAAGGATTTGTAGTTTCGTGGCGAATTCGTTCATCCATTTGTTCATTCGTTCGGGTTTGGCATTAAAGGTGAATCGATAGAAACTCAAAAAGTCAATTAGTAACCCATTTTAATTTCACAGGCAAAAAAAAAGTCATAAAACACTGTACAGGTATAAAACATCTTTTGAAATCATATACAAAAATACATTATAGACATGAAATGTACATGAATGTACACATGGATTTCGAAGAAATCAAGTAAGTACAAAATGCATTGTCAACCAATACAAAATATTGTTCCAATATCTTTTCACAAACAAACACTAGTCTATCAGTCTAAGAAAATATCAAAGGGAACATTTCAGTGCAAAGGAAAGTGAAATGTTATGGTTGCATTTAAAACATATCAATAAATTTAAGAAAAACAAATATATGGCTTTGCAGAGAACTGATTAACTAAACTAAACCTTGACTCCATAACTCTGAACAACAAACGTAAAGTGGTATAGAAATAAGGTTGTGATTATACAGATTTTGAAAAATTTACAGAGGTCCACAAAATTTTCTGCTGCATACTCATCAGACTCCAAAAAAAGGTAGGATGGACATCAACTAGATTTGGCACTCACTTATTTTTACCTCTCAACAAAACTGTATTCTATTATGAAGTATACTTCAAATGGGAAGAAGAAGTAGAAGCAGCAGATACAGAGAGATGTAAGAAATGGTTGCAGTGGGGAAGCAGAAGCAGGGATTTATTCATCTAACAGTCTCTATACAACTAACTTTGAGATCACAGGTTACTTTGTTTCTTATCTTACATCATGATAATAATTTATATATACACTTCTTGAGTATGTACAACTATAGACACATTTACAGGCAAAATAAAACAATCACATTTTTAATGGATAGTTCTGGCACGGTCTTACAATAAAGAGTACGTTGTCAAAGTAAAACAAGAAAAATAAGACTGATGACTCTGTTGGATGCACACGCTTTTTTTTTAATCCTCAAGAAATGAGAAATGAGAGAAATCTGTGGTAAAAGTAAAAAAAAAGTGGTGCACCAACCATATCACAATAATATAAAAGCTCTCAATTTACATTAAGATCAAACTTAACAAAAATGAACATCTTTTGATTTAGGACGTGCAGGTCAGGCCCTGCAGTTGACTATACATATCTTGTTAACTGGGCGTAGAACTCCTGTAGGCATGCATTGAGTTGGTGGAAAGTTGGCCTTTCTTCACTGCTCATGGCCCAGCAGTACGCCATCACAGCAAATCTAAGGAAAGAAACCGACACACATAAGTTGAGTCTGATTGCGAAAAGCATCTAGCTACTACACTAAATTCCACCAAACTGTCGAATTACTTACAGCTCATCGGGGCAGTTGACTGGCTGTGCTAGTCTGTACCCATCACGCAGGTACACCTCCATTTCGAAAGGATCTATTTCGATGTAAGGCTGCTGGGCCAAAGTGGTAAGTTCCCAGAGGAGGACTCCGAACGACCACTATAACACGAGAGAGAGAACGTAGTGAGCAAGCGAAACAAAAACGCACACTGCATTGACAACATTGTGTCACGTTGAGTGCACAAGTATAGCGGATGGGCTTACCACGTCCGACGCCGTGGTGAACGTCTTGTGCGACAGGCTCTCGATGGCCA
Source organism: Megalurothrips usitatus (assembly GCA_026979955.1). Taxonomy (NCBI): domain Eukaryota; kingdom Metazoa; phylum Arthropoda; class Insecta; order Thysanoptera; family Thripidae; genus Megalurothrips; species Megalurothrips usitatus. The sequence continues at coordinate 6,793,440 of CM049596.1, forward strand.
GCCACTTGACGGGCCTGTTCTCGTTGTCCCCGAGGCACTGGTAGTCGGCCGGGAACAGGTCGCGCGCCAGGGCGTTGTCCGTGATCTGCACCCGCAGCTTGTCGTCCACCCTGCAAACAGTCCGCGCACGGTGAGCCCGGGTCCGGGGCGGCCGAAGCGGCGGCGGGGCGGCGGGGGCGAGGGGCGGGAGGCGGGTACTTACACACAGTTGCGCGCGGCGAGGTCCCGGTGCAGCAGGCGCTTGCGGTGCAGGTACTGCATGCCCGTCGTCACCTGCAGCGCCATGTCCACCACCTCCTGCGTGGTGAGCGAGTGCGCGATGCCCTCGGGGCACTGCTTGCACTTGTTGAGGAACCGCTTGAGGTTCTGGTGGCCGCGCAGCGGGTACAGCAGGAACGGCGCCGTGTGGTCCTCGATGGACACGCCCAGGATGGACATGACGTTCTTGTGGCTGACGCCGTACATGGCCATGCCCTCCTGCAGCAGCAGCGAGATCTGCACCTGGGACGCGTGGTCCGTCACCGTCTTGACGAGCACCTCCTGCTCGGCGCCTTCCTCGTCCGCGTACGAGCCGCGGTACACGCGCCCGAACGTGCCCTCCAGCACCACGCTGCGGAGGCGCACGCGGCACCGCTGTATCGTGAGCTGCGCGATGCGCTGCTGCAGGTCCTCGTGGTGCCGGTCCTCGTGCGAGTGGTGCGTGGTGTGCGAGTGCGCCGCCTGCGAGCGCTCGTCCAGCGGCGTGTACGCCGAGGAGCAGGACGTGTAGGCGGGCAGCGGCAGCGTCGGCAGCCGACGGAAGGACGCGTAGCTGCCCGACTTGCAGCTCGAGGCCGCCGTCCAGTTGTTGGCGGGCGCGGCCAGCAGCCCGGGCTCCGCCAGGAAGGTGGCGGGGCCCTGCGCCGACGAGCTGGACGAGCCGAGCCGGGACTCCCTGCGCGACAACAACAAGGTTAGCAGCGTCCTGGCGGGGGACCCGTGGGGGGCGGCAGCGTGCGGCAGCGCAGTGCCTCCGTCAATACTTACTGCAGCATGTCGCCCTGGCGCCGCAGCTTCCGGGACCGGGCGTAGTAGATGGTGAGGCCGGTGACGATGACGGCGATCAACGAGCAGGCGCAGACCACCGCGATGTAGAAGACGTAGGCCGTGGGCAGCGGCACCGCGGTCTGCTGGGGGTCCGTGCCCGCGGCGACGAGGCCGCCGCCGGAGCCGACCGCCGTTCCGGTGGCCGTCCGCGACACCACCCGGTCAACTGTGGGGGCAGAGGAAGCGGGGTCAGAAACCGGCGACCGGCAACAACAAGGCAGACACGGCGGTGCCCTCTCCGGGAGGGAGGGAGCGAAGGCCAAGGACGACGCCTTACCCTTCAGGCAGATCTTGCGGCGGCGGAAGGTGAGCGCCGTCACGTTGTCGCGGCCGAGGGTCACGTTGACGCGCAGCACCACGTCCACCTCGGCGGCCACGTCGCCGGAGCATGCCAGCAGCACGCTCCACGTCTCGGGCGCCGTCGGCACGTGCCCCGACACGGACATGTTGAGGCGCGGCGCCGGCAGCGCCTCGCGGTTGTTCACGTCCACCGACACCGAGTAGGGCAGCTGCGGGGCAGAGGAAAGACTGTCAGCGACGCCGTCGTCAACAGCACCGTGAGCGTGCAGGGCGCGCCCCGGGCCGGGCACCCGCTGCTTATCGCACGCATTCTCAGCCCTCCCCCCCCCCCCTCCCCTCCCGTCCCCTCCGTTAACAAGCTACCGGCACCTCCGTACGACGTCCCGCCGCCCTGCTGCTGTGTAGGTGCGCAGCAGGGCAGCACGACGCACTTGGCCACGCCGCCAGGCCGCGGCCGGGGGCGCCAAGACCCCCCCCCCCCCCTCCCACTCAGACTATCGCTATCTCGCTGACAAGCTGGTCTGGTTGTACTAGTAGTACTCGTCTCACCACTTCCTCTCCCCTCCCCCACCCCCTCTTAACTGCCGGAGCGCGCCAGGAGCAAGTTCTTTTCGATCGATCGTCAATATACTATACACGACTCTCTCCCTCGCACGAGCTACACCTGCCCCCATGCAACTCGCCCCCTCTCTCTCTCTCTCTCTCTCTCTCTCTCTCTCTCTCTCTCTCTCTCTCCCTTCTTATTTTACACCACAAACACTCTGGCGCCCACACTCCTCCCCGTGCCCGCCCGCCATTCCCCTCACTTTTCCAGGACCCCTGGCAAACACCCGGGCTGGAGCTGGAGTCAGCCTCCGCTCTCCAGGCTCCTGCCGGCAGTCCCACTTATTTGCTCGCGCGTGTCACACTCGACGGATTCAATTACGTCGCTTCCACACTGCCGCCCCCTCTCATGCCCTCCTCAAAAGACAAAAAATATAAATAAAAATAAGAAAAAAAAACGAATGTAGAGATCGGCCGCCAGCCACCCCTGCGACAATTTGTACGGTAACCTTTGTCCTGGAGGAGGGCTGCGCCGTGAGTGCACCAGCCCTGCGCGGCGCGGCCGGGTGTGTAAACAGCTGCCGGGCGCAAGGCAAATGTTTATCCTCTCTGTACCGACACCGACCGAGGAGCAGGACAACGACAGTCGTCGTCGCGGTGTGTGGCCATACTGCCGGGACGCCCCCCCCCCCCCCCCCCCCCCACCTGTCGTCGTGAGCGTGATGCCGAGTGTCGTGTCGCGAGGATGCCGGCGACGCACCAACTTGTCACTCTCCGACATTCCGCCTGTCCAATCCGGGCTCCGAGTGGACGGGGCAGGGCAGGAGGGCAGGGGCCGGCAGCGGGGCCGGCAGCGCGGCCACTCACCACGGGCATACCGCGGGCAGGCCCCCCCCCCCCCTCCCCTCCACAAGGACCCGCCGCGGGACGAGTGTATAGTAGTACTACACTAGAACATGTTGAGTGCGAGAGAGAGAGAGAGAGAGAGAGAGAGAGAGAGAGAGAGAGAGGTACATGATGATGATGATGATGATGGGATACTGACCGGTCGGCTGAGGCTCTGCCAGGTGAAGGCCAGGCTGTCGATCTGGGCGGGCACCGGCACCGTGAAGTTGAGGGCGTACTCGTTGACGACGCCCTCGCGCACGTAGAACAGCTCGGCCGACAGACCTGCAACAGGGGAACAAACGAGCGTGAGCATGAGGGGCAATACAAGCCGTGTGTGTGTGTGTGTGTGTGTGTGTGTGTGTGTGTGTGTTAGGTCTAGTCCCGAAATTTTCAAAGAAATTTTCGGGAGAAATCAACAATTTTTTTTTAAACTTTTAGTTTTTTTTCTGGAATATTATGTTTATTTCCCGAATATTACCCTAGTATATATATATATATATATATGTGTGTGTGTGTGAACGTGTGCGTGTTACTGCAGCCCCCTTTGGCACGGCCCCCTGCGGCTTTCACCGATGCGCCGCGGGATAGCGGCACGAGCAGCACCGCGTCGGCCCATGGCGGCCTATGGCCACATGGCCGCTTTATGGCGGACATCACGTGACAGCGGCCGGCCAGCCCCCCGGGGACCCGTGTGCGGCGGCATCGGTGCGCGCGGCCGCGTCCGAAACGGCCCACGCGGACAGCGCGCGCTGCTGTGACCACAGTCCGCGTCCGGGCTGAGGCTGCGTCCGAGGCGGCCGCGGCCGGCCACCACGCCCGGCCCGGACCCCCGGCCTCGGCCTGGGGACCCTTTGCCGCCGGGGCCGGGCCGGGGGACCGTCGTCCACTTTCGCAGATTGCAGCCGTGATATAAGCGGCGAGCATATCGACTGCCTCCGGCCGGCCGGCCGGCGGGGCGTGGCGGTGTGTGCCGGCGGCGTGCCGGCGGCGTGCCGGGAGGAGGACACTACCAGTCGACGCGGCCGCACCAAACTCGCAAAAGGAAAGAAACACCCGAACGGAACGGAACGAGACGGGACGGGGGACGCGACAGTCTGCTCCCGGTGGTGGCCCCGCCTCCGCCACGCCCCGTCCCCGGGTCCCGGGTCCCGGGCTCCGGACACGGGCACCACGACCCGACCCCGGCTCCAGCCAGAGGCCTGCAAATGACCACACATTCGGGGCGAGAGAGAGAGAGAGAGAGAGAGAGAGAGAGAGAGAGAGAGAGAGAGAGAGAGAGAGAGAGGGAGGGAGAGAGAGGGAGGGAGGGAGGGAGAGAGGGAGAGAGAAAGGCCCTGCAGATGCCGACGTCGTCCCTTCGACGCATCTACGTGCAGTATCCCCCCTTCCCTCCTTCTCCTCCCCCCTAATTAACATAGCCCTACGATAAACGAAAACGAGAGAGAAAGAGAGTCCTTAAAATTCCGCCGCCACCGACCGTCCCTCTTAACGAGGACACGCACACGCACACACACACACACACACGAAGAGAGCATCATCCAATGGCCGCCGCGCGCGTCGCTTACTACACTAACCATTCCGATAAATATATGAAGAGTGCCGCTCTGGGCCACGGAGCCACGCCATGGCCGTTCCGCTCGCAGGTCCACATAATATGATATTTTCATCGGGGGCCGGTAAAGTGCTCTCTGCTTCTGCTACTGCACTCCGCAGGGACCCATATCGCCCATTTCGTATGCGGGTGTCCCAAAGGAGAGAGGGAGAGGGCGAGAGAGAGAGAGAGAGAGAGAGAGAGAGACGCTATGCACCGGCCCTGACACTGTGGCACCTCGTCTCGTTGGGGACACGAGCCTTTACTATTTGCGCCCGTCACGTGTGAGCGTGTGTGTGCGTGCGTGTGTGTGTGTGTGTCCGGAAGGTTTGGTGGCGGCCCGCTGTGGTCTGGGCCCGTCAGAGGGGAGCTGTCCTGTCCGTCCATCCGCCTGACGCGAGGGGACATAATGTTTGTTTGGCTTCCAACTTTTTTGGGGGAGGGGCCCTGCTGCGCCTCCCTCCCCTTTCTCTCTCTCTCTCTCTCTCTCTCTCTCTCTCTCTCTCTCTCTCTCTCTCTCTCGCTCTGTCTCTCTCTCTCCTGCCCGACGTCTCCGCACCAATGATTCGGGAAAAAGGGGAGAAGGGTTAACGTTACGACGGAAGAGGGGGGGGGGGGGGGGCGTTCCGAGACGCACATTATTTTTATTTTTTTCGGTTTTTGGGGAAAACATTTCCGCGACGCAAAAGAGCGGCGGCGGGGCGGAAGCCTTGGACGGCCGCGTCGACGGATTTAGAGGGGGTTTAGAAGGGAGCCAAGCCGCACCACGGCGACGCGGCCGCAGGCCCCGCAGGCCCCGCAGGCCCCGCAGGCCACGCAGGTGTGAAAACACTAAAAACGCAGCGCGGATGCGCGCCGCACCCGGTCAGGCCCGATGAAGTGAACACACGCTGCCGAGTTTCCCGTTTCCAACATAATTTTTTTTTTCACCCCGCGACGAGGAGAGGACAGATCTTACCCTTTTTATCGGGGTAGCGGGGGGATGGGGGGGGGGGGGGGGGCTCAGGTGGGGATTTTGAACAGCACATCGGGGTGCACTTTACTGCTGGGGCGCGGGGCCCAAGCCGGCGTAGCGGCAGCAGCAGCAGCGGGCCATGCGGTCAGGGAGGAAGGACGAGAGTGCAGCAGCAGCAGTAAGGGCTTGGCGCTGCCGGCAGGGCGTGGGGGACCACCGGGGTGCCGGGCGGACGGACACAAGGGCTTCGTTATGCCGGGCGGCGGTGCCTGGCCCCTGGCCCTCGGCCTGGCCAGTGTTTGGAGTAACCACAGGAGCGGGACTGGGCCGCCGGGCCGCCGGGCCGCCTGACGTGCAGACGTGGCAGCGGCGGGCTCGACTCGAGGAGGAGCAGGCCGTCGGGAGAACAACCGACCAAGGTGTGCGGCCGCGGCTGCGGCACAGGGCACCGGGGGCCGTCTGTGTTTAGGCGTCGCTGCCGAGTGTCACGTCACGTCCCAGAGCCGCACACATGCGGCGACTAGCATGACGATGACGGCCATGATGACGATGATGATGCATGGGCATCTGCTTGTGAGGGGGAGGGGCCCGCCCGGGCCCCCCCGACACAGGAACACGAGGCTCATTCCAGAGCGACAGCGAAAAACAACCGACAAGCTAAACTCGGCCAGGCTTCGTGATGGTTTTGCACGCACAACGCACACACACACGCACGCGCGCACACACACACACGACATGGAAAGAGGAGTGTGTGTGTGTGTGTGTCTCACGAAGGACTTATGGCTGTTGCAGCCCGGCAGAGCGACGCCCCCCTGCTCCGCTGCCCCGTGTCGTGTTGCAGGGGGGCCCCCACACCGCCCCGTGCAGACCCCCCCCCCCCCCCCCCCCCCCCGTGTCCCCCCGAATATTAATCGGTCCATGTCGCTAAAAATGACTCTCGTTTACTCGTTGTTGTGTTCGCCTCGGGGTGTTTTCAAAAAAGTCCTAACAAGGCTGCTTCTGCTGCTGTTGCTGGAGAAAACCGGGCGGCTGCCAGCTCGGCCCCCGGCCGCGCGGCCGCGGAGCCCCTCTCAGCAGCGTCCACGCTTTCGCACCTCGTCGCCACGCACCCCTTATTTCTATTTTCCTCCTCATTTTAATACCGCAAAGCGGCCGTGCGACAGCAGAAGCGGCGCTGCCCCCAATCAGCACAACAAGGCGGCTGCAATATTTTTTTTTTTCATTTTCTTTAATGCAAAATAAAAATCGGCGCTCGCCGTTTAAAACGGCTCAAGAGGAGGCTGCGGCTGCTGATCACGGGAGGGAACGAGAGCGAGTGCGAGTGAGTGAGCGAGAGAGCGAGAGAGAGAGAGAGAGAGAGAGGGGGGGCAGCAAGCAGGTGAGTCGAGACAATCAGGGCGCGTACACATAGTGACGACGGGCCCACATGACGGAGACGACCATCTCCGTCGATCGGAGCGAGAGAGACGGACGGATGACTCGCCCGGCCGGGCCTGGCCGGTGCTGAGCGAGCAGCCACCCCGCCTGCTTATCACCACTACCCCGGGGGCCGGGAGGGGGCCGGGAGGGGGCCGGGAGGGGGCTGGGAGGGCTAAACCAACAGAGCAGACCCTCGTCACCGGACACGTCGTAAAATAAAAAGGCCCCGCTGCTGCAAGGCGTGTGTGGAGCGGGGCGCGGCGGGCGCGGCGGGCGCGGCGGCGCGGCTGCGGCATATGTGCACCGAGGCCGTCATCGTCCACGGCCACTCGGCCCGCGGGGAGCTGCGGGGGCGCCGCGGAAGGTGCGAGCGAGAACATACGCGTCCTCTCTCTCTCTCTCTCTCTCTCTCTCTCTCTCTCTCTCTCTCTCTCTCTCTCTCTCTCGGTCCCTTGCAAGAGCCGTAAAAAAGTCAGGTCCCACAAACCTTACGATAAGGGGTTGACTATTAGGTCGGTCTCAACCCCAAAAAGAGACTCCCCCCGACCGCTGCACTTCCCGGAAGGCCCTGGGCGATAACAGCAGAAAGGGGGGGGGGGGGCGGGAGCGCTGATAAAGATATATTTCCGCACACACACACACACACACACGCATGTGCACTAGGTCAGGTCCCATGAGCGAGGTGTGGGGGTGAGCAGCAGGAGACTTGAACGCACCGTGCCGGCAGCAGCAAGACGTCAGCGGCTCCCCGAGCCAAGATGGCGGCCGCGGCCGGGACTGTATAGGAGCGGCGAGGGGCCGAAGAGGGGCCGATTGCGGCGGGCCGATGGGCGAGCGAGGCCCACTTACGGCCCCACTAACGAGGCCCCATTAGGGGCGGGACAATATTTGTCGACCGTAAGAGCGGTGCGTGAGAGAGAGAAGAGAAGGAGAGACCTAGAGAGAGAGCTAGAGAGAGAGAGAGAGAGAGAGAGAGAGAGAGAGAGAGAGAGAGAGAGCACGCATGTGAAGGAGCGTTGCTGTTACGTGGTTCGTGCACAGCACGCTGTCCCCAGCATACGCCGTCACGCTACGCGGCGACCCCGAACGGGGCTCGCTGCGCCACATCAACAGGTCAAACGCCTCGCGATTGGTCGTGCGGCACATTCGATGCAGCATCCCCCAGAGAGAGAGAGTCAGAGAGAGAGAGAGAGAGAGAGGGAGGGAGAGAGAGAGAGAGAGAGAGAGAGAGAGAGAGAGAGAGAGAGAGAGAGAGAGAGAGAGAGAGAGAGAGACTGAGGGCCGGGGTGCGGGCGGGGTGGCCGTCGACGGTCTCCCCCCTCCCTTCTCTCGCACCCCGGATGGCGCGACTCTCCAGGAACGTGACGTTTGCGACTCCAGCCTTCACGTTCCCACGTGTGTGTCGGCCCGCACCCTCGGCAGCTGGGGAGGGGGTGTCGGAGGGTGGCTGCCGCCGCTGCTGCTCTAGCGCCTCCGGCCACCTCCGCAACCCCCATTAGGGAGCGCAGTCGTGTCCCGCCGTCGCAAGTGTCACATAAAACAGAAATGTCCGTGTGTGTGTGTGTGTGTGTGTGTGCGTGCGTGTTCCAGAAATCTATTCCAGCTGCTACGCGCGGGACTGGGGAAAAAAAATTACACAGAAATATTCGTCTCCGCACGGGGAAGCGGTGAGCCGGTCGGGATAGGACCTCGTACGGGGAGACCCACAGGACACCCCAGGACACTCCAGGACCCTCCAGGACGGCCCGGCAGCACCGACCGACTTTAGAACCAAACGTTCCGACCCGCGGGCAAGCGGATGGGGCTCTGCCGGGGCCGCGGCCGCAGAGGCCTCGAGTGGCCACAGGCGGCCATGAGGCAGGCCAGACGCAGCGCCTCATGCCGCATGCCTCATGGTGCCTCATGGTGCCTCATGGTCAGCCCATCCCTCAGCCATGAAACAAGCAGCAGCACCACCGGGCTTTATAGAAATGCCCGCGGAGATGGTGCGCTCCGCCAGCTCCGCGCAGGGAAGGAATAACAGGCGGTTATTACAGCTGTGCGGTGAGGCGGCCGGTGCGGTTGCCGGCTGGCTGCGCTGACTGGCCGGCTGGCGGGGCTGGCGGGGCTGGCGGGCAGGATCCTCCGCCGCGACCAGCCATAGCCAACAGGCACGAGAGATTTCACCGTTTCCACAGCGTCGTGTGGTGTATATCCACCACCACAGCACATCATAGAGCACCAGAGTGAGGGAGTTCCCTAAGCCCTACAAAAGTTTTTTTTTTCTCAAGAAAAGAATGCCAATAATCGAAAAACGAAATTAATGAGAAAATCAGAAAATTGCATGGGCAACCGTTGCGAGGATATATTCGCTGCTCCAGCTGCATGGGCGCTTCCAGGAAAAGCAGCGCGCTCTTTGAGAAGCGGCAGCAGTCCCCCCCCCCCCCCCCCCTCCAACCCCCGCCCACGGCTGCCCTTGCATAATTGTTTACTTTACCTCGCAAAAGCGCACAGCGACGGCGCCGACCAGAAAAAAAGCGCGCAGCGCCGCGCAGAAAATTAACCAGACGGCAGAAGAAGAAGAAGAAGTGGAAGAAAAATGAAAAGTGTTGGCCCCTCGGCAGGGCCAAATAACCACCTTCTTAAGTACACAACACACACACACACACACACACACACACACACACACACACACACACACACACAAGGGCGGAAAAGTGGGGTGTTCGTACAGCAGAGTAACCGCGGCAAGGGGAATTAATGAAGAGCGGCGACGGCCGGGCACAATGCACACTCACGGACGATTTGATTCTCTCTTTAAAAAATTTTCTTTAGTAAAGCCGTGGTGCGCGCGCGGGTTCGAATCCCTTCCAGGACGCCTTTTTTTTCCCCTCAAGCCGCTCTCACGCGGCGGGCGGCGGTGTTGTCTTAGGACGACGTCACGCCACTGGGGCGGGGCGCCGACAATACCGACAAATTAGAGAAATGAAAACGCTTATTGTGGGGCGCTACATACAATGGTGCGGGGGTCGGTCCGGCAACGGGGTCAACCCGTGTGTGGAGAGGCGGCGCCCTCGGCGGACAAGCCTCCGGACTCCAGGCGAGACTCCAGGAGCCTCCAGGAGCCTCCAGGGAAGCTTCCAGGAAAGCCTTTAGGAGTCTCTAAGGAAGCCTCCAAAAAAAGCCTCCAGGAGCCTCTAAGGAAGCCTCCAGGAGCCTCTGAGAAAGCCTCCAGGAAAGCCTTCACTAACTAATGGAAAATTTAGTCGTCGTCCTCGTCTAGCACGTTTTTCCTCTCCCTCTTGATTCCTCCAGCCGGCCCGGCTCCTATCGAGAAATGTATATATTCCATCTGAATGTGTGTGATTGAGCGATAGGGGGTTGGGCTAGGCCGGCTAGGCCGGGCTCAGGGCGATAAACTGAGGGCCCCAGCGACACAAAAAGGAAACAAACCGGCGACCTAACCGAACGTGAGGGAAGCCATCGCTGCGCTCCCCCTCTCTCGCTCCCACCTCTCCACCACATCTTCCATCTCTCTCTCCCTCCACACACACTCACACACACACACACACACACACACACTCACGATGTATATTTGTAATGGCCCCCACAGCCACGCGGACGAGATGGCCCTGATTGAGATAATAGCGTGTGCGACGAGGACGGCCTTACGTGCTGGACCACGTGTGGGAGCGAGAGCGGCGCGGCCTCGGACACACCCCCTAGCTGAGGGCTGCAATGACCGCAAACACAAGTGCACGTCTTCATTTTTCGAGAGTAGCAGCAGCAGCAGTAGAATAACTCCGACCGGCAAAAAAAAAAAAAAAAACGGAACAATAAAGGCGTAACAGCAATAATGCGATGTAAAACCCACTGCCGGCGGGACTCGAACCCGCGACAAGCGGCCGTCATAGAAGGAAGCCATCCCATCCCGATCACGTAATCCCCGGCAGGCGACAGTGACTTCCTCCCCCCTGCGGAGGAAGTGCAGCCCCGCCACTGCCGCATACATCTCCATGACAACGACGCCACAAGGACATATTCGTGCGCACGCCCCGCGGCTTTGGTCGCCTCTGGCCTCTTTAGGGATGCATGAGTGGCTCCCCCTCCCGCACCACCGCCTCCCTAAAATCACGCGGAGAAAATACGCCGCCGGGCGTCTTCTGCTGCCAAACTAACTGTTATTGGAATTTAAGGGAAAAAAAACATAAAAAAATAATAGCGGTGGAGAACCGCCGACTGCTGCTTTTGCAACCGCGACTCTACAAACGCCTACGTTCACCAAATTTTCTCCCCCAGAATGGTGAGAGTGTTGACGTCCACGGCAATCAGCCTAAAACGACTCCCGTGTCCGCAGATGTTGCTCGTGAAGGCTCACTCCCCGAGCCCCTCTCCTGCCGCGTCAATAGCCATCCCGTCCGCACGCCACAGCGAGCCAGATTCGCGCGTCTCTCTCTCTCTCTCTCTCTCTCTCTCTCACACACCGCAGCGGGGCGCACCGCTCGCACTCATTAGACAGAGATGGAACAACACACTGCTCCTGCTGCTATGCCGGCCATTCGTCCATTAATTAAAAGCCGCCCCAGCGGCAGGCCAACCCTCTCTCTCTCTCTCTCTCTCTCTCTCTCTCTCTCTCGCATATAAGTTCTCCTTCTGCCGCCCACAGCGACGTGCCGAGGAGGCCCTCGCATTGCATTAACGCCGGGTGTTTGAATCACTTTGACTGGCAGAGAGTCTCCCTCCCTCGCAGTAAATAATTAATCACGATAAATATCCACTGAAGCCGTTCTGAATAAATTATAAGTAGAGAATACGCGACTCGCGACAACAACAGCAACGGTCCCCCTCACCCCGGCGCTGCAGCGCTGCCTCACTGCCACTCGGAATTTCTATTTCGTTTTCGCCCCATTTTTTTCCCCTTCTTTCTCTGTATTGTTTTCTTTTTTTAAAAATTGCCGACGGTATACAAATAATATTCGATAACGACGGAGGGCGTGCGGTGGCGGCGGTGGATGCAGGTGTCCTGTCCCCCCCTCACAGCACAGGTGTCGAGTTACCGTGGCAGACAAGGTCCATCCGGGGGGCTCCGGGCGGCCAGCAGGGCGGCCGCACGGGACTCTTCCGCGACGCCTGCGCTTGGCGCCCGGCAGTTAGCTGTGCGCGTTCCGCTCAACACACACCACGCCTCCAAATGAGAGCAAACGTCGCGAGGAACCGAGAGACAAGATCCATGTCTGCGCAACACACCCCTCTCCTTTCCTCACAAAAAAAAAAAACGAAAAAAAAACCAGGACGTTTGTAGCATGTCATTTCCATCTGCTATGCGCCAGCCACCAGCAAACATGTTTTTCGTTGGCGTTGCCAAAAGTTATAGGGAAGGCAGGCACACAGGACGCAGTGCAAGGGCGGACCAGTGGCTGAGGCGAGGCAGGCCCCTGGGCAGGACAGAGACCCTTCTGTAAGCGATACGGCCCCTCCCTCTCTCTCTCTCTTCTCTCTCTCTCTCTCTCTCTCTCTCTCTCACCTTTGGACTGAGCCTGTTAGGGCCCACGGCGGAGCAGACGCTTCGGCCATGGACCAAGGTATCACGTTTCGGGGTAACAGGTGGGGCTCGCTGCCAGCACAACAGCCTCTCTCTCTCTCTCTCTCTCTCTCTCTCTCTCTCTCTCTCGTCCGGTTCGGCTGGCAGCACTGCCCTGACTTACCGACACGCCCAAACTGCAAACACCACACACACACTCACTCACCTGCAACACACAGAGCAAACACAACAAGGTTAGAACAAGGTAGCAAACACGAGCAGCAGCGGAGCGCAGGCATCTCCACACACAGCCGGGGTAGTTCTGTTCTCCGCCACCACCGCGACGCTCGGACAGCGCTGCAAGCGGTGTACAACAGAGCTGGTATGCAGTGTGAGAGGCGCGGAGGGGCGGCAGCAGAAGCGGCGTTACGAAAGGGAGAGCGAGGGGGTCATTCACAGCGCTTCACACGACCGACCCTTTCGCGAAAATGAATGAAATGGCCATACCGCCACCGCCGCCCGCCGCCTGGAACTGGTCCACGTGTAGTGGTATTGTCCGCGCCGTACAATATGTATGTCTATATATGCAGAGAGAGAGAGAGAGATAGAGAGTACTACACTTCCCGCCTGCTCACACCTCCACACAATGCTCGAGGTGAGAGCAGCTGCGGCAGCTGCTAATGAGCATGCACAACCTATCTCTCTCTCTCTCTCTCTCTGATGATGACAGACTTGGAGGTCGAGGCCGGGCGGGGCCGATGACATCTGCCAGTGAGGGGCTATGCTGCTATAGTATCGCGGTGGGCACACACACACACACACACACACACAGCACGTCGCGTCCATCAACACTCCGTCAAGCGCCCTCTGTTTCCAGTCGATTGTTCCGAGGCCCGGCACATAGCGATACTGTGTGTGTGTGTGTGTGTGTGTGAATACGGTCACGTGTCCCTCGTATGGCTGCCGCTGCTGCTGACCCCTTCCACACACGGAGGAGGGGCGGATCATGTTTGCACTCCGGATCCCAGGGCGATGCGGCTCCATCAAACGGAAACGATTCGTAGGCACACACACGCGCGCACACGCACACACACACACGCACACACAACCCACCAGACCTTCCACCCACCCATCCACCCCTAGCTTTCCCTCTCTGTGCATCGGACCGTATCAAAATAAATATTTAATACAAAATAAGTTTTTTTTAATAAAATAAAATAACAAAATATTGTAAAACCATTTCATAAACCAAATCGCTCATCTACTAACAACCCCTTGTCTCGTATTGTCTTCACCAACAACACAAAAACACACACACAGTTGTGTAGTAACTTGACGCCTTCAAGGCTGGCGCAGATGCGCCCAACGTGTGCGTAGCAAGGCTGCGACCCCTCACACATGTACACACGCACACACACATGCAGTAGTAAAACACGAAACTGATTAGTTCGTATTTCAACATTCAATGTAATGTGTAGGAGGAGAGACAGTTCCCGGGCACGCACACACACACACATAACGCAAGCACGCACACACACACACACACACGTGAGGGGAAATGAAATGACGTGGGGCGAGTGAATAGCGGGGTCGGTAATTCGGACGATCCTGCCGCGCGGCACACACACACACACACACAATGCTAGAGGTGTCAAATGCAAGACGCGCTCAATGAAAACCATTAGGAAAGAGGGGGAAGGGGAGAGAGAGAGAGAGAGAGAGAGAGAGAGAGAGAGAGAGAGAGAGAGAGAGAGAGAGAGAGAGGGGGGGGGGGAATCTGGGGCAGGTATAAGGCGAGGACTACCGTCTTTGATTGGGGACACACAATGTGTGCGATTCTGCTCCGCCTGGTCCCGCGTGCGAAGAAAAAGAAAAGAAGAAAGAAAATAACTCATAAAAACGATACACAACAGATCTGCGCGTTCACAGGCGACACATCGAAAACGGATTTATATTATAATAAAGGGCGGAATTCTTATCTCATCATTCGACGCAATCTCAATCCCCCCCACAAAACCGGACCGTCCGCGCGCCCACACCTAGACACCTCTGTCCCCTCCCCCACTCCCTTCCTCCCACCTCCCTCTCTCTTTCTTTCTCTCTCTCTCTCTCTCTCTCTCTCTCTCTCTCTCTCTCTCTGTCCCTCTCACACACACGCCCCGCGGCAGTCCTCGAACAGAGCGCGTTGTTGGAGCCGATTCAAACGGGTACAGAGTCAAATAAGTCAATGTCTCGTTGGCGGCCCTCTTCCTCTCTCTCTCTCTCTCTCTCTCTCTCTCTCTCTCTCTCTCTCTCTCTCTCACACACACACACACACACACGGCGACGGCGGAATGCAGGTGAGAGTGAACGTGCGTGGGGGTGGAGCGGAGAGTCTCAGCTGACCGAGAAAAATAATTACTAATTGATATATATATATATATATACCCGCGCGCAGCACTTCGTTAAACCGCTCCGGACGGCCGCGGCCGTACCCTTCTACCCATAATGCATTCCGAGCCAACAGCGCCAAGAGAGCCGTTCTCCAGAGCCGCGCGGCGGAGGTACTCGAACCCGCGACCACCGACTCGGCAGCGGCTCCTCGTCACCGCAGAAGTGGTGGTGGTGGTGGTGGTAGTAATACCGCGATAAACTGGCGACAGTTGTGGAGCAGCGCCATGTTCTCATATGAGAGAAGCGACGCAGAAGACAATGGACCGTGTTCTCACCTCTCTGACACGGGAGGGGGGGGGGGGAGGCTGCTTCAAAGGGTTCCGCCCCTTTAACTTGATGTGTGTGTGTGTGTGTGAGTGTGTGTGTGTGTGTGTGTGTGTGTGTGTGTGTGACCTCGCGAGGGTCCCCGCCCCGCCACGCCCCGCCTGCGTATTTTGACACACGTCTCACACACACACACACACACACACACACCTCCCCATTGAACGCACATCGTCCGTGCAGTGGCTCACTTCTTCATGCGTCCCCGCCGCCGCCCCGATTGTAAAGCGTTGGCCCTGCACCGCCCGGGGCCGCCTGCCCGGCTGCTGCAGAGGGAGGGAGACGGGGATATTCGCCCTGCTCGCTATTGATTCGTGATTCGCGGCGTCGCATTGTCGGCACACAGCAGGACGGATTCACATTCAGTCGCAATCCCATATTCAGCTTCCGATCGCCCCCCGCGCGCGACGCAGCGGCGGCGACGACGACGCAGGACACCCTGCTTTCTTTTTTTCATTTTCCAATTTCGCCCTTTTTTATTTTATTTTTTCAATTGGCGGTAAAAGAGATGTGAAACAGACCCCTCTAACTCTTTTCACGTCACACACAGAGTCGCCACGCCAGCTGTTCTCCAGAGGCTGCGGCCACAGCTTCCAGCGGCGCGGCTCCAGCGGACCTCTGGAGCGGCGAGCACAGGGCACAGGGGCGTCCGGCCCCGGCCAGACGGATCTAGGAGACAGATCACCTTACAGCCGCGGCGTCGCCCCCAAAAAGACGGATGGAGACAAATGACGAGCGCCTGTCGGGCGGAGCTGGCGGCGGCGGCGGCGGCGGCGCGGGAACATTTGAATACGAAATTCGCCCCCACGAATGCAGTCGGCGCGGGCAACATTAATCCGGCGTGGCGGCAGCGGCGAGGGGCCCGGACAACTGCTTGCAATTCAATCAGGGCCGACACGGGGGGGGGGGGGGACTACAAATTGTAAACATGACCCTAAGTCGATCGGCAAACCTCCCCCTCCCCCCGCGTCCCCGCACAGGTCATCCCCACACAGTCAGCGGCACACACTGCTGCGTCCCGCTGTCCCACTCTCTCAGTTGGAGCAGCAACTGTACTGTAGGCGCTCTGACAGTGTCTTCCGATGAATAGTACGCAGCGGTGCAGTGCGCTCGCCTGCCTATAGTGTCGGCCCGCCCCGGCGGCGCACGCGTACACGTGGGCTGACGTCGCTCGATTTTTCCACCCCCAGCTGCAGTTTTAAATATCCAGTCTCCTTGTACGCGCGCGCACACACACAGACACACACACACACAAGGTGTACCGGTCGACCACCTCGCGCGGCTCCGCGGCTGGCCGAGTTGCAGGAGCGGACATATATATATATACATACATATATACCGACGGGGGCATTCAATGGAAATGAGAAACTGGTGCGGCAGCTGCGGCGAGCGCGGGCCGTGGCGCCGTGGCCCACTCACCGGCACGGCCAGTATACTTATTATCACAACTACCGGCGCAACACTACTGCTTGTATTCAATTGGGCCGTGGGACGATGACGGCGGCCATGACGATGACGGGATGACGACGATGACGACGAGGCGGGACGGGGGGCGTCGGCGCGGCTAGAGCGACGCCATGAATAATGGACGACTTCACACGCACTCGTCACTTGTTCGCACTTCCGAAAAATAATTACTGCCGCGGCAGGTACTATACACACGGCGTGCTGCTGGAGGCAGCCGCCCCCGCACCGCGTCTACGCGGATCCACCAGCACCGCGGGACGGGAGCTACAGCGGCGTGTCCCTGTAGACACCGCCGCGGACTGTATGTAGTCCGGCCGGCTGATGCTGACCGGTGTTGTTGTGAGTTTTAAGATTCGGTGACCGCGTTCATTAAAAAGCCAGGGGCACACGTCGTCCGGCGGGACCGCTCTCCGCGCTGGAGAACGTGTCCGGCTGGAGTCGCTGGAACCGATCTCCTCTCAGAGAGGTCCTGTATGGCGGGCCGCGGGCCGCCGGGCCCGGAGCTTGTTAGCGGCACGGGCCCGTGTGTCACACACACACACACACACACACACACACACACACACACACACGTCCCGCCTGCCTGTGTGGGAACACACCGCCGCCGCCGAGGCGCGGTGACACTCCTCACAAGGCGGAGGGAAAAAAAAATTTAAAAAAAAAATCAATTGTTGCCCGCTTTAATTGAATTTCTATTACACACACACACACACACACACGCCGTCGTCGCCAGGTGCAAATGCTGCAAGGCGGTGACACAGACGCACGGCGGCGGCGGCAGCTCTTTGACTGAGCGGACGTCGCTCCGCGGTACGGTGCTCCATTCACATTCACACTGCACCCCGCACACGGCTGCCGTCGCATTGCGATACACGACACTCTGCGGAACCTCAGGGTAACACAGTACCGCGACAAACGCTCTCTCGCTCTCTCTCTCTCTCTCTCTCTCTCTCTCTCTCTCTCTCTCTCTATCTATCTCTTTGTCTCTCTCTCTCTCTCTCTCTCTCTCTCTCTCTCTCTCTCTCTCTCTCTCTCTCTCTCTCTCTCTCTTAGACACACATTTCGGTTAGCAAATCCGAGAGGCCGAAGAGCGGCGGTCCAGTAGAGGCCTCTTTAACTGGTGTCTCTCCAGCGGGATCTCCAGCGGGGTCTCCAGCCGCGCTGACAGCTGTCACGCCGGGCCTCATTAGCACTCCGCGAGCGATACCGGCGATAAGTGATAACCAGCTAACGGGGTTACGTAATAACAGCCAGAGAGAGAGAGAGAGAGAGAGAGAGAGAGAGAGAGAGAGAGGTATGATATATAGAACGGGCATCTGGGGCGGCGGCGTCTGTCCACGCAGCTGGCCCGTGTGCGTGTGTGTGTGTGTGCGCGTGGCCTGTGGCCGCCACGCCCCGCCACAGGACCTGCCAAGCTCTCGCCTTGTATTTATGTACTTGTCGTCCCGCCGAGCGCGGCGCGTGCTGGGCGTATAGGCACCACACGCGCAACGAGGCGCGCCAGCTGTCTTTCCGATCGAGTCCTACTCATAAAATCAAACGGCCCTTCTTGCTTCCTCCTTCCACCACGGCCCCGCCCCCTCCCCTCTCTCACTCGCACCCCTTCCCTCACAGCCTTCCCGTTGTGTGTGTGTGTACCGACTCCAGTTCATCACTTCACGTGTTTCCCATGGCCTCCGCCCGCCCACCCCGGAGCCCGTGTGTTTGCTCAGGAGAGGTGCACACTGTGTAATTACTACGAGCCGTGATGAGCAATAAGTTATAATCGAAGGGGACGGCGGACAGCGACGGTCGCCGCGGGGTCGGCGACGTTCCGGGAGAGAGGGGGAGGGAGGGGGGCGCCTCGTGCCCGTTCGGCCAGGGCCATCCGGGACCGTCCGGGACGACGGCGGCGTCCGCGGCGCGTCGGCACCGGGCGGAAACGCCGTAAATTAAAAATCCCCCTCTTCCTTCTCTCCCGACTCTCTTCGACTCGTCGGTCGTGAGGGATGAGAGCCGATCAGGCCGCGGCCGCCGGGCCCCGCCGGGCCCCACTCGGGATCGGGTGCTGACTGCGATCGGACGGCCTGGCTATCCCGTCCCGTCCCATCCCATCCGCCTCAAGTATTATTTGCTCTCCAGGTGGGCGGGGCGGCCCACGGCGGGGCGTGGCGCGTCGTGGCTGCACGCGGGTAGGAATGCACCGGGAGGGGGGGGGGGGGATCAAGATGCGAGCCGCCGCTGCTGCGGTCCACACGGGCCCACAGGACAGACAGACAGACAGACCGCGGCAGCAGCAGCAGTCAGCCGCCGCCGCCGCCGCCGCCTTGTTGCAGACAAAACGTTTCCATCGACGCGTTCGAAACGTGTTTCCCGTCGGCGCTGCATTCGTTCCGTCTCGTTGTCGAACAGACGGGCGGGCGGAGGCGCCCCGCCCGCCCGCCGCCTCCCACCCTCTCCAGCAGCACGGCACGCTCCGCCGGTACATAAAACATGGCACGCGGCGTCACGGCCCGGGGAGGGGAGGCAGGAGGGCGGCAGGCGGACGGGGTGGAACGGGACCAGACAAGCGTAAGTGACTTATGGATGGAGGCGAAGCGTGACGGGACGCGGGGGCGGCCTACCGCCCGGGGGCGGCCGGGGCAGCGCCGTAGAGTCCTCCCGAGTCCATGCGGGCGGCGCCACCCCTGCCGACGCGCGGCGGGGCCGCCCGCCCGGGGCCCAGGTGCACGGCGCAGGCGGCGCCCTGCCGCGACGGCCACGCACACGCGACAGGCCAATCAGCCGTGCCGCGGCCGGTGGGACAGTCGGACGCTCCCTTCCCCCGCCGCACGCGACACGCACGCGACGACGCCCACACGCGCCACAGCCAAACAGTAGTTATGCGCGGCCGACCGCCGCGGCCCCCCCGCAATGAATGAATCAACACACACACACACACACACACACACACACGCAGAGTGTCGTCGTCTGCTTAATGACCGTCCAGACGGCGGACAGCACAGCCGTGTCGGGGGCGTCGGCCGCCGCCGCCGCCGCCGCCGCGGGTTCGACTCCCGGCGGCCGCGCGCTTTTCCCCCTCCTCTCCCACACAGAGTCCACAGTCCAGGACGCGGCCCTCGCCTCCTCCGGCTGCACTACGTGCCGTGATTGACGGCGTTCATCGATCAGCACTCGCCGCCGCCGCCGCCGCAGCCGCGCTCGGCAACAGCAAGATGGATCTGAAATGCGTTCGATCGCTCATCTCTGCGGGCCCGGCCCCGAGCGGTCGGAGCGGGCCGGCCGGGCAGGCAGCGGTCGTACCTACGCCACCTCAACCACCTCAACCCGACCAGACCAGGTCACGGCCAGAGGCAGAGGCAGAGCCAGAGGCAGCCGAGGCAGCCAGAGGCAGGGCCGTGTGTGCTATGCCATCCTGTGCCTGGTGATGCAGTGCGGGTTCCGCTGTCCCCCCCCCCCCCCCCCCATCCCTCGCTGGTCCACCACGGTCACACAGCCTCTCCCCGCGGGATCCCTCGGGCTGCCGCCGCCGGGCGCGCACGCGATTTAGACGTCACCCCTCCCCCCCCCCTCCACACACACACACACACACACAGGCAGTATGTGTGCGTGTGTGTGTGTACTCTGGCGGCGGGGTCCTCCCCCTACCCCCCCCCCCCCCCCCCCCAGCAATGCATGGCAATTATTTAAGAGTTTACAAAAAGGATCAGAAAAAGTGAAAAACACACACACACGTAAAGAGGCGAGTTCCGCTTCCTCGCCGTCCGGCCGTCACACACGACACACACGCACACGCATGCATCCCCGTCACGCATCGCATGCAGGCGGCGGCCCCGCAGCGCCGGCCGCCGGCGCACGCACAAGGAAAATATTATCCGGGGCGAAAACCTTACCACATTACGGTGGGCGACGCGTTCCGCGCTGTGTTTTCGCGAGCTCCGTTTCGGGGCGACAGCTTGGCGCGGGGGGGGGGGGGGGGGAGAGGCGAGCCGCACGGCAGTGTGTGTGTGTGTGTGTGTGTGTGCTCTGACTTTGTGGACAGAAAAGCCTCCTCTGCACGGCTCCCTGGGTGGTCGGGCGACGCCCGACGGAGTCAGCGGCTTACGGGGACGCGCCTTCGTCTCCTGCCTCCGAGGAGGACTCGAGTGGGGGACTCTCGCGGGGACCCTGCGCGGGGGAGGCCGCGACGGGGGATGCACTCAGTCCGCGGCCGCCAGCAAGAAGTGTTTGCTGTGAAAACTGGGAGCGGCGGCGGCGGCGGCGCGGGTCCGGCCGCATCATCTGAGATGATGGACGACGCTGCCAATATACACCGCGTGACCCCCCGCGGTCTGACGGCGGCGGCGCGTCCTGCACCTCCCCGTCGACGCCCGCCGCGGTCCTTTACACCTCCCCGTCGACGGCGCCGCCGGCCGGTCAAGACCACGGTCTCGGTCCACGTCACACACTTCTACCCGCGACTGCGAAAAGGTCCGTGCAGGGCGTGGCGTTGGCGTGCCATTCCGGGACACACGCAGAAAATGTATAAAATAAAAATTGAATAAGCGGTATAATCCTTCCCCCCGCTTCTTTCATTCCTTTCTTTTCACTTAAAAAAGAAATAGGGAAAATCCATCGCGGCCGTCTGTATAGCTGTCTGTCAGTCAGTCGGGCTCCGGAAACGCTGCCCCGTGTAGTGGTAGTGCCCGGGGCCCCCGGCGGGGACGTTCGAAAAGAGCATAAGCCGTGTGCAGAAACACGAGCCTGACAGCGCCACAAAGGCTGGCGGGGCTGGCGGGGCTGGCGGGGCGCAGCAGCGCAGCCAGGAATGGCAGGGGGGGATGCCAAATGTAATTTTCAAAGCCGCGCAGGCCGGGCCGCCGGGCCGGGGCTGCCGAGGCTGCAACGCTAAGGATTACTATACGCAGAAAAATGATTGAATACTGTACTATCGCGGCGTCCCGGCTAGGCAGGCAGCGGCCACGGCCAAGGAATAAGAAAAGGATGGCAGATGCAACGGACGCCTGAGAAGGGTGACAATCCACACGCGTTATTATATACGCAGAGCGCATTGCGCAGGAACGCGCCAGTAGAGGCGCAGCTGCGAGGAAAGAAAAAGGCGTGCGTGGAAATAACGGTCCACAAAAACAAAACAAAACAAAACAAAAAATCTCGTCTCGGGCGCAGTGATGTTGGCGCACTGTTCATACCTCACACAAATTGAATCGGTCGCAGCGCGGAGGTCACGCGGCAGACTGTTTCTTTCCATTGCGAGGCGCGCGATTGGCACTAGTCCGATTATCGCGGTGTGAAATCCGACACAAAAGCACATTGTGCGGGGGCCCGGCCGCCGCGCCCGGACCAGCTCTTGTTGACCCTGACGGCGACGCCCGTTTTCAATGTGCTTTGACAGTTTTACCACCTGTGGAATTCAATGGAACGGCGGCGGTGGTGCAGGTAGTAGTGTGGCTCAAGACACTGTCAAAAACGGACTGATAAAAATATAAAATTATTAAATTGAAAAAAAAAAAAAGATTCGAGCTGTGGGTCCAGAATCACCCTCTCAGGACGGGGCACAGAAAGTTGAGGAAAATGATTGATCATTAGCAGGTGCAAGAGGAAAGGGAAGGTTGGGAGGGAGAGGGGAAGGCAGATCGCCGCTCTCTGGGACACAACAGCCAGTGACCCGAGAAAGGCCAAGAGGCGTCTTCTTCCAAACACGGAGAAATAATGGAATACATCTTTCTGGATAGGGGTCGACTGGCTGGCTGGTGTGGCGGACCCGGCCGGACCCTTCCCTCCCACCCACCATAGCGAGGAGGGAGACTACCTGGAAAAGCGTTTGCTGTCAAAGGTGCGTTCCCTGACTTATCTGTGGCGACCCATCGCTGCCCTGCGGGAGGCTGGCCCCACAGGGGCTCCGGCCATGTGCGTGTGTGTGTGTGTGTGTGTGTGTGTAAGAGTCATCGGGGACTGTGCCGGAGCGCTGCCCGTTAGCCAGTTTCACATCCAGAACTCCTTACCACGGGTCATTCCGGCTGTATTTATAAAAATGACTAGCAAAAAAAAAAATTACTTTAACAAAATGTCTAAACTTTACACGTTTTATAAAACGATGTTCCGCGTTGAGCACACACACACACACACACAGGCCGACTCCGGCGGCACGGCGCCCCATATCGGCCTCCTCATCTCCTATAAAACTTGTGCCCGTGTCGTCTGCCCCTCCTCCCGGGCCGTATGGGAGCGGCGACATCGACTCTTGCTTGCCTTTGGGCCGCTTCGCCGGAATCACCAAGGCTGCTGTGCCGTGCCGGTGCCCGGTTGGTGCCCGGCCGGTGCCCGGCTGGTACCCGCCGGGGGGGCACTGTACAGTACGTGCCCGGCCGGCACGGCCCCCTGGCGGCCACCACACGGCCACACGGCGGCGGCGGCGGCCGGACGGGCCGCATCTGTTCGCGGAAAGCATTGGGGCAGTACGGTTTCCAGGATCCTCCTCCAGCAGGCCGCGTAACGTCGTCGCGAAGCTGCCGCCGCCGCCGCCGCCGCCGCCGCCGCCGTCAGGAAGGGAACAGGTTCCCTGACGACGATGACGACGGCGCCGGCAGCCTTCCTCCCTTACCGGGCCGCCACCAAGACGACGTCGCCGCCGCGGCGGTGGTGGTGGCGGCGTCCGTGGCGATGCCGCACTGCGTACCCTTCACGGGCACCTGGCCAGCACCGGCGGCCGCCCTCGCTACTCCCCGCCCCGCCCCTGACCGTCGTCATACCGCCTGCCGCGCTGTCTAATCTAACGCCCCGCCGCATTCACAATCAGAAAACGTTTTTTCTTCCCCTTTCAAATTTGATATAGCAAAATACTCAGCGCATGCGTCCTCCAACATCCGTCCGTCTGTCCGTCCGTCTGTCTGTCTGTCTGTCTGCTGCTTGCCGGCTCAAGCACCCTGGCCAGCCAGGAGGGCCACAGTGGCGGGGTGAATAGGACGATACGAGGGGCTCGTGAGCAGGCTGTGCGAGGTCCGGGACAAAAGGCTGCGACACCCTGGGCGCTGCGCTGCGCCGCGCCGTTCTGAGAAGGGCTGCTGCTGCTGCTGCCGCCGCAGCTCAGGGGGCCACGCGGCTGGCCTACTGGGGGGCGCCCGGCTGCTGCTGCTGCTGCTGTTGATGCTGCTCGCCTCCGTCTGCATCACTTCCAACGCCAACCCTCAACCTCAACCGTGCGTAAACGTCAAGTCGACAAAAATAAAAAAATAAAATATTTAAAAATATTTTTAAATATTTTTACATAAAACTCTCAAGATTGGCATTGAATTTACGAGACCGTATTCAGTACTAACATGGCCGGGCGGGCCCGTACAACACGGCATACGCACCGCGGGGGGGGGGGGGGGGCACCAGGCAGCGACATCCAGGGGGCTCCTAACTCGATATGCAAATCGGAGAAGAAAATGGGAAGGGTTGGGGGAGGGGGGGCAGTCGGTACCTTTGTACCCCGCGGGCTTGTGTGTGAGCGAGAGAGAAGAGAGAGAGAGAGAGAGAGAGAGAGAGAGAGAGAGAGAAGAGAGAGAGCGTGTGCGTGGACGCGCTCACACGCCGATCGTAAATCAACACGCCAATTAATTTTGTCATGAATCATAATCATCTAAAAGTTATTAGTTTTGCGCCGAGTCGGGACGGGCTCGCCTTGCCCACGGCTCTGCTGGGCTGCCGGCTCCTGTGCCGCTGCGACGACGAGGCGGTGCGCCGCGGCAGCCGCGGGCAGGCAGCTGGGAGAAGGGCGAAAGGTGGGACACGGAGAGGAGGAGGAGAGGGAGAGAAGAAGCAACAGCGCGCTGCCCAGCCGAACGAGCGGCAAACAATTTGCGAGTCCTGTGCGAGAAGGACGAGGAGGTCATATTGCGGTGTGCTCCTTGCATTGCATCGCATTGCATTGCACCGCATCGCCGCCGCACCGCACCACACCGCGAGGCGTGGGGTGGCGGGGCGTGGCGCGAGCCGGGGCGGGGCGCAGGAAGAGAGAGGAGGGTTAGGTGGAACTGGCAGCCGCTTCTCGACAGCTCGCCAATCGGCGCGGGCTGATTTGAAGAAAGATGGGAACGAGTGAGTGAGAGAGGCCGCGAGAGAGAGGGAGAGAGAGAGACGGCGAGAGAGAGAGAGAGAGAGAGAGAGAGAGAGAGAGAGAGAGAGAGAGAGAGAGAGAGAGAGGGAGGGATGAGGTGAACCCGTCGTAGCCGCTCCCGGGCGGTGGCCGCGCGGGGAAAAACACACACGAGCCGCCGGCCGCTGCCAACCTAACGTTAGCGGGGACGGTCCCGTCCCGGTAATTTATTTGCCGACCGGCGGCCGGCCGGCATCCTGTGCCGCTGTTGGCCGCACTGGCGGCACGCGGCGCGTCCGGCCCGCCGCCGCCAGCAGCGCCCGCACCCCCCGCGACGCGCGGGCGGCGCTCAGGGGAGGGAGGACGACGACGACGAGAGCACGTCGGCGACGACGGCGTGAAGAACGACGGCAAGATCACAATCGCCGTGCACATCAGGCACATGCTAATGGGGGGAGGGGAGGGGGGTAAGCAGCGTGTGTGTGTGTGTGTGTGAAGGGGAGGAAAGGCCCCCCCCCCCCCCCCTGTCCCCACCACTGCCACCGCTGCTGTGGTCAGCCGAGACCATCAAGTGGATTACCATGGCAGTGACTCAATTATACTTCCTTCCTCCCGGGAGAGCAGCGGGGCGTAATGATGCGTCCGCCCTAACCTCTCTGCACCAAACCGTTTCCAAGGAAACGCAGCACTCGCTTTCCCCTTCTCTCTCTCTCTCTCTCTCTCTCTCTCTCTCTCTCTCTCTCTCTCTCTGTGTGTGTGTGTCTCTCCCTCTCTCTCATCTTCCGCTTCCTCACCGATTTCTCATATCTCCTGACGCGGACATCAACACGAATCCCTTCTCGCGGCCCCGGACCGGGGAGAGTGAGCGTGAAATAGTACAAATCGACACGCAACCGAGGAGCGGCTCCGGCGGCACGGCGTCCGGGGCGCGGCGGCCGTGCAGGCAGGGCAGGCAGTGCAGCGGCCGGCACTACTGGCGCAGCGGCACCGCCAGCACCGCCGGCGGAGGGGGCGTCCCAAGCCTCGTTATCCCGTCAACGGAGGCCGTCCTGGAGGGGGGGGGGAGGGGGGGGGGGGGACGTCCGGCACACCTTTGGGCCCCGGCCGCTCTCGGCCACGGACCGCACCGCGCCGTGGCGAGCCGGCCACCACCACTGTTTACCTTATAATCAAACCCATCAGTTTGTTGGAAGAGCTTCCCCCCCCCCCCCCTCTCCGCCGTGAGCTCCTTTCCGTCCGAGTCCCTGATATTCCGTGGCCGTGTAAGAGGAGGCCTGCGCTGCCGTCGTCGGGACCGCCCCGGCACCGCGGATAGCGCGCCTGCGGTGGTCGGGGTAGGCCGCCCGCGCGGCCGCTGTGCCGGAGCCGCACCAGGGTTGCCTACCTCGCGCTCACGCCGCCGGGAGGGCCGAGGCCGACCCGGGCGGAAGCGCAGCGCGCCGCTTCCGGCGGCCACCGGACCGGGCCGGCCACCAGAAAAAGTGCGCGTCGCCATGACGGCGACGGGCCGCCGTCAGAACTACTCGGCCGGGGCCGCGGCGGGGGCTCCGCCGTATCGCACCGCGGCGCCGCGGGCCGCCGCCGGCCCGGACACGACCGCCTCCCATCCCGCCGGCACCGGAGAGGTAACGAGGCCGTCGCTGCCGGGGCGGGGCCGAGCGGACGGCAACGCTGCCGCCGCCGGCCGCCACTTACGGGGTCCTGGCCGCGGCCACCACGTCGTCGCCCCGGGTCCGCGCGGCCGCGGCATCCGCCAAGAGGAGCCGGGATCACGAATAGGCTAATCTGACAGCAAGGGGGGGGGGGGGGCTGCCGCCGGGGGCCACGGCCGTGCGCCACGGCGGCACGGCGGCTCGGCCACGACGCGGCGCCGTGCCGTGACGGTGTGAACACGGCCCCTCCGCGGTCTGCCTGTCGAACGGTCTGTCCGTCAGTCCGGCCGCCTCCCCGCTGCCCGCCCGCCCGGCCGCCGGCCGAACGGCGCGCGCGAAAATTACAAACACTCGCCCGTCGCCGCCACGACGCTCCCGATGTGAGCAGCGAGCGGCTCCAGCGGCTCCAGAGTCTCCAGAGTCTCCAGTGGCTCCAGCGGCTCCAGAGACTCCAGAGGCTCCAGCGGCTCCAGCGGCTCCAGAGACTCCAGAGGCTCCAACGGCTCCAGCGGCTCCAGCGGCTCCAGAGGCTCCAGACGGCTCCAACGGCTCCAGCGGCTCCAGCGGCTCCAGCGGCTCCAGCGGCTCCAGCGGCTCCAGAGTCTCCAGCGGCTCCAGAGGCTCCAGCGGCTCCAGCGGCTCCAGAGGTCCGCGGTGGCGGCGGTAATCCCGGGCGCGGGCCGCGCGTCACATAGCTGTCGTGCCGCCGGCCGCCCTCCTCACTCACCCTCCGAGCATTCCGGAGGGCCGGCGGCCGCTGTAGTACGCCACGCGCCACGCGAGAGGGGGAGAGAGAGAGAGAGAGAGAGAGAGAGAGAGAGAGAGAGAGAGAGAGAGAGGAGAGGGGGGGGGGGGGGGGGGGACGAGATGCAGGAGCCCGTATGAAAGGAAGGGACTTTCGGCTGACGACGACAGGCTGACGAGTCGGTCAATCGCGTCGTGCAAAGCGACAGAGAGGCGAAGCATCCGGCCAGCGAGAGAGAGAGAGAGAGACAGAGACAGAGGGAGAGAGTGACGGCCGTGCGGACCGGACCCCAGCGGACCCCACTTGTCTCTCTTTGCCGCCACATTTGTCGCACGGAGAGAGAGAGAGGGAGAGAGAGAGAGGGGGAAGGAGGAGAGCCGCGCTCGCTCGCCGGGTGATCCGCCCGCTCTGAAGGGCCTCCACTACCGCCGCCGCCGCCGCTGCAACTGCTGCTGCTGCTGCTGCTGCTGCTGCTGCTGCTGCTGTCCCATTCATCCTTCAACTGGACCGACGCGAGCGACATGCGAGTAAAACAAGTGCAGCGGCGGCGGGTGAATCATGTCACCGAGAGTGTCACCGCGGCGCGCCTGACTGACCGGGAGCAAAAACAAAAGGGGGCACTGCGACGCCCGCCCTCTGCATTCACTGCCGCAAGAACAGCAAGCTCCCGCAGATGCGTGCGTCTGTGTGTGTGTGCGTGTGTGTGTGTGTGCGTGCGAGCGAGTGACTTACTCATGTCTGCTGACGAATTATGAAACAAAAGAAACCCATTAGCATTTAAGCAGGCGCAACTGGCCGCGTCCAGTACAGAGTGTCTCTCTCTCTCTCTCTCTCTCTCTCTCTCTCTCTCTCTCTCTCTCTCTCTCTCTCTCTCTCTCGCTGCTCTCGTCTCCGATCGCCGGGCGCACGCGATACACATAACGCAGCACGGCAACACACTTCCATGCGTGCGACGAGCTCTATCAACATAAATTCCGGCCGCCACGCAGCGCTGCTGCCGCCGCCGCCGGCACGGTCGTCGCCACCGTCATCATACCAACACATCACCACGCGCTTTGCATGTCACGATATGTGCGCGCGGTTCGAGAATATTACTCCAGAAGTGTACGTACGACTGCGCATCGCATACATACGCACGTGCAAATCAGTTGTTGTTTTTTTTGTTTTTTTTTTGTTCCTCCTTTCTTGTTTTAAACCTTTTCCATTTGTTATATTTTTTTTCTCAAGTTCCGTGCACTCTACAGACGGTAGCGAGCGTGTAATAGTGGTTACTACGGTATAGAATATTATATCCGAGATGACACACACACAGACACACACACACACTCGCACACGAGCCAGGCACGAGACGACCTCCGAGCCCAATTTGTCACCGCCGCACACGACGCCGCTCGAGATGGGCGGAGATGCGGGCAGCGTATAAGGGCACGTTAGGAAGGCAACTTTGGCACATAATAACACCGACGTGCCTTTCATCGCCAAAAATATAAAACAAAAACAACAACCGAACGCGGCCGGCGAAAACAAGCAGCAGCGGAAAGGACGGGGGGAGGGGAAGGGGGGGGGGAGAAAAAAATCAAAGTGGAGCAGAAGGCAGGCAAACCACCGTCGTGGGGGTGAGCACGGGGTGGGCGGGGGCGTGATACACGTCCGGAGTCTGCTAAACGAGGTGCTTATTGCTAGCTCCGCGGGGGACCGGCCACAGCAGAGAGAGAGAGGAGGGGGCTGCGAAGGGAAAGGGCGGAGAGAGAGAGAGAGAGAGAGAGAGAGAGAGAGGGAGAGGGGGGGGGGGGAAGGCTGGGAAGGGGAGGGGGGGAAGTAAAACCGGTCTTGTGCAAGTCAGGCAGCGTGGACCTGCAAGTGCAACAACAGCATCAGCGCAAACACACGGGGAAGGGGAGGGGCAGCCTTGTTAGAGAGAGAGTGAGAGGTAGAGAGAGAGAGAGAGAGAGAGAGAGAGAGAGAGAGAGAGAGAGAGGGGGGGGGGGGGGGGGGGCTGGGGGCAGAAGGAGAGAGCAAACCGTAAGGCCCCTCCTATCTGCCTTGCGAAAAAAACATTGACAAAAGAAAACGAAGGTCGTATAACATGAATATAAACTCCCATACGACGATAGCCCAAGCATACGTGCCGATCCGCGAAAATCGGTGGCCAGCGACACACACACACACACACACACACACACAAACTGCAGATGCAGACCTATATACATGCATTCGTGTGGGTGTGTGCGTGAGCAGAACCATATACACACCAACAACACACCCTCTGACCATATCGCACACCGACGTAGCCACAATAATCGATTACTACGCACACATACTCAGACGTGTGTTATGTCTGCCGTGTGTGTGTGTGTGTGTACGAGGCTACCGTGCGGACTCGCCCGACCACGACGGCCCCCGCTGCTGCATGCATATGATGTGGTGGCCGCGGCGGTGGCTCGAGCTCGGCGTCGCCGCGGCCGTCCGAACGTCCGTGTGAACGTTTCCTCTCTGCCCGTGCGTGTGTGTGTGTGTGTGTGTGTGTGCGGGTGTGTGTGGGAAGGCGCGGGGAGCACTGCGAGGAGGGCTAAGTGCTTGTTAGGTACGGGCCATTCGGCATTAGCAGAGGCGTAATGAGAGAAGGTCACCGCCCCGCCCCCGCGTATGCACACACGCGGAGTGTGTGTGTGTGTGTGCGTGTATGTGCGTGTGTGTGTGTGTGTGCGTGCGGACGTGCCGGCAGCGCGCGCCATGGGATTTTTATAGGCCGCGGCGGCGGGCCGGCACCCAGAGTAGTATACTGTATATACACTATGCGTGTGCACCCGGCTCGTCTGCTATGAGAAATTGAAGACCGCGTCTACAAGTGCTGCCAAAAATAATCCATTTTTACCTCAGCGCCGGCCGGGAATCGAACCCGGAACAGCCTGGGTTCTAGCCCAAGGAGGGACCGTCGCTGGCCGCTGCAGGGGCGGAGCAGAGGTGGGGGGAGGGGGGGGGGGAGAAAAGCATTACATTCCTTGGGGGGCCACGGTCTGGTCCGAGCTCCGAGGATCCCGGCAGCGGGTCCAGGGGGCCCGGGACCCGGAGGAGCGAGCGAGCGAGAACGAAAGAGAGGGAGGGAGAGAGAGGGACGAAGGCAGCGGCGGGCGATCCGGCAACGCCGCCTGGTGCCGCAGTACTGGTGCCGGCCGGGGCCCGAGGCCCCCGGCTGGAGGTAGCGGGGGGCACGGCGGGGCCCGGCGCGGCAGAGCGGCAGCAGTGCAAGCATCTTAACAAGTCTACACCTTACAAGTGGGCGGTGTGAAAGCACAACGAGAACAAAACGACGACGGTAAAGAGCGAGTGAGAGGGGAAAGAGAGAGAGAGAGAGGCGAGCGAAGGGCCTCGCGCGAGCGAGCGAGAGGGAGATGGAGAGAGGGGTACAGCTGCCCCGCGCCCCCCCCCCCCCCTCTCTCTCTCTCTCTCTCTCACACACCTCTCCTATCTCTCGCTTCTCCGCGATTCGCGTGGTGCGATGCGAGGCGATGCACCGCGAGCACCGCTGCTCGGCCGCAGCCGGCAGGGGCGGGCGCAGGGCTGGGCGGAGGGTCTCCGGGGCGGCGGCAGACGGCGGCAGACGGCGGCACCCGTCCTCGGTCCCGGGTTCGAGTACCGTCACCCGGGGGACATTGCCGCGTCGTAAAAAGCTGACCTCCCGTCCCCTCCACGGTGAGACCCCCCAGGGCGGCGGGAGGATCGCGGGGTGTAGTGCTGCAGCGGCTGGCGAGGGCCGCGGGGGGCGCACTGACCTCGCAGTGCGGCGCTGCACCACGGGCCACACGTCACGCGCAGCCTGTCCGTCCCCAACGCCAACGAGACAGGAGGACACGAGAGCGAGCGAGCGACAGGACGAACGAAAGAGAGAGAGGGAGAGAGAGAGAGAGAGAGAGAGAGAGAGAGAGAGGGGGGGGGGGAGGGGGAGAAGCGCTGAACGTCGTCGGGTACTACTTTACGAGCCAGGGGGCGTAAATCACGGAGCCTCCCGTAGTGCTGCGTAGTGTGGCCGGGGCCGAAGCGACGACGGGCACCCCCGCCAGTCAGTGCCCTAGCTGACGGGTGGGGCGGGGGCCGGGGGTGAGTCAGACAGGCCGGCGACCTGTTGACGCTGCCAACCCCCCCGGTCTGCCGGCCTCGTCTGGCCGGCGTCTGCGGTGCTGCCAGCCCTGGCTGGCCGCCGCGGCCGCGCACACGGCCCGCGAGGGGGGCGTTGCACCGCTGGCGGCCGCCGCCGAACCGCACACGTGGGGCCGCGCCACCCGGGAAGGGCGGCTTTTTGCGCGCGGCGCCGGCAGTGGGTGGGTATCGATCCCGGGGCCGGGCCGGGAGGGAAGCCGGGGCGGCGCAAGTCCTCCGGCGTCTCTCTCTCTCTCTCTCTCTCTCTCTCTTTCTCTCTCTCGCACCAGCACTGTCCCCCGCCGCGCCGCCTGCGCGGTGCCACACCCCTTTTCTAACCCGCAAGGAGACGCCGGCGGCCGGCTGTTCAGCGTGCGGGGACACGACTGCTGAGACGGCCAGTCCACTTGTCCGGTGCACGACGGGCGCACAATAGGCCGCTCCGGTGACCGATTCACGCGTGAAAGCGCCGCGACGACGCCGGTCGACGCCGTCCTGGTGGCCGTCCCCTCCTGGACGCGACGGAGGCATGTGGCACCACCACCACTGCAACAGACAATTTCCTCCGAAACACGCCGCACCTTTCAGCGAGTTGGTTCTGTCTCCCTCCCCCTCGCACCGCGCGCGCGCGCGCACCTGTCCGCGTGTCTCTTGTCCGACCCGCTGGCGCACCCACACCACCACCGGTTCGTTCCGGACGTCAGGGCGTCAGCCTTCAAAAGTCACTGACTGGCTGTCACCGGGCGCATCACCGGGTGCACCCGGGAGAGGAGCGGGGCCCTCCCGAAAACGCGCGCGCGAAGAAATGAACGGGCGGGAGGGACGGAGGCCGTTGTAAAGAGGCTCGCCAACGTCCACCATCGAGGCCATAAATACTGCGCCCCGTCCGCTCATCATCACGCCCAGAGACAAAGACGGGAGGCCATCGATACGCCGGGCGCGCATCGGACACGCAGCGTCGCCGTGGGGGCTCCGCGCGGGCTCCAGGGAGGGACGGACGGAGTCAATGCGTTTTATACGCGGCCCGTCCTAAATCACTCCCCGAGCAGACGGAGCGAGAAAAGGACGAGTCCCGTGTCATAAATTGCGCTGGCTCCGGCGGCGGCCCCGGCCCGGCGCGACACCACCGCAGCAGCAGCAGCAGCAGCAGCGCCTCTCGCGCCCGCGGGCGTCGCGGGTTCGAGTCCCGGCCGCGGCGTCGTCGTCGTCGTCGCCGCCGCCCCCGTTTTCTTCCCCACGCCGGCCGGCAGCGCGATAAGGGCGCCGCACTAAAGCCGTCGGTGGCCGCGCCGGGGATCAACGCGTCAATCACGGGCGATAAGCGGCGGGTGGCGGCGGCCGCACTCGACCCCGCGTCGCGTGACGTCACGTGACGGCCTCGCGGGCTCATGGCGGCGGCCAGGTGCGGCGCCGCCGGGCCCCGCGCGCGCACCGGCTGCAGCACCGCGGCCCGCGGCTCGCGGCGGGTGGCGCGCGGTTCGCACACGGCTCCCCGGGGGCTGCTCGGATTTTACGATGAGCTGGATTTGGTGCGGAGCGGAGGGGCCGACGGAAGCCGAGTCGCTGCCGTGTGCCGCAGAGTCTAAAATCGAAGAGGAAAGCAGGCCGGGCCGGGGGGGGGGGGGCGTGCTTTACAGGTGCCCGGGGACCTCGGCACCAGTCCCGTTCCGACACCGGCCTCTCTGCATCTCTGGGACTCGCCAGACGCCAGGCGATAGTAATCCACGGAAGCCAAACAGTGATGGGACGCTCCCGGATCAATCATCCGTGGTGCGTTATCATCGGGAGAGTGAGACAGGGCGCGGGGGACGGGCGGCTGTGTGAGAGAAAGAGAGACACGGCAGCTACAAGCGGAGATAGTACACACACACACACACGCACGCACACATGGCCGTGCCCCCGGCGCCACGCCACAAGTGCTGTACACGGTCGCCACCTCGTTCCACCGTGTTGGACAGGTCTGATTAGTGGCCGAACACTTGTCATTCCGGCAGTCGCTGCGATATGATATCTCTCTCTCTCTCTCTCTCTCTCTCTCTCTGTCCCTCTCTTCGTTCTCCGTCTCTCTCGCACGCCGTTGACATGTGTCATATCCTTGTAACGTAATGAGTGCCTTTCACGAGGAGAGCAAAGAGGATAGTAAGCCGTCGCTGCCGGCTCGCTGCGCTGCGGAGGAGTGGAGTGGAGTGGGGCGGGAGGGGGCATTGCACCTGGCCGCCCCGCCCCGCCCCGCCCCGCACCTGGCTGCTCATTGCGAAGGGCGGGCGGGAGGCACCAGGACGGCAGAGCTGATTGAGCCGTCGACCCCGCCAGGACTTCCCGGGCGGAGGAGGGCGCCGGCCGGCCCGGTCACCGGCGCGACACGACGGCGTGACGCTGACGGCCACCTCTCGGGGACCCGGCAGCCCCGCCGCCCCCGCCGGACTTTCCTATTCATGCGCCGGGGCGTCGCGTCGCCCACCACCGCCGTGCACACGGTTACGGTCCGCGGGGACTGCACGCGTCGCCCGCTGCCGCTGCGCGGATCTGAATACATGACGTCGCCGCGGCTCGGCGGATCACCCAGGCCAGCGCCATGACCCAGATAACCTTTGGCCGGGCGGTGCTGCGGCGGTGGCCCACGCTGCCCACGCGCACCGACAGCTCCGCCAGCTCCGCCCCCGTCTCGCGGCCTGGGCTGGCTGGGCGTGTCGCGGCGCTGTGCTGTATCGTGTCGCACAGTTATATTGCCTCCTGTCGCCGCAAACGAGTGCGGGCGGCCGGCTAGCCAGCCCGGAGCGGGGTTCTGCCGTGCGCGCAGTGCGGGGCAGTGCGGGGCGGTCAGCTGCCGGCTGCTGTGCTAAAACCCGAACCCGTCTTTTTTTTTTTTTACGGGGCTGCCGTTACCACTGCCGGCAGTGCGGCGCTCGGCTCACCCCCTCGGCACCACACCACCGCGCGCCGGCCGGGTACCACCGGGTACCCCCCGCACAGGAAGTGCTCTCGCTGCACTACAAGCGCGCTGCACGCAAATTACTACGTGCGGGGCCCGGCCGCCGCCGGTCCGGTCTGGGTCCGGTCGCCGACCGGCGGCCGCTCGCGAACGCCACACACACACACACACACACACACACACACACACACACACACACACACACACAGCACACAGCACATGCAGAGCAGGACACGCGGCCAAGGCAGCAGGGGAGGCTCGCGTCTGGTGGTCGTCCTTCTGCCTGCCCGCCTGCCTGCGGTCCTGCGGTCCTGCGGTGTAAGTCAGCTCTGTCATTGCTGCCCGGTGTGCGAGCGAGAGAGCGAAAGCGCGGCGGTAGTTTTCTTGTGTACTGCCCAGAGGTGAGGAAGGGCATAACCGAACGAGAGAGACAGACAGACAGAGACACAGAGAGACAGAGCGAGAGGGGCGCAGCACAGCGGGCAGTAGTGGCGCGGCGTGGCGCAGCGTCGGAACAGCTGTCAGGCAGCCGTAAAGCTAACCAAACGAGCGAGCAACACGGCCCGGGCAGGCGGGGCGGGGGCCGGCGGGGGGCCGGCGGGGACGGGGCGGCCGGCCCGGGTCCATGGCCTCTCATGCAGGAGAGGAGGCCCCATCGTCGCCCCGCCTCCGGAGAGCTATTCCACTCCCAACTACGTGCCGGAGCTGTCCCGGAGTCGGTCATATTGCGCTGATCGTGAGGCGAGCAGCGTCGGCGGGTCCTGGACGAGATCCTGGTCGGAGTGCTGGACGCGGCCCTGGACTGGGTCCTCGAGGGGGTTGTCTATAAGCGTCCTTATGGGGTCGTGGACGAGGCCCTGGGCGGGGTCCTGGACGAGGCCCCGGTCGGGATCCTGGATGAGACCCTATGACGGGGTCCTGGGGGATAGCTCACCTAGCAGTCTCCGCACTTCGTGCTGCGTCAGGTACAAGTTGAGGCTGCCGCTGGCGGGGCCGAGGACGGCCGCGGCGCACATGACGAGCAGCCAGGACATGGTCGCGGACATGGTCGGGGGCCTCCTGGTGGGGCGCGCCATGCTGGTCTTGTCGTTCAGGCACACATGTCACACATGATCCAGTAGCGGCAGTAATCCACAAGGGCGCTGGACACGAGATGTAAGCACTGTAAGCACTGTAAGCCCGCGGCGCTGTCGGCGCTCTCGGGGTCCCGCTCGCGCGGCGGGGCGGTCGCGTCAAACAACGGGGCCGCGAGGACGGAGAGACGCGGCGTGGCCTCCCCCTTCCAAGCTTGGCAGCGCACTGAATCGGCAGCCTGTGGGGCGATGGCGCGGGGCCCGGTTGCCTGCCTGGCTGCCGGGCTGGCTGCCAGAGCGGGCTGGCTGCTCCGCCTGGCGGGATGCCGGCGGCGGCCGGCTGGACGGGACGGGGGTTCCGAGAGGACCCGGGAGGGAATGCTC